>BPTQ01000007.1:92772336-92906301 GCA_019973895.1 Chrysanthemum seticuspe | reverse complement strand
CATCAATAGGAGATAATTAAGGAGTAGTAAAACCTAAGTAAACACATCTTTAAACTATCATACGAGTACAAATCAATTAGACATAGACTATCACAACCTTAGCTTAGATAATTAGATAATAGTAGAGTAATCGGTAGCAATACCAACCCCCCAAATCCAATACCCGAGATTCGTACCTTTTCATTTTCTAAAAAACATAAAAAAATAAAAAATAATCTTCCTCAACCTCAACCTTAGCGTAGTAACTTCTCACTAGCATTCCTATTCCCCTAGAGAACGATATCAATACCCGTGGCTTACCCTAATTACTACACTACAACGATTAGGTTCACTGCCTAGGGTGTTATAAAACTTGCTCGAAGAAAAGGAAGTTTCCTTGACCCCGAACGACGCGTGTAGCGTTATCAGTTTATTTCAGTTATTTAAAGTTTAGAGTGTCGAGTCTTGGCTTAGCAACGCCATTCTTCATATGCATTTAACATAGAGATTTTTGACTTGCCACCACTAAATAGCCTATCCCACCAAACCCTTGTTTCCATACCGTAAGCCTAACATTACAACCCTTTAAAAGACCTCTTTGATAGTCTTTCCTAGGTGCTTACGCCAAAGCGATGGAGGTTTGATATATTCTCAAGCCTATGGTAATCTATGTACTAGGACCGGTTAATGAGTGTTTATCTTCCATTTCCTATTTTGTTATGTTTCATATATACACCCGAGAGAGATGTGAGTATCCAAACACCCCATGTGAGGTGCTAGTATGTAATTTCCGTGCTTGTTATGACTTTTGCGGGGCTTATATGTGTTGTGGACCGTTTTGAATTAATGCTTCATGACCCCTAACTTATAAATTAATTGGCTAAAAGCACATTTGCTTGAGGACAAGCAAATAACAAGTGTAGGGATATTTGATAAGGTTTTAAAAGGTACCATTTTGAGGGGTCGTTTAAGTCCTTATTTGATCACTTTTGTATCCGTTATTGCTTAATATCGTTCCTTTTCACTTTTAGGTCTCGTGAAGGCAAAATGCTGGAATGGCACTTATTTGGACGGAAAGGCGCGAATATATGAAGAAAATGGCCAAAGTCGAAATCAAGGCACTCACAGTTGCTGAAGTTAGAAGGCGACGGCGTCAGGTGCTATTGGTGACGCCGTGCCAAAATTATTGTGACGGGTCAGAACTCAAAACTCGTATTTTCAAGAGACGGCGTCTAGTGGTGAAAGAGTAGGCCGTCGCTACTCAGACGGCCTAGATGCAATCCAGACGACGTCAGAAGCTGAAGAGGATGGCCTCACGGACATAAGGTGACGCCGTCGCAAGGTTAACGTGGCCAAGACGAAACCCTAATGGCGGCGACACGACGAAGTCACTAAACATAAGGTGACGCCGTCGCAATTGTAATCTTATATATAGAATCCGAATTTTTCAGTCTTGATGTGGAGAGTCTTTGGAGTAAAAACCTAAAATCGAACCTAAGGTGTCTTGTACAGTATTTTAGGGTTTTTAACCCTATCTTACATCAAGATAAGTCTTTGCTTCATTAATTCAATTATGTCTTTGATTATTTGTGTGTATACTTGCATGTTCTCCATGTCCGGCTAATTTATTTGTGTGTTTGCTTAGGAAGTATGAAACTTAATTATTGAATATTGATTGGTTGTTTCTTATCTTAGTTGATTTATGATCTAGTAATGCGATAGGTCATCCGTTGTGCACTTAATGCTTGATTCTTCTTTGTGAACCTTAGAGTATAATTACCTGAGTGATTGTAGGCTAAACCATCCGAAGAGCGCCTTAGAGTAGGAGTCTATAATCTCTAGTGGGTTTGTAGACAAGACCCTTTGGTAAGTTCAAAGAGTTAGGGAGAAACGCATACCCTACAACTTTAGACACACAACGCAACTAGGAATAAGACGTGACACTCAACCATCAATAGGAGATAATTAAGGAGTAATACAAACTAAGTAAACACATCTTTAAACTATCATACGAGCACACATTAATTGACATAGACTCCCACAACCTTAGTTTAGATAATTAGATAATAGTAGAGTAATCGGTAGAAATACCAACTCCCCAAATCCAATACCCGAGATTCGTACCTTTCCATTTTCATAAAATATAAAAAGATAAAAAATAATCTTCCTCAACCTTAACCTTAGCGTAGTAACTCCCTACTAGCATTCCTATTCCCCTAGAGAACGATATCAATACCCGTGGCTTACCCTAGTTACTACACTACAATGATTAGGTTCACTGCCTAGGGTGTTATAAAACTTGCTCGAAGAAAAGGAAGTTCCTTTGACCCCGAACGACGCGTGTAGCGTTATCACCAACTAATGAGGGCCAAGACTTAGGCAAACTTAAAGCTAAAGCGGACATTGGAGTATTTGTAGGGTATGCACCAAACAAAAAGGGATACCAAATCTACAACAAAAGAACCCGAAATATCATGGAAATAATTCACGTTACATTTGATGAGCTGACCGGTCAAATGGCTCCTGGACAATCCTGTTCTGGACCCGCACTACAAAACAGTCCCATTGGTTCATCCCTTGTACCAAATCCCTCTCCAGCAGCTCCATATGTACCTCCTTCAGAAGATGACTTGAAGAAATTGTTTGATCCAATGTTCGATGAACACTATGAACCAAATGCTGATGAAATGTCAAATCAATCAACAGAGGCTGCTCCTATCCCTGTGAATGAAGTCAACCCTTCAGTTTAAACATCATTAAGTCAAGAAGCGCCTGCTGCTGATCACTCTATCTCATCAACAAATCATCAATCATCGAGTGTACATCATGGAAATGTTTCTGGCATCAATGATGAAGTTAATCCCTTTGCTACTCTTGAAGATGCTCCATTTGAAAACATATTTGCTCCTGAATCATCATTAGAACCATCCTCATCAGGAGACATCGACTCTGCTACTTCAGTCCCTCAACAACAGCCACATGAACACCTCAGGAAATGGACTCATGATCATCCATTGGACAACATCATTGGAAATCCCTCTCGTCCAGTATCCACACGGAAACAACTTGCAACCGATACCTTATGGTGCTTCTTCAACTCTGTACTCTCTAAGGTCGAACCAAAAGATATTAAAACTGCCATGAAAGAAGACAGCTGGTTCAATGCCATGCAAGAAGAAATTCATGAGTTTGATCGACTTGATGTATGGAAATTAGTACCTGCCCCAGATTATGCTATGATCATTGCTCTAAAGTGGATCTTCAAAGTGAAGCTTGATGAGCATGGCGATGTATTAAAGAATAAGGCTATATTGGTTGCAAAAGGATACCGTCAGGAGGAGGGTATTGACTTTGAAGAATCATTTGCTCCTGTTGCTCGTATCGAGGCAATCAGAATCTTCTTGGCTAATGCTGCAAGTAAGAACATGGTAGTCTATCAGATGGATGTAAAGACGGCATTTCTGAACGGAGATCTTAAAGAAGTCGTCTATGTCAGCCAACCTGAAGGCTTTGTGAATCCAGAGCATCCTACTCACGTTTATCATTTGAAGAAAGCTCTTTACGGTTTAAAGCAAGCTCCAAGGGCATGGTATGATACGCTATCAAAGTTTCTTTTATCTACCGGTTTCAGCAAAGGAGCAGTTGATCCAACATTGTTCACCAGGAAGTCAGGCAAACATTTAATTCACGTTCAAATTTATGTTGATGATATCATCTTTGCCTCGACTGACCCCAATGAGTGTGACCGTTTTCAAATGAAATGGGTTCCAAATTTCAAATGTCTATGATGGGACAAATGTCATTTTTCTTGGGATTACAAATTTCACAAAGTCCCGGAGGCATTTTTATAAATCAATCTAAATATGCTAATGAGATTTTAAAGAATATTGGATTTGATTCTAGTGACCCTGTGGACACTCCCATGATTGAGCGTACTAAACTGGATGAGGACCACTCAGGGATCATGGTTGACCAAACGAAATATCGTAGCATGATCAGATCCCTGATGTACCTCACAGCCAGTAGACCTGATATTCTGTTCGCTGTATGCATGTGTGCTAGATACCAGGCTAAGCCTACCAAAAAGCACCTTGAAGCGGTTAAACGGGTCTTTCGGTACCTCCAAGGAACCATCAACATGGGACTTTGGTACCCGAAGGACACCTGTATGTCACTAACAGCATATGCAGATGCAGATCATGCAGGGTGTCAAGATACTCGTCGAAGTACATCTGGAGGTGCTCAGTTTTTGGGTGATAAGCTTGTGAGCTGGTCGTCAAAGAAGCAAATGAGTACTTCTATTTCCTCTACAGAGGCTGAATACATAGCCATGTCATCATGTTGTGCTCAAATCCTTTGGATGAGATCTCAATTAACTGACTATGGCTTTGAATTCAACAAAATCCCTCTGTACTGTGATAATAAAAGTGCTATTGCTCTCTCATGCAACAATGTTCATCACTCAAGAGCTAAGCATATCGACATTCGACATCATTTCATCAGGGAACAAGTGGAAAAAGGTGTGGTGGAACTCTACTTTGTGAGGACTAAATACCAATTAGCAGACATCTTCACCAAAGCTCTTCCTCGAGAACGTTTTGAGTTTATCCTTCCACGTCTTGGTCTAAAGAGTTTACAACCGGAAACACTCAAGCGTCTTCAAGAGGAAGACGAGGAGTAAAGGTCTTTCTTCATCTATCTCATGTATATATTTATTCAAAAAGCAAAATACAAAACTTGAAAAACCCTCAAAAAGAAAATATAAAAATATAAAATCTTCAAAAACCATAAAAATTAGAAAATCTTGAAAAATTCCAAAAATATTGTTATTTTGTCACGTTTTTCCTTATTCGATATCATCTACGGACTTTGTGTTGACATTCAAAGAATGTCACGGGTTTTTAGATGATCTTCGTATGCACATAGTTTTTGTTCTAAAAAAAAAAAAAAAAAAAAAAAAAAAAAAAAAAATGAGGCGGAGAAAAATGGTGGTTTATTGTCATTTCAGGCAGTAACCCGTTTTCAAAGAAAGAACAGAGCCATACTTTATCTTGTTTTTCAAATCTCATGCTCTGATTCTATAAAAACAATTTCTTACTATCTAATGAAAACTAATTGCTTTGAAAAATTACTCGGAATCTATTTTTGAAAATCATCAGAACTTAACGGTTGTAAAAAAAAATATATAAAAAAAATCTATCTCTCAATCAACAACTTATGTCATTGATTGAGGGGGAGAATGATTTTTCAATTAAATTAATAAGTGCATTTTTCAAACAATGGTACCAGACCGTGGTTATTATTAAGTTTTCAAAAGATATTCAAGCATGTTTAATCCGTGGAGTCTAAAGTCTCAAAATTCGATCCTTATCAGTGAAAACGTTTTTCATAATCATGTCACAATTCTCCTTAAAAGACTTCAACATCAATTTAAATCTACAGAGATCACAATTCTCAAATGACTTGATAATTGTGATCGGGGGAGAATTTGTGATTTAAATTGGATTTAAACTAATAATTCGATAAATGGTTTTATAAAGATGTACAAGTTCTCCCCCCCCCCCCCCCCCGCATGTGACAAACGATTTCAAATTTTCCATGCACATGTTGAGGGGGAGCATCTACTTTAAACCTTAAATTATTGAAACGTGATTGAATTGTCTCTATGTGCAGGTTCCTTCTAATATGTGCAAAACCCTTTCAAACTTCGAGGCACATATTGAGGGGGAGCAAACCTTTGAAAACCTCAACCTTCCTCAAAATGTTATCTACTCAAATTTATTAGGAAGTGATGATGATCATTTTAGAAAATGTTAATCAAAAGATTGGACCTTTCATTCTTAATCTAACAAATTCCAAGATCTTTTGCCTCCATGTGCTAAACAATTTCTGAATTATATGCATATGTTGAGGGGGAGCATTTCTAAAATATCAAAACAATTGAGATACAAAATGCTTTGATTTTATATCACAAGTATCTTGATTGATTTTTCAAATGGTTTTCAATTGGTTTCAAGGCGGAACAACTGTACCAAAAGACCGACCAACTTTATTTTATGCATGGTGATATAAGGATGTTAAGGTTAGGTATTTGTTCCCATGATCCGCCAGACTAAGACTGAGCTAGTACTGGAATAAACCCAACAAGGTTCTAGTTATGAAGTCTCGGTAAGCACTGAAGGGGTTGAAGAATGAAAAAGAATTGAATGAGAAAAGGGTGAAAACAAATAGCCCTCCAATTATTCAACCTTAGGGCAGATACCGGGTTCAATTCATATGCTACTGATGGTTATGTTAGGTCACTAGTTTTACAAACACAAGTAATATAGAAAGAGATAAGGCGATTGAACAAGTAAAACCACACACACACACGAGATACTAAGACCGGTTACGCATACGATGTATGTGAAAGAAAAACTTGAACAACCAACCCTCAAATGAGGGTTTACAAGAGTATTTATAGGAGGGAAGCTAGGGCAACACTCCTAGTTCCCTTCCTTTCCTTTATGGGCTTGGGCCTAAGCTCATGGGCCTTCTACATAAGCTTAAGGCTAATAACAAACATAAAGGCCATAATAAAGCTAACTATTACATATTAATCACTAACACTTGATTATGGATTAGGAGTGATTCCAACAATCTCCCCCTCAAGTGTTGGTGATGAACGGTGAAGGCGTTGAGGTAATAGTAGCTCTGACGTCTTCTGACATTCTTCTTTCTTGTGAGAAGAATTGCCTTGATTCGAACAATCTCCCCAGTGTAGAGAGATAGTTTTCTTTGAGCAGTTATGCTTTGACGTCATCTTTAACTTTGTTCTTTGATCATTGTTCTTTGTGGTGAAAGTGATAGTATGTTGTTGTCTGCATCGAGTCTGCCTCAGGTCTGCTTCGCTGCTTCAGTGTCTCCACGTCATTCTTCAACATGCTCACACGCTCTTTGACGTTGGATTTCAATACTGATGAAGTTCTTTAAGTCTTTAACTTTGTAGATTCTTTGGTTTGACGAAGAATCATTCTGACTGTTATGTTGCTTTTGGATAGAACTTCCATTAGTGATGATGTTGGCGTGAGCATGAGAAGAATCAGCACGATCATCCCGCTCCGGAGCTTCCATAAGAAGAAAACATTTCAAACGGTTAGTAATAAGCAGGTTCCGGCACTTACAAGTTTGAACTTCGAGAGTGTTAACAGCATAGTGTGAAAGCACAACTATAATTTTTACAAAGGCCGTTCCTGAACTGGAGTCCCACAAGTGAGATAACGCGATGTACCGAAGTACATCTACAGTTCAGATGAGTCGCTGAGGTACACCGAAGCATCACCTCACGACTGTAGACCGTTTGAGACACACTCCGCGTAATCCACGGGGAGTTACCGAAGTGACCTGCTGTTAGGGCTGTTTGATGTTGACCCTGGCAGGAGTTTCCATTTAATCACTGAGGATCACAGTTGTGAACCTCTCATAAATGTTCTCGACAGATTGCTAAGATCTGTGAAGGACTCAATATGAACCACTGATAATCTTATTTGGTGATCAACAAGTGGTGAAATGTCAAGTGTACCTAAGAGATCTTTTGATGAATCTCGTGGCTCTAGACTCAATAGTGCGTTTTGGTTTTCCTGAGCGGAGACTAGGGAGGGGGTCTCCTTCTTCAATACCAGCGGTCTCTAAGAGAAAGCCAATAGTTTACGTAGGGTTCCATGTGAGAATGAAACAAGCTTCTGTTGAGAGAAACTTGAGTGGCTAAGAAGGTTTAGTGCATGCGTCACTGGGTCCATGACGACTTTTAATCTTCAATACCGGTGTCACTAAGTGACAACCAGTAGCATATGAATTGAACCCGGTGTCTGCCCTAAGTTGAATAATTTGGAGGGCTATTTCTTTTCACCCTTTTCTTTGCGTTTCTTTTTAATTCTTCAACTCCTTCTTTCTCCGATTCTCATTTTATCCTTTTTATAATCATACCTAAGGACTTCTAAGTACTAGCTATTTGTGATGTCCTTGGGTAGATCCCTCCGGCTCTGGCGGATCATAGGACGGTTATTCCTAACCTTAGTCACCTTATAACTCCATGACTAACCTAAGTTGCCATTAAAACCACTGTTGTGAAGTATCTCTCAAAGGGTTTGTTAATGAAAATCATGTTTGAACCACTATGAGAGATAGGATTTTGCATAAATACTCCCCCTCCACATGTGCTTAAGAGTTTTAATGGTTTAAATGCACAGTGAGGAAAGAGCGCGCACATTTTGAATTGATCCACTGGAGATAGACAATCCTCCGCGAGACACGGTTACGTTGCATAGTTAAAGAGTTACATTGTCAGCTTTTAGGTGACAACTAGCTCTAATAACTACCTTGAAGGTGTAGACAAACCTCGAAAGGTTGTCATACCCGTCAGAGTTCATGTCTACCAAGAGTGTCTCGAATGGTACTTTCTACTTGGACAAGTCCTTTGCGAGACACGTTTACATTACTAGCGAACTAGCTTGAAATTATTACCCGTCCAGGACAAGTCTTTTCGAGTTACTAACAGTTTAGTACCGTCAATTCGTTGGTTAAGTATGAAGTACACAGATTCATTTGAATTTTGCTCAACATATTTCTTATCACACAATTTTCTCCCCCTCAAAAATGGCATATCAAATGTTATTTTTGAAAAGTTGACAATAAATATGACCATTTCGAGTGTTGCGGGAAGATGACCACTATGAACAATTTGTGAACAAAGTTTTAATTCAAATACTCCCCCTCAACTAGTGATATAAACGGTTGAGGTTTTGAAAATCTTACGGGGAAGTACTTGTCCTTTTGAGCAAAACCTTGAATAATGAAAGGTTTGATAGGTTTTACTCAACAATAAGAAGCTTTCGCTCCTTTTATAAGGATTGTGGCACTGAAGCGTACCACAGGGTCCTTTCTTGCAAATTACGGGTTGTACACTGTTATGTGTGCACAAGCCATTGACATACATAATCACACATCCAAAATTGTATGAAAGAAACAATTCAAGGGGTACCAGGAAGTGCAGTGATGTTCCCAGGAGTACGAACAGGGCGTTGATAGCCGGTGATGTTGATCCTGGGTCGACCACCAACAAAGCTTTCCAGCGTTCTGAACTGATCCCTTCTGAACAACCGTTCATCAATCATGGTGATGATCCTTCTCACATTCCTCCGATCCTGAGAATTCCATCGCTTAGGGTTCCCAATGTTTTCACGTATATCTTTCAATCGATAAGCTAATCCGTCCCTAACCATCTTCAGAGTATGATCTCCAAATTTGTGAAGATCATTACACGCCATCAAGCAATTGCGATGAAGTTCACTGCGATAAACGACACCAAACGGTTTGCTGATGAGCGTTAATTGTGTTAGCTGGTTGATATCGGGAAGATCAAGCTGTGGTGGAGTGAAGTTGACACGTGTCTGATATGATTCAACGGTAAGCTGGAGATCTTCAAAACGTTCTTTTATGACTATGCGTCTGATGAAAATGAGCAGTGACTTGATGAATTCACGTTGTATTTCGGTTGAAAATTGTCTCATGCGACCCTGTACTTTTGCAAGGTACATGTCTTCAATATCGTTGAGAGACAAATTCTCAAAGTCAGCTTCACAGAATGCATAATCCCTTTCATCCTGTCTTTTGACCACAATCTTCTTGAGAAAGGTGTTGTCCCATTTGGATGAAAGACCAACATGTTGGATGGCAACGATGTCTTTAGTACTAAACACTGCATGTTGTGACTTTTGAACCTGACAGCTTCTGTAGTAGATTCGTCGGCGTTCTGGCCAGTGATGAATCCCATACAATGCATCTCGGTCGTATGCTTCCACTGTGTTGGAGAATGCAGTTTGAGTAGACAGCTTCTGAGTGGCACGTTCCTCAATGGCAATGCAGTTTGAGTAGATAGCTGCAGGGAATGGAAGTGTCAAGGATGTAGCATATTTCCTTGAACCATCACCACCATGGAGAAGAAATTCCAGGTCTTTGTTGAAGAAATATCGGAAGGGAATCCGTGGTTCATCTGGTTGGCCAATGGTCGGTAGAGGTTTGGTCCAATCGGTGTAGTATGGAGGGTTGTCCCTTTTTGTGAAGTCAATGTTTGCTTCCGGGTTGAGCCAATCCATGTTGTTAGACATAGCTCGAGCAATGTTGTCAAGGTGATATTCGACCTCGAGGGCACTTTCAGAACTGTCTTTTAGAAGTTGAAACGCTTCATTCTTGATTCGCTTCATCTCAGATTTCGTCATTTTCTTCACATGGAACTTTTCTTGAAAAAGTTTTGCATGCTCCAATGTAGAACCGTCGACCAGATCTTGACCTTCATCAGGGTAGGGAATTTGATTGACAAGTGTGGAGAACCATTCAAATTCTTCGGTTTTATCGTCATCTAGCCATGATACGATTTCAGGCTGAGTCGTTTTCTTCTTCTTTTTAGAAGGCCTTGATGATGATTCTGGTTTCTGCACTTGTTTGGGAGAGGTGGGTTGTTTTAGGGGCTCAAGGACCTCTTCATCGTCACCACCCGTATACTCAAAATAATCACCGGTTTTCTGAGTCAGGGGTGGTAACTCGGAATCGTCCTAAGGTTTACCTGTAGAAGAACGAGGAGGGGACCTTTGTTGAGTAGGAGTCCGTTGGAGAGGAGGTGGCATAGAAGATGATTCACCAGTCTTCTTTTGACGTTTAGCTTCATCATGCTTATCCTGATCCTTGTCTTCATCGTCTCTTGGACGTTTAGACTTTTCAGCTTCGAATCTACATGCTTCTTGGAGTTGGTAGTCCAGCAATGCTTGAAACAGCTTTCCTTCATCAGAGGTAAATGTCCCAGATCGTTGAGACATTTGTGTGACAAGCTTGGCCACCAATTCATTATCCGAGAAAACTATAGGATCAGATGGATTGATTGTGACGGTTAAAGGTGTTGATCTTATAGTTTGCTTGGCTATCTGCATAAGATTTTGATATAGTTGTCTGGTGAACAGCTCCTTTGTGACTTTAGGAACGATATTCTGAAGGTACTTGTTAGTGTAACCTTCGATCATTTCGTTCAGTTCCTCTTGACGATGACTTTTCATGAATTCCTGAATAAACTTCCTTTCTTCTTTCATCTTTTCATGCTCGTCATACAGATGCTGTATGTGATCAGCATAGAAATTCAACTTCTTTTGGAGAATGTCTTTCTTTCTGAATTGTTGTACTGCTTTCACAATTCTTTGATGAGTCTGAGAAATCCAAGATCGAGGTGGTTTCTTCACAGATTTGGATGTTGATTTGGTTGACTTCTTTGATGGTGGTGGTGAGGAGTGAGATGAAGAATCTGATGAGGAGGAGACATGAGGAGGCTCGGGGTCCTTAGGCGGTTCAGAAGTTTCCTTCTGTGATCGTGTAGGACTTTCCAGAAGCAGCTTGTCATAATCAGCATCTTTATCTTTCTCAGACTTCTCAGTTTCAGATTTCTCAAAGTCATATTCGATAGTATCCTCCACAAGCTTTTGTTGTTGTAAAAGAGTGGTGGCACCAGATCCCTTATCGGGTTGATTAACCGCATCAGGACCTGGTGAAGAGTGGGCAACACCACTTGATCCTCCGGGTCCACCCATTTGATCTTTTGCAAATTCTTCAGCTTTTTGAAGGTGTCTAACGAGTTTAAACTTCTTCCTGTAGGATTGATCCAGTTGCTCTTCATCACTTTCTGAGCTTGAGTGTTGATCATACGGCACAAGCGCTGGAGTCTTCCCTTTGCCATGTTCAGCTGGAGGACTAGGAGATTTTGGTACTGAAGGATTGTCATCCTTTGCAGTTTCAGAGTAGGTAATCTGTTCATCTGTGTCAGTATCTTCAGAACTTTCGTCCAAAAGCTTTCTTTGCGGTTCGGGCTTGGGGATTGGGATGGGAGTAACTTCCTTAGATGGAACAGTCCTCTTTGAAGGAGGGTTCCTCTTGGGGAACTTCCTTTGACTCTCTATGCTTAATGCACTTCCAGCACTGCCTCTTCTGGTTCTCCGAGTAGGTGTCCCAGAAGCTTTTTCATCAAGATGGCCAACTTTTCCTTCTTTTACGGCTACCCGATACCTTTTGTACAATTCCAGCTTTTTGATTTCCTTTGTAAGAAGGTGATCGGGCAATTCAGCACCCTCTTTCTTCATAGACGATTCTTTAATTCTGACAGATAGTATGGGCTCAGTCAAGATGTCATGATTATCTGGGTCATTGAGTCTCATGGTGATATCAGGATTAAGTCCAAGAGCTCTCTGGATCAACAATTTGGTGTATCTGACATAGGGAATTTTGGAGCCAAGCTTCTTGTGAGACAGCATCATATCTTCCCATAGCAGTGCTTCAATTATAATGTCCTTCTTGTTGATCAACGACCAGAAAATTTGCAGTTCCATGAGCTTGGGATGCTCATAGCCACTGTCACGACCAGAGATTGATTTGGTGATGATCATATAGAGTGTCCTCCATGGTTGAGGAATATTCTTCAGCTCCACATGAGAGTGCTTAGAAATGATTCCTTTAGCTTCATCATAACCAATATCTATCAAGAATTGCAGGACAGTCTCTTTAGTAGGGGTAGCAAAGAAGTCGGTTGGAGCGATGTCTGGAATGATGAGAACAGCTCGTAAGTCATCAGGAATGATAGTGACTTGTTTGTAATTAAGAGTCACATTCACAGCATTTTGACCAGTGATCCTCTGCATAGAATCCCAGAATTGTTGAATGTAGACCTCTGGAACTGTGGCAGAGTGTGAGAGCATGTTCTGGTAGGGATGATTTCTGAGAATATCCACAGCAATGAGACAAGAAGATTTTGAGCATGTGAGGGTGTCAAAGTCAACCTTAAGGTTGTTCTTTCCAAGCTTTCTCGGATAACCCTTTGGAAAGATATCAGCAATTGTAAGAACTTTTGATGCATCCACATTCATTTGTTCAGCCATGTCGTGATCTGAAATAACATTAGCCAAAAGAACCAACATATCGAAAGACATAATGTTAGTCAACAGAAGGTCTTATTGTCTAGTTATTGAATGTGCAGTGTCAATGATTGTTACGAGTCCTAAGTCACTTGTTTGTCCAATAGTCTAATGACGTTGTGAAATGTTTCGTGAGTTAGTTAACTTTAAGTTTTAAAGTTTATGTTATCACTTATTGTTCACAACATATCAAACGATTAAGTTATTAGTGACATTATTGGATTCGTGACGTTATGATTAGTTTATTTACAAGTTTGTACACGTAACAATTCATTATGAAGGTCAATCCAGGGTTAAGCGTAGTTTTGGCAAAGTTAAGCGTAAACAGTAATGACATATGCGTAGACGAAAGCTTACGCGTAGGATCCTCACTTACGCGTAAGAAATGTTACGCGTAGGAAAAGGGCACCTTATGCGTAGAGCTTACGCGTAGGCGTATATATACCTTACGCGTAAGGTTTACTCGTAAGAGTAGGCCTTATGCGTAGAGTCACTGTTTACGCATATCCTTCACAGGATACGCGTAGTCCCATTGTAGAACCTTATGCGTAGTAGTTACGCGTAGGATTTCTCTTACGCATAACTTTCTACGCGTAAGGTAATCCTTAAGCGTAGAGTTGCAAATGACCTTGATTCTGAATATTAAGCGTAGCAAAGCCTGAAATAAATTCATCAAATCATCAAAATTAACACAAAACATCATTTTATCAATAAGTTATGGCACGAACATTCATAATGCAGTTATGCGTAGAAAGTCATATGCGTAGGTCAAAACCCTAAGGGTTAAGATTTACGCGTATCATTTCTAGCCATGGGATATGCATCAAACAAATTCTGGTAGGTCTAGAGTGTTGTTAGAGTCTTTAGGCCAAGTATTAACATCTAATTCGCTGTGAATCAAAATTACCCAAAAGTATGAACTTTAAACCCTAACTTCAAATTGTCAAACAATTAGTGTTTCTGGGTGGTTAACAACCATGGAAATCATCAATTCAACCTCATATGACCATAACCCAACAATCTTTTAGACCAAAACACTTCACATTTTGAAAACCCCAAATCGACTCATAAACCCTAATTTTCAAAAATCATTAATACGTGTTTCTGGGTGGGTTTTGATGGTTAAAATGGTATCCTTGATGTATAAGACACGTTTTGACACTATCCATATAACCAAAAACACACACACAATGATTATGTGTTCATACGCTTATGCGTAGAACACATAATCACGCGTAACACACTTTTTAGCCGTTGGATTTGCATGAGATTAAAAACCTTAGCTTATAAACATGTTAAGATCATTAAAACACTTACAAAATGATGATCAAAACAACGGATTTCTTGGTTCAATCTTAGGCGTAGGATGAATATGGTTGTGTGTATTAAATGTGAAGTAAAAAGTAGGTGGGAGGTGTTTTATTAAAAGTAACTTTAACATTTTGACAGTTTTAGTCCCTCCACCTTTTCCTTTTTCAAACAAAGCCATTTAACTTCCATTTTGGTTACCAAACAAAGTTTTTAGGAAAGAAACTTGACGACACTCCCCCTCGACTTAAGAAAACTGATGAAAAGTTATTAATTTTAGTCCGAGGAGTGTTATTGTACCAGAAACTTCACCACCATTGTTAAAAGAAACAACCGGGATATGATAACATGCAAGTACACAGATGTTTTGAAACAGTTAAGTGATAATTTTCTCCCCCTCAACACTTGATCGGAAAAATACTGAATTTTTGAAAGATTATAGTGTTGATGGAAGAAATGTACTTGCCATGTTGAGAGAAAAGTAGATTAGAAGAATATTTTTGTTTTTATCAGGTTTTATATTTTTTTATTTTGTTTTTGAAAAATTTATTTACAAAAGATGTTTTGGTGTTTGACAGGTTTTTAAGACTGTTTTAAGAGGTCATCCAATTCCTCTTGAGTCAAACACCTCATACCAATCCGGTGGATCAGCTCATTAAACCTAGCGGGAGGCAAGGCTTTGGTGAGAAGATCTGCCAATTGGTATTCAGTACCCACAAAGTATAATTCAACGGTACCCTGTTCCACGTGGTCCTTGATGAAATGATATCGAAGATCGATGTGCTTTGATTTCGAGTGCTGAACTGAGTTGCACGAGATCGCAATGGCACTCCGATTGTCGCAGTACATCGGGATTCTGTCAAATACGTAACCATAGTCTTTGAGTCGTGTTCTCATCCAAATGACTTGAGCACAACACGCGGACATGGCTACATATTCTGCTTCAGTTGATGACAGCGATGTAAAATCCTGCTTCTTAGATTGCCAAGACACCAGTTTATCACCAAGAAATTGTAGAGCTCCTGAAGTACTTTTCCTTGAGTCTAAGCATCCTGCGTGGTCAGCGTCTGAAAAAGCGATTAGTTCAAAACCAGAATCCTTCGGATACCAGATCCCCAAGTTAATGGTTCCCTTGATGTATCAGAGGATTCTTTTAGCCTCAGAGAGGTGGGTTTCAGTTGGTCGCGACTGATAACGGGAGCATAGATAAACGGCAAAGACAATATCAGGTCTGCTAGCTGTTAGATACATGAGAGACCCAATAATACTACGGTATTTAGTAGGGTCCACTAATTTCCCATGTAAATCAGCGTCTAGCTTCTTGGTATGAGTCATTGGTGTGGCATAAGTGTCACAGGTTTTCATTCCAAATTTGTTTAACAGTTCAAGGGCATATTTGGACTGACTCAAGAAAATACCACGGGGTGATTGATGAACTTGCAGTCCTAGAAAGAACGTGAGTTCACCCATCATGGACATTTCAAAAATTTTCTTCATTAGTTTTGCAAAAGCGGTTGAAAACTTTTTATGTGTAGACCCAAAAATGATGTCATCCACGTAAATTTGAACAATTAAGATATGTGCCCCGTGATATTGTATAAAAAGAGTTGGGTCAACCGAGCCTTTGGTGAAATTATTAGCAATGAGGAAAGATGATAGCTTATCGTACCATGCCCGAGGGGCTTGTTTGAGACCATAAAGAGCTTTGTTCAGTTTGTAGACATGGTTCGGGAACTCAGGATCAACGAATCCATCTGGTTGGCTGACATAAACCGTTTCTTTAAGTTGTCCATTGAGAAACGCAGTTTTGACATCCATCTGATAGACCGTCATATTCATATGAGCTGCGAACGCGAGAAATATCCGAACAGCCTCAAGACGAGCAACCGGAGCAAATGATTCTTCAAAGTCTATTCCCTCTTCCTGACGATAACCCTTGGCAACTAGACGTGACTTGTTTCGGATGACGTTCCCTTCAGCATCCAATTTGTTTTTCCAAATCCATTTTAGACCAATGACGTAGACCCCTGTTGGTCTTTCAACCAATTCCCATACTTCAAGACGTTTGAATTTGTTGAGTTCTTCCTGCATGGATTTAATCCAGTTGTCTTTTGTCATTGCGTCTTTTATGTTTTTAGGCTCAGATTGGCAGACAGTGAGTGCATAAATGAAATGTTCACCGTCTGTGTGAAGACGTCTCGTAACGACTGGTTGATTCGGGTTGCCAATAATAGTAGCCAGAGGATGGTCTTTTGTCCATCTATGTATAGAGGGTTGATGTTGGTATACATTGTGCAGATTCTGGGGATTCAAATGGTTTGTTGAAGATTCCGCGACATCTGGTGCAGCAGTCTCATTAGCAAACGGGTTGAAGAATGCATTTGGATCAAAATCTGCAGGTGGGGGTACTTCATTCAGAATATCATTAGCCGGTTCATCATTGTTGGAAGCGGTGTGTTCAACAGTTGTGTTGGAGTCAACTGGTGTAGGTGCATCTTCAACAGTTGTTGTTGTAGCATGTGTATCAGGTATAGGAATATTATCAGGTTGTACAGCGGAAACAGCGGATACACCTGGAGCACGTTCATCAATATCGTCACTGAACAGAGGAGCAAATAACCTTTCCATTTGTTGACGAGTTAGTTGGGGGATTTGTTCAGCTGGTGATGGGGGTTGAGGGAAGTTTAAACGGTTGTGACCGGGTTCTAAGCTGTTGTACTCAGAAGCCATCTCCGTAAGTTCATCAAAATGAGCATGAATCATTTCCATTACCTCCTTAGTTCGACGATTCCAGATTCGGAAACCTTTAGAATTATCACAGTATCTAATAAAGACTCCAATATTAGCTTTGGCTTTGAGCTTTCCAAAATCATCACGATCATTATTCGGATAGCAAAGGGATCCAAATACATGAAAGTGTTTGAGATTCGGTTTATGGTTGTGGACAAGCTCGAAAGGTGTTTTGTTGTGGCGTTTTGTGATCATAGAACGGTTTTGAGTATAGCATGCAGTAGATACAGCTTCTGCCCATAAGTAATCTGGAAGTTTAGCATTGATTAACATTGTTCTTGCAGCTTCCACTAACGTTCGGTTTCGTCTTTCAACAACTCCGTTTTGTTCAGGTGTACGTGCAATAGATGTTTGATGCTGAATTCCCACTTTCTCATAGAATTCACGAAGGGTTTTGTTAACAAATTCAGTTCCTTTGTCTGTTCTGATTAGTCTGACGGTGTTGCGGAGTTGAACCTGTATTTTTGTGAGAAAGGTGATGATCATTTGTGGAGCTTGGTCTTTGCTTCGAAGAAAGTAGACCCAAGTCCATCGTGAGTAGTCATCAACAATTACTAAGATGTAGCGTTTGCCATTGATCGTTTGCACTCGCATCGGGCCACACAAATCCATGTGAAGAAGATGAAGGACATGCTGAGAGTTGTGTTCCATCTTTGAAGGAAAATGGGCACGAGTGCTTTTTCCTTGTTCACAGGCTGAGCAAAGATGATCTTTTGAATACCGGAATCGTGGGAGACCTTCAACTAGTTTGTGTCGAGCAAGGTTGGTGATGGTTTGAAAGTTTAGATGTGAGAGACGACGGTGCCATAGCCAGGATTTTATTGATGTTGCCTTTGAAAGTAAGCATATTGGAGATGAAGCAACCATGTCTTGCATAGAGATAGTGTAGAGACTAGAATTACGCGAGCCAGACATAAGGTCATTTCCTTGTAGATCACGAATGAAACAAGTTTTCTCCCTGAAAGCAACCTCCAAATCTCCATCACAAAACTGACCTACTGAGAACAGATTATGACCGAGGCCTTCCACATAGTAAACCCTGCTGATTTCGATGTTCCCATTGACATAATCTCCGTAGCCCATGATAGCTGCGAAGTGATCATTCCCGAACCTGACAGTGCCAATGAACTTTGCAATAAAGTTTGATAACAGTTTAAGGTTACCTGTCATGTGTCGGGAACATCCGCTATCAACAATCCAGAGAATGATCTGTATCACCTGCATTACACACAGACGACATAGATGGAATAGAAGTAGATGTGGAACCCGAAATGTTAGAGGGTTCCGAAGCAGGTATATGAGACATGCACACATTAATGACTTTAGGCATCCATTTAAATCCTAGTGTGTTATATATCCATTTCTGCCATCTATGACTACTCTTTGCTTTAGTCTTAGTGAATGCACTAGGTGGTACTACATTCTTAGGAGGTAAAACTGGAGCTACAGTGACAGCAATGTTTTCCTTAGAATCTAAAGAAGGCGGTCTACCAAGCACAGACTGAGAATGATTAGTGGGACTAGAGGTATTCCGATTCTTAGGATTCCGTAAACGAGAGATTATAGCTTTAGCAACACATTTGTCATGACAATCAGAATTCATACTTTTACGACAAATAACACAAGGTGCATCAGACTGAATATCAAAAGTGCTTAAAGGTTTAGCATTCGTTACATCACTATTTCTATTACATTTTCCAGACGCAACATCTATAGTGGAAGCAACGTGAGTCTTATTCATAGTCCTAGGGTGTTCTTCTACTTTAGCATTCCGTATTGATCTTTTCTTACGTCGCAACTTCCTATTCTTCGATTGAGTGCTCCTAGGCTGTGAAGTGCGGACGTTTGGAAAAGACGCAACTATTCCTGTTTCAGTAGAAGGAAGCACGTTAGCAACTTGTGATTTAGCAGTAGGGATTCTAGGTGCATGATTACTAAGTGTGACAGGTGCTAATCTCTTAATGATGGTTGGCGGAAGTTGTTCATACTTTCCTAACATTTCTCTTAGCTTAGAGATAGTGTGAATCAAATCTTGATTTTCAGACCGAATATTACCAGCGAAATTCATGACTTCTCTAGTGTGAGCAAGATAGTGATCAAGTTCATTTGATGCTTCATGTCGAGTCTTATTGAGTAAATCAAATATGACACCATATTCCTGATTAACTGTTACAAGTTCTTGTTCATATTTAGAGATTTGACTTTTCAAAGACACGTTTTGATCATCTAGTTGCTCATTTTTAGGTTCAGAAGAGTTTGCACTCAACTGAGCGATTTTCTTTTGAAAACTAAGTTGATGATTGTGAATATCTTTTTCACACCAATGAAGACGACGTTTTGCATTGTAAAGTTCGTTAAGTAATCGTTTATTTTCAGCTTTTAAAGTCTCGATCTGAAGCACATTATCAGTATTCTCAACAGTTACCACAGAGTCAACAGTATCAGCAGAGATATAATCAGATGCATTTGGTAAAGAATATAATAACACAACATTATGGATATCAGCACAGATAACATCTTCCAAGAGTCGATCAACATCTTTTCTCAACATTTTCTTTTTGCGTTTAGTATTAGAAATAGATGTTTCAGTTTTCTCGAAAACGGCCTTCATCACTCCAAGTTCCTTATGAAAATCCTTTTCCCAAGCTAATGCACAACTTTTCAAATTTTTAACATTTGGTAGAAGATTTTTCTGAAAAATGTCTCTTTGTTCTCGCGCTAAAGGCGATTGAAAGTGTTGAACTTTGATTTCATAATGATGTTCTATCTCATGTTCTAAGGTTTTGAGGTCAGCCATGAAAATATCAAAATATCTAAGAATTTTGCGATTTTCAGGTTTTGAGTTTACTTCACTGATAGAAGGTAAAGGACCAAAAATTTGTGCATAGTCTGGTTTGGGATTAACATTAGAAGACTCAGGTGTTTTGATGATAACCTTTGGTGTGTTAGACGAATCTGTTGGTGTGACAAAAGTGACCGATTTTGAATAATTAAAAGGTTTGTTGTAAACAACAGTTTTTAATTTTGATTGACTCTCGTCTTCTTCATCTAATTCCTCTTGACGATGATATTCAACAACACTCATAACAGTATCATTAATTTTATATTCTGCACTGGAAACTTCAGGATTTGGTTTGAATGTTTTGAGTGAAAGCTTTGGTTTGTAATCAGCTAGATTTGATCCATATCCTTTTGGATTGGGTTTTAAAGTAAACTTTTCAATAGTTGTTACTGATTCACCATGTTTGTAAACAACAGTTTTAAACTCTTTAATTTTGTTTTGCAAGCTAATAATTTCTGCAAGAAGGTCATCTACCCGATTCGTTGAATGCTTTTTGTATGCTGAGAACTGTTTTTGACAATTTAACAACTCAGCCTTAGCTTTTTGATTTTCCAAGGTGAGAGCGTTAATTTGCTTTTTATGTTCATGTTTCAGTTGTTCTATTTCAGAAAACAAAGCATTCTTCGAGGCGGCTAGATCACGCATCTGTCTCTCTAAATGTTTTTCGTTTTGATGAGATTTAGCAAAAGCGGCTTCAAAACCTTTTTCACGGTTTTCTTGAGTTTTGAAAAAATTGAGTTGCATTTGTAAGCATTCAAAATCCTTGGTTAACAGTGCATTTTTGCTTTTTAAGTCCTTATTTAATGCATAACATTTCTCCATTTTGATTTGATGGTCTTGAATTAACCGAGCAAAATCTGGAGGAGGCAACAGTTCGGCTTGTTCAACGTGAGTCACAACATGATCATTATTTAGATCCTCAAGTACAACCACAGAGTCAATTTGATTATCAAGGGAAACAATAAAGTCATCTTGATCGTCAAATGTAACTACAGTGTTTATTTGAAAATCGTCAGAATGAGATGTATATGACTCATTTTGAACAGTCTGAGCCGTGCCGGATTCAGATATTGGCGGAGATATTAGTTCAGATATGATGATGGTTTGTTCGGGTACCTGAGACAAGCCATCAGTATCATACACTGGGCCTGTGTCACTCATGTGTAACTCATGCATATTAGCCATCAACATAACAGCTGCATTGGCCTGCAAGTCCTCCATATCATCATCTGAGTCTGCATCTGCCATAAAGCTCTGTTCTTTGTTTGTGAGAGATCCACCAGCTTCATCCTTAAGAGCCAAAAGAAGAGCCTCTTTGAAATAAGCACTGCCCCTAGTCCTTGGCTTTGGGCATGCATTAGCCAGGTGTCCCTTCTCATTGCAGTTGTAGCATCGAAGACCATTCAAACCATTCTGAGCATTTCCTTGTTCCACCACTTGAGCTCTGTTGTTATTCCTACCCATAGCATTAAACCCTTGACCACCTCCCATTTGACGACCATAACCACGATTCTGAACTTCAACTCGTCCATTGTTCACAACAGCCTGATTTTGTGTATTGGATGAGGAACGAATACGATTGTTGGATTTGTTTGTATAACGGCTAAAAGCATTAGCAATCATAACAAACCCCTGTTGCAATGCTTCGAACGGATCTGATTCCTCATTAGTTTGACTATGAAGTGCTTGATCATTGTTGTTGTTGTAAGGAACCAATTGATTTTGTTGAGATTGCTGTGATGGATCGTTTGGTGTGACTGAGGCAGTTGGTTGAGTTGCTTGTTGAGGAGGATAACTTTGTTGAGCATATAAGGCAAGTTGTTGATTTTTCGGATGTGTAGGTGGAGCAATTTGAGCACAGAGAATCCTTTCCCGATCAACTTCCTTTTCATGAGGCTTCAAGTAATCGTACAACAATCCATATGTAGAATGATGCATATTCTTCGCTTGACGGAGAAAAATGACATACTTCTCCCATTCAGGACCAAGACTACTCAGGAATTTAGTATTCACTGCAATTCTTGGCATGATGATGTTGTGTTTATCCAAATCATTGATGATGTCTGAAAATCGATGATGATAAGACTCTAGTGTCTCTCCAGATTCAATCATGAAGTGTTCATAAGCCAAGTAAATTTTGGATTCCAAATCCTCCTGATTGAGTACTGATCCTTCCATAAGAAGATGAATATGGTCCCACATTTCCTTTGCAGTTTTTTGAGCATCAACACTTCGAAGAATTGGGTTAGGTAATCCTAAAAGGATATATTGCATTGCAAGCTCATCAGCTTCATAGTGTAGAAGTTCTGTAGCATTTAGATCTGCAACAGTAGCAATGTTGGTTTGTTCATCTCTTGGTGGAACAGCATTAGGATCTCCGGGTACAATGACAGTAGGCATCTGAAATGGACCTTCCAAGATAACCTTCTTTAAGAACTTTTCATGTGGCTTCTTCAGATCACAAAACCTAAAGAACCTTATCACCCATTGATCGTAGTTTCCTGGAGTGAGCATTGGAGGTCTATCAAGTGATCCAGCTTCATGAATTGATTGTTGGCTGCTTAAAGCTTCACACATCTTTGCAAACCAAGTGGGTTCCTTCATAGTGTTCCTTGATGGATGTTGATTGAATTCATTTGTGTAGGGTTGAACTTGAAGACTTGGCGGTGTTTGAACCATTTGTGGTGGGGGAATTGCATCAAGTTGTGGAGTATGTTGTTGATTAAATTGTTGTTGATAAATTGTGTTGGTAAAAATGGATCTTTGTAGTCGAATGAACCTTTGTTGATGAAGTGTCCTTAGGCGTAGAAAAGACAAGAACCAAGTAGCACTTATGCGTAAAAAACACCAAAGTTACGCGTAACAAAGAGAAGTTACGCGTAAGATTTAGCTTACTCGTAAGTAGGAAAAAGCACTAAAGTTAGGCGTAGACAAAAGTTAGGCGTAGAAAGTTAGGAGTAGGATTTTCTTAAGCGTAAGACTAGGCTTAGGCGTAGGAAAAATCTTAGGCGTAGGATTTCTACGCGGAAGCTTATGCTTATGCGTAATTTTAGGGTTTTTGCCCAAATGATCTTTTACACTATCACAGTGCAAAAGATATCTAAAGTCGACATATTTTCAGACTTATCCAAGTAAGAAAACACGGAATAAACCACGAAAATGAAGATCAAACCAAGGAAATACTTACGCGTAGTTTTAGGGTTTTACTACGCGTAGAAATGCACGAAATTTTGATTCTGTCCAAAAGTGTTTCTAAACCAGTTTTTGTGTGATAAAATAGCTTCAATAACACCAAAATACACAAAAGTGTGAAACTTGATGAATCAAAGCCTCTAAAACAGTTACGAGTAGGATAGAACCCTCGTTCAAAAACTCGATCAAAAACAACTATCCACGCATAAAGTTTGAAACTTTTTGCCAAAAACAAGTATTTTAACACCTTAAAACGTTGAAAGTACAAGAATCTTGGATTAAAAAGTGTAAAAAACAAGTTTTTAAGCGAACCAAAGTATCAAACGTGCGTTTTAGGCGTAGGACCGAAACCCACTTAAAAAACAAACACGATTCACCCAACTAGTAGGCGATTGATACCACTGTTAGGTCACTAGTTTTACAAACACAAGTAATATAGAAAGAGATAAGGCGATTGAACAAGTAACACCACACACACACACGAGATACTAAGACCGGTTACGCATAAGATGTATGTGAAAGAAAAACTTGAACAACCAACCCTCAAATGAGGGTTTACAAGAGTATTTATAGGAGGGAAGCTAGGGCAACACTCCTAGTTCCCTTCCTTTCCTTTATGGGCTTGGGCCTAAGCTCATGGGCCTTCTACATAAGCTTAAGACTAATAACAAACATAAAGGCCATAATAAAGCTAACTATTACATATTAATCACTAACACTTGATTATGGATTAGGAGTGATTCCAACAGGTTACCATGGTAACATCGGTATTGAAGACAAGACGTCATGGACCTAGTGACGCACTGCACTTCAACCTCCCAAACCACTCAAGTTCCTCTTAAAAGGACTTGTTTCATTCTCACGGGGAACCGACATTATCTATCGACTCTCTCTTAGAGATTGTTGATATTGAAGAAGGAGACCCTCTCCCTAGTCTCCAAAATAGGAACCAAATATGCACAAATTGAGTCTAGAGCCACGAGATCATCAATAAATCTCATTAGGACACTTTCAATAAAGACTCTCTGTTTCACACAATGTGGAAAGAGATATTATATCCTGAGTCCTACGCATTATCCTTGTGGTATTGCCAGAACATCCGAGTGATATGTAAACATATTCACAATGAAGATGGAAAGCCTTCTGGAGCCAACATCAAACAAGCTCCTGGTGGGTGGCATGTGAGATCTATTCTATAGATCAACCATGTGACAACTGAACAAAAACAATGGGGCGATTCAAACTTTTGAATCAATCCTGGTTCAGGTTATGGATTGACGGATACCTTTGAAAAACCGGTCGTTGTGCTTAAAAAATCTTTTCTTTAGCACATCGACCGTGTAAGAATATTTCAAATCAAAAGGTGTTTATGATTGATAATTGATCTTCATTAAAACCTTCGTTGTATTGCAAAAACAATTTTTATTGAGCAATACACGATTGTTTTTCAAATCTCTTTTTATCAATCAGTGAATCTCAATTCGCTAGTTCACTCACTCCGTGTTGTCTTCTTTGAGACGTTCCGGTTTGAGAACAGCTAGAGCAGCTGCGAAACCCTGTCAAGGAAATTCTTCGGAATTATACCTGATCACAGGCAGTACTTGTACTGATCAACGGGGAACCGTGGGCAGTGTACCTCAATTCAATGAAAGTGATCAAAGACACTTTCATATACTTTATTGCTAACTGTTTTATGCAGGTACACCCCGACGTTTGCAGCTGATCAGAATGATGCGGTCAATCCACAGCCGCATGCTCACTCAACACATTCATCTCGAAAGAAATCATGATTAGTGCATCAATGACTCTGATATTTTCACTCCATGCTTCTGCTACGCTACTGCAAATATCATGAATCAACGAAAGCTTCCGCTACTTTGATGAGAATATATCATGATCAAGAATGTGAGCATGTCGGTCCAAATGTCACAACATCGCATAATACCAACACCACAAAGGAAGAGTCAGAAATTTAAAATGGCTGATGATCTCAAAGCAGGCTCAACAATCATTATCACGTGGATCAGTAAAAGACCTCCACTTGGATTAACCAAACATGCAATGTGAAGAATCAATGACTACGAGCTTCAGAGCAAAGAACTTATTCAAGAATTCTAGAACTATCCAATGTAACATCTGTTTGTATTCATTGTAAATTGAGGTGACCTCCCTTAGGGGGAGATTGTTAGGAATTAGAAAATTCAGTCGTTAAAGAATCGGTCACCTCAAGTATAAGTATTCGACAGAAAGCTCGTAGTCGTAGTTATGTTATGTTAGTAAGTGGTTTGTTAAGTAACACCGTGGAGGACGGACGGGTCTTTACCCACTGTATGCCTGATCCACAACCCGTAGGTGGCGTTTATTTGTAAGACACTATAAATACCCTCTACCTCCCAAGGTAGAGGGTTGGAGCTTCAATACCATTTTTCTTTGTTTTACATAGTTCCCAATTCTCTTCCCTTTCTCACTCTAGAACTTTCTCTCTCTAAACTTTGTTAACGCCCCACATGGTTATGGTTTAATGTGTTTGTGAAATCCTATATCTAACACGCTCTAAAGATAGAGTTGGGTTCCAAGGATCACCCAATAACGCTTGAATACATAATCAATGCCAACAGGGATAACGCTATATCAAATCGAAACAATCAATTACCGCATCATAACTAATGATGCACGTTCCAATAACCATAACTCATAGGTTTCAAAAGTGGAAATACATGGAAGGATACGAAGTAATCAAAAACGATCCTAACAACGATACTAGTAAGACAACTAGGATACCCTACATCTCGAACCAAGTACTACTTAGTTTCAAGATGGTACAAAACCATGAATCTAATACTATCTAGCCACGTCTACGAATACCACTAACTGATCTCCTAACATCGTCAACCTCTCTCCACAAAGATGCTAACTCAACACGTCGAGCATCGCGATCACTCTTAAGCTCTGCGACCTCTCTCTCCAACTCACCAATCCTACGCCAAATCACTCTATCAGCATCACGAGCTATCGCGAATCCTCTCAGCAGGTCCCCAACCTGCTCCTGGAGCTCCGACATACCCTCACGCAAAACCCTAGTCCTCCTGACTACAGTACCCATATCAGCTCTCAGATCCTCTATACTAGCCCTAGATACTTCAACCAATCGATCCGTCAACTGACTAAGCCTAGTACCCTGTGATGTAATCCTCTCCCACATTAGACCCGTCTCACCATACTCCTCGGGCTCTGAAGCAATCTCCGATGGTATCTCAGATCCTAACGGGCTACCTATAAAAAGTGAGTAAAGTGGTGAGTCGATGTCTAAATGCTGTCCAGGGGACTCAGGCTCAGGAAAAGGAGAACCTGGTCCTGGAGAATGTGCAGGACTCTGCAATGGAGGAGTACCCCTTTCCGGGACATCCTCACCATCCTCCTCCTGAGGATCCTCATCCTCATCTACATACTGCTCCTCAATCTCATGCTCCTCCTCAACCTCATCCTTCTCCTCGCCCTCATCCATAGGGGGAGAGTCCATGAGTCGGAGTCTCTGTGCAGGTAAATCCTGAGGTGGTACACTAGGATATCTAGGCCTCCTAAGACATGGTGATGCTGCTAAACGGATAGGTGATGATGGTGGTCTCATGGACATGTGGGCAGTGCTATAAGCAAGCCTAGGAGTTTGTGCTTGCGCTAAGACCAGATGTAAAGTGAGCCGCCTAGATGAGCTCGGACGATCTGATGATGATGAACTACTGTGACGGGCGATCTCATAAGGATCACCCTACGCAACCGTCATGAGGGTCAATGCTGGCGAACTAGCAATAGCAAGGACCTCCTCAGACACATCAAAAGCTAGTGAAGGCATAGTCTGTGACAATGGCATAGGGTAGGTATAAGTGTTTGAAACAACTAGTTTTAATAAGCGCATCAACTTAACCCAAAACATATATCACATAATGAAAACTTTTAAAACTGTAGGTACCGCATTACTCAAAGTATGCCTTTAAATAAAACACATAAGTTTCGTTCCATCACATAATCCCATATCAAATCAATCGAGTTCAAAACTCCAAAATCACAATGTATCGTTTCCTCAAATCAAATTATGAAATGTCTCGATAATCACATCTCATTTCCCAAAATCAATAATCATATCTCAAAATCATAACGTTTATATAATCAGTTCATAATATACCTTAACAGATCATCTCATAATTCAAATCGCAGTTCATACCATATTCAAATAAGAAGCTTCGGCTTGGCAAGCGGGCGTGCGTCGGTCGAGGATCAATTTTTCTTAAAAGTGGTTATAGTTTAGGGTTTATAAAATACCTAATTCTCTATAACCTGGCTCCGATACCAATCTGTAACACCCCCAAATCTCGGTACAGCGGAAGACTTAATCAAGTTTTCAGGGCGTTACTATTGGATTGGTATCGCACACAAGTATAGCAAAAATATAGTCATTTATCATTCAAACCAATCCCAAATTTAAGTATCCAAAACATTTAATCCAAAATTATAATTATTAGGGCCAAAACATGATTTAGTAAAATAGGTCCCCAAAGTTTATCAGAGTCAGAAATGATTCTTGAACCCCGCCTTCTTGCCAAGCTTCCGCAAACCACGTATTCCAAACATCTTTCAAATACCTGAGAAATCATGCTAAAAGGTCAGCTTACGCTGGTGAGTTCATAGGTTTAAGTTCAACAAAATCATAGTGGACCAGTAGTAGTTGATTTGCTATGCAAGACATAAGATAGATAAATACCGATACTACCCGGATCACCAACCATAAACATGTCCCGCATCCAGGGACTACTCGGGCCCAGCGACTCTAGTCCAACACTGTCGTGACAAAATCTAGAGCAACTGCCAACCCCGGACTAGGTCGAGGTAGAAGTCTATTCTTAGCTAGGCAACAGTTATAGCAATTAGGATTGCTACCCTAGTCTAAGGCAACAACTACCGCACATCTATCTAAACAGTCAAGCATATAAGCAAATCCAAATAGTTTTCACGGTCCGAAAACAGTAGCATGATTCTCACCCCAATATAGTTAAAAACGTAGATAAAAGTGGGGCTATGAAACTCACCTCAAGCAATCAACGTACAAATAAACATTAGCAGAAGATAACGGTATCACGGCACAACAACTATCGACTCGGCAAAACCTATTAATGTAGACCAAACTTAATATATATATTCCTCGAAATCAACATTATCTACCCCAATGTATTCCATTTCGTTATTTCCAAAAATGTCTCGTTTCACCATTTAATCCTAGTTTTTGGTATCCTCATGTGGGTGTATCTACTCAATATGATGCTATGAATGCACTTAAACAACCAATATATAACTCATTGCGAACACAATGAGACCTCTAAACGATAAACTCCATAGTTTAATAAGTTTCGGAATAAATAGTAGACCTTATCGAATTCGTCAACTCGAAAAACTCATTTATTTACTCGTGTCGCTTATTATCCCATAAATCAATCGTATCCTAAAGAGTTATAAGGATAATTCACCCATTAATAGGGTTACCCAACGTACCTAGCGGGCTCTTATTAGATTCGTGAACCTAATAAGTCCGCTACCCACGTGGATCAATACTATTAATGTTAGGTTATCCGTAACCCATGCACACAACGTAAGCAATTAAATACTTAAAATAATATTGAATGTCCATAATTGACATTTATTAATAAACGTGTACTCGAAACATTAGTTACTTTATTTATCACAAAATATTTCCAATTTAGTCGTTAGTTTCCATTTAAAAACAGTAAATAACAAGATAAGACTTGTTATCGATATTTTTGGTACAAAAGCCCATTTATGATTTATATCTCATAGTCTATTAGCATTCTCATGAATATATATATATATTTCGTCAAATTCCAATATTAATCTCATATCGTTATTCGTTTCGAGTCCAGAAACACGAGTCATGACTTCTCGGCTTTTAATCAATCAATAGTCCAAATTATACTAAAGTCCATGTTACGGCTTTGTCGGAGTCAACTATTGACTAAAACGTCAAAGTAACGCCGACGTAGCTCAAAGTCAACAATATATATATATATATATATATCAAGTCCAAATTAAAAAGTTATAATAGCGCAATTCAATCCCAAACCAACTCAAAACAATCTCGCCAACCAATCAATCAACCAAATATACATGAAACCAATGTTATGACCCTAATGGTCATGACATGGTCATGGTTAAGACCACGTGAACCAAACAAGCTATAGAAGCTTTTCGGCTCCACGTGTCTCCTCCAAACCTCAACTACATCAATCAACAAGCTACCAACACGACCGACCCGGACCCGTGGCCCAAGTGGGTCACGTATACCAACCATGAGCCACGTACGAGGCCCTAGTGGCTCGTACGCCTCATAACTCACATCCAAATCCATCCAAACCACTTCCACAACATCCAAATTCAATCATTCAAGCTCCAATCATTAACCAAACACAAAACCCATCATCTATTGTAACCAAAAAGATGAAACTAAACCTAAAATGCATAAACCCATCAAATTGATACACCACACACTTACCAAACACAAATTACTTGTTTATTTAGACATTAATTAGACTCAATTCCATGTTTCACCCAAAAGCCCCAAATTTGGACATAGGGTCGAAACCCTAATAATCCCTACGTGACTTATTATTGCTTAAACAAGCTCTAACCATGTTCCATTTACCTTATTCAAGCACCAATTGCAAAACCCACTTGAAACCCTAAAAATCCAAATCTTAATCTTTAAATTTGAAGGTGTTAATGAAGGATTTAGTGAGAGTATTATATATGGTTGGAAAGAGAATGAAAGATCTTTGATGTGGTGGTGGAGGTGGGTGGTCACGCGTGGTGACGGCGCCGGAATCTCGCCGGAAAGGCGGCAACCGGTGGTGGTTGATATTAGGGTTTTTAGAGAGAGAAAGGTGTTAGTGTGTGTGTTTTAGAGAGAGAAATAAAGAGTGGAAGTGAGGTGAGGTGAGGGTATATATAGCTAGGGAGTAGGGACTTAAAAATAAAAGAAAGGGGAGGAGGGGGGTGGCCGGCTAGGTAGAAATGGGAGGGCCAAACCCGTAATTTTTCATAAACTATCTCGTTTACCCATTCCTGAGCTCATATATTGTCCCCCGAGTGTCTCACGACGTTCCTTCGACTTTATAACATCGTTATTTACGTTTTTCAACAATTTTTGACTATTTGTTTGTCAATTTTCGAGTTACGGTCTAAAAGTTACAATATTTCTCGTTTTAGGCTTTTCTAGTGCCGAATCAAATAGTGCCTACCAAATAGAGTTAAAACTCGTACGATAACCCAAATAATGAAATTATCTATAAAAACCAATAGACGATATAAAATCAAGTCATGGTTTATAAAAATAGTGATAAAGGCAAAAGCTCGGTTTAGTTTAACGTAATGCGGTTACCTAAAATAGACTCCCTAAATTGCCAGTTGTCACACACAACATGGTTGATAAGAAAATTTTCGATGAACTTTCAAACAAATACTCAATTATTGAAAAACATTGCATTTCTCTTGAAATTGCAATACAACAAAAGGAAGAAAATTTTCTTGCTACAAAAGCTTGCATAAATCCGAAATTTCCAGAATTTCGAGAATGTTTTGAAATTAACCAGTTAAAAACTCAGCTTCAAGACAAAGACTCAACCATATGTAATCTGAAAAAACAATTCTCAGACCTGCATAAGAAACTTAATGTGGGTGTGAACAATCTCAATTTAGAGGTTAATGATGCTGTTAAAGCTAGGAATGATGAATTGGCAATATGTGTGGCCAAGTTGTTAAGGGAAAATGAGTCCTTGAGGAAGAATCAATTAGAGGATAAGACCAAGCTTTTAGATCAAACTACCTTCTTGTTGGTTAACATTGATGCCCTCAACACTCAACTTCAGAACAAGAGTTTCACCATTGTTGCTTTAAAAAATGAGCTTAGGAATATCACTGGGAATGGTGTGAACACTAAGTTTGCAAAACTATAAACTTTGGAGAAACCAGATTCAAAAATTGCAAATGAACGATCTGTAGTTAGGCAACCTAATGCATTTAAGTCAGAAAGATTTAAACCATTCAAGTCTAGGTTAACTTCCCAAGTCTCTTCACTATATCATTCCGATAAAATAAAAAACCTTTCTCAGTCTAATGCTCAAAACTCTAGGATCAGGAATATAAGGAGATCATCTAGTACACATAAGAAGTATCAAATGGCTGACCACTCCCCTAAGAAACAAATTAACTGCAAAATGTCTAAAATTCAGAATAGGGAAATGGTTACATCTTCTTTTGTAACTAAATGATCTAACTCTCCTAGTTCTTGTCTTAAATGGATGCCTACTGGTAGATTGCTTAAGAACGTTGAATCCAAATGGAATCACACTTCCATCTCCTGTCTTAAGTGGATGCCCACGGGAAAAATATTTAAGAAGGTTGGATTCAATTGGATTCCAATCAGAACACTGGCTACTAATGACATCCCGAGACCTGACTGTAAAACACCCAATGAACAGGAGATAACTGCTACTAACCCATCCAAATGTTATTCTACATGTGCTATTAGTGCAGATATTCCTCCGTCTTTTTCAGGTACAATGCTCAATTCAATCATGAACATCATGACTTGGTTTCCAACTGAACTGAAGACTACTCATTCGGGAATCTTAGCTTGTCAGAATTGATTTGCATGGTACTATGACTCTTGATCGCCTCTGCTCAGGACTCGTATCTCATCGGTTCTCGGATAATTGATTTGCATTCTTTTATACACATATACATAAATATATATATATATATATATATATATATATATATATATATATATATATATATATATATATATTTTACACAATTGCATTTATAATAGTTGAATAAAAGACGTATCTTCTGGTATCGATAACATCTACAGTCCTAGAAATGTCATTCAATAATGACACGGGTCCTTAGATGAAGTTTGAACAGAAGCTCTACTCTTGTTTTAAAAACATGTCTACCCATACTCACATTACTCAGGTGTTTTTAATTCCTTGCAATGGTTTAATTCAATCAATGATCACTCACTCTTATCCGTGTCATTGATTGAGGGGGAGAATGAATCACTCTGCCATTCTTGACTTTCAATTTTTCTCTGCGTGATTTCTATTAGATAATTTCTTATGATATGAGTCATATATCTTGCTTGGTTACTGTGACTTCTGTACTCTGGATTGCTGTTGCATGTTACTTGGAGTGATTTAATTTGTGTGATTTAATTTTCCAAATTATGCTCTTAGATGTGTTATGTGGTATGTGGTTTGTCCATGTTATGTTTAGTTTGTGACTTGTCTATTACGTGTTATATGTGTGATGAGTGTGTAAATACTCATCATTTTTGGTCAAATCTGAACTGCAAAACATTTAAAAACACTAAGAAATGCATCAAAATACTGAAAATATCTCAAAATCGTGTTTTATATGTTTCAGATGCAAAATTATTGAAAACAAATGAAAAACGAACAAAGTATGCATAATTGGCAGTTTCAGTCCCCCAACTTTCAAAAATGGCAAAACAAGTCCCCGAGATTTTTAAAAAAATGGAAAATATTATTTACGGCCCTTGGTTAATAAAGTTTGTCATTTATGGTCCTTATAATAATTTTTGGAAAATTACAGCTTTGGTCCCTGGAGTACACCATGGTTACACTACTAAATCCTTAGTCCATGTTTATACTAAAACCCGGTCAACCCAATACCCCCTACCCGGTCTATACCCAATCCAAAACCCTAACCCGTTCAAGAGTTAACCCTGCCTCACCTTTTCTGCTTCCCTCATTTCCGGCCCAAACACAATAATTCCCAACTTCCAAGAACCAGACACAAATCTCTTATCCCCATCACCTTCCCATACCACTCCCCTGACAAATCTCTCAACTCCATACCGTTTACCCAGCACTTTCCCTGACATATTCGTTCAACCCATTCCTCCCTGGAACACCAGTTATTAATAAACCCACCAAACCCGTTTACCCAAAAGTACCCAACCCATCCCCTGTGAACTGAAGATGAAGACAAAGGGTCTGGCAAATGGCAGAAGCACGCGTGTTTTGGCTTGATTATCTCACACGAAAAGAAACAAGAGAAGAAAAAAAGAAGACCCATAAAGCTGTAGTATAAATAGAATTCATTGTAGCCAATTTTTGGGCAGTTAGTTTTTTTTCTTAGTTCTAATTTAGTTTTTAGTTTTAGTCTAGAAATTATGTTCTAGTCCCAGTTTCAATATTCCTGTCATTTTTACATTTCCTGTAATTTTCAAGTTCAATGCAATTTAGTTTCCAGTCAGTTAAATCTCTAGTTTTCCTAATTATTTGTTGAATCTACTGTTGGTTTATTGAAAGCATTTGGTATCAAGTTTGTTACAAGTTGTTTTTCTTAAGCTCATGTGAACGTATGCTTGGGCTCTCAAGTTTTTTTTAGTTCCACAGTTTCATATATTTCTTCCAGAAAAGGTGTTTGTTTGTTGCTAGAAAATTGGTCAAATACTTGTTACTACCCGTTTGACTTTGTAAGTCAAATTACTTTGCACTAGTTTAAGAAGGTTTTTATGTTTAGAAGTAGTCTCATTAAAACTGTATCAAGTTTGTTTCACTAAAAAAACGTCTGTTTACTGATCCAAATTAGAACTCTGCTGTTCATTAGCTTAATTGGTTGCTTAGTTTAAGTCCCAAAGATGTTAAATTTGCTTTTCTTGAATCCTTAGGTCGCAAACTTCATTTGTGTCAAATTTTATTTGCAAACTGAAGTCTTTAAGAAGGATAGGTGAAAAATTTTAATCCTGCAATTTCACATTTTTTTTTTCTGATCTCAGCAGCCCCTGCGCCATTTTTCTCAGCTTATTTATAAGCTGTGAACAGCTTATTTGGGTCAGATATGGGGGGCAAAAGCAAGGTAGGTTGGTGGGATACTTAGGCTCAGAAGCTCAAGTGCTAATTCCCTCCCTAGCTTATCCATAATAAGCTCTAAAAGTGCCCTTGGCACTGTTCTGTTCCAATTCAGCAACACAGGTCGGTACCTTTTAAGTGCTTATTAAGTTTTAAGTTAGCGTATTTGGATTCATTAGATGCCTCTTTAGTGTAGTAAGTAAGTTTAGATAGTTGTAGCTTATTAGTAATCTTTTAGATAGCTTATTGTCCCATTTTAGAGTTTAGGATCTCCCTAGTTTAATTCTTAATACCTACTGCTTATCCCTGTTACGTGTAGCTTATTTCATGTAGGCTTAGCTTATTTTTACTCTCTATTGCTTATTCACCTTTTGCTTTGCTCATAAGTGGCTTGTTCATGTTCAATTTGTGCTAATAAATAGCAAAAGGTGTGTTTGTTTCTGTTCCTGTCCAAACAGTCTTTTAGTAATTATTTTCAGCTTTTACTTCTTTTTCAGGATTTGTAGTTCAATTTTCAGGTTTTGTAGTTTAGTTTTTGTAAAAAAAAAAAGCAGCGTATCTTAGTCCTAATTACTTGTAGCTTTTTACAAGCTTTTTAAAAGCTTATTGCAACTTGTTCTTTTCCTTGGTAGCCCACTGTCCCAACCAAACAGCCCATTCATTTTTTTTTATGTCTGCTGTAAATAAGCTGTTCAGCAGCTTGTTTTCAGGCTTTTCGAAGTGTATATTTTGTTAACAAATGCTTATTTGAAGTCCTTCTTTGAGCTCCAAAAGAAAAATCAAAAGAAAAAAAATAAGTTGAAAAATGGAGAAGCTGGGACTCGAACTCAGTACCTCCTGCACAAAGACCACGCACACAGCACACACCTCTCTACCAACTGCACTAGGGACCTTCTTGGTTATTTAGTTGCAACATTAATTCTTTAAGTGGCATTTCACAGTTTTTACTTTTAAGCAATTTTAGCTTATTCGTGGCTTATTTCCAAAACAAGCACCTGTTTTCTTATTTTTCCTAGAACTAGCATAACTCAAAGTAGTTTCTGTGAATTTTTCAGATTTTTCCAAATTAGTTTAATATTTTTAATCATTTAATTAGTGTTTAAATAGTTTTTAATTCGTAATAAATAAAATAAAAGTCGAAAAAATACCCGGCTTTTTCCTAAAATTATTTTTAGTCATTTAGAATGTAGGAAAATTATTTTCACACTCGTAGGACTTAAATTGCATATTTTTCACTTTCAGGGCTCGGTGAGTTCCCGATTTTTTCGCGTTTTAATCGATTTTAAATATAGAATTAAAATGACTTCAAAGTCTTTATTAGATTTAATTTCCTTAGTGTAATAAATCATAACCCCTTTCCTATTCAATATTCACCCGATCACTATACGTTTGGTGATTCAGTCGCACAGCTCGTTGGGACTTAACGACCTGGGGAAACACTAAACTCCTCTAGATCTTCATTGCATTGGTTTCTGAGCTGTTTGAAGTTTATTACGGTTGACCATTCACAAGTGGTTAGCTTGTGTGATAAAACTTGACGGTTTGGACCCAATCAAAATTTGGCGCCGCTGCCGGGGAGGTGTGCTGCGTACTACGAATTTGAAGCATCAGTGATTGTTGAATATACACCCATTGTATATTTACCATCTTTGTCCATATTTCCTTATTTTCATATAAAACCAAAATTATTGTGAAGTTAATTCGTTTGACTAATCGATTACCAAATATAGTTTCATTCTTTGTTTTTACAACATGTTTTTCAAAAAAAAATACCAAAAATATTCATCTTTACCCTCTTACCCTTTTTGATTCTTTATCCCTTTACCCTCTATCCATTTGATTCTAACTTCTTCTATTCTCATGGAATCTCTTAACTACGACGAATTCTGGAACGAAGTTGAAAAACTTCATACTTTATCACAAATGTCAAGAATTCGTGTTGTTCGTGATGATCCATTAATTCTGCATAGGGAAATGGAACGAGAAACCGGGGTGACAAAGGACCAGGTACTTCCCTCTGATAATGGAAGTGCTAAATACGTCCAACCTACGGTTATCCAAAGATCTAACCCCTCAATTGCTCCTAAGCCGTCTAAAATTGATCCTAAACTTTCACAATTTACGGTTAAAAGCGATCATGCAGAATTTAGACCGGTGACTAGCAAGAATGACTTGCCTAAACTTCACGTTTCTCAAAAAACAGAACCGGAGACCATAACGGAAGTGGTGGAAATTGCTAGCTCTCAGAGCACACCACTTGTCCCACCTCCGGATTTTTCAAAATGTTCTTCGAGAGTTGATAGTCATTCGGATCACCATCTTGGTTTTGTTGATTCTTTGAATGAACCGATTCCTTCTCATAACTCTCAAATGGAATCGTTTATTCCTTGTGTCGGTTGTGGTGAGCCTCTTTTTGGTTCACCATGTCGCTGGTGTACGTGTGTACAGTGTGGTAATGATATTCGGAACGGGAGTTGTTTGTTTTGTGGTTCGAGGAATTCATTTGATTATGATCCTAATCCGAACTCATTTAACGACCCCTCAAATTTTTCCAATTACCCACCACAGCCCGACTTATCTTCATATAATCAACATAACTGCTGTGAATTTTGTGGAGGTCCTCACCAAGGATTAGAGTGTCAATCCGGAAACACGTTTGTCTATGAACAGTTTTCCGTTGATGCTCAGAACTTTGGTTATGACCAATATCCATATAATTCGCCAATCCAGGCTTAACAGTTTTACTATTGTGAGAATTGTGGAGGTCCTCACGATAATTTTCAATGTCAACCGTGGAATCAAAATTACTATACTTCCGGTTTTGACAATTTCCAACCTCCACAGCACCATACGGTTCAAACTCCACCTGAGCCGTTGCCTAAAGAAATTTCCCAAGATTTTGAAACCGCAATGAAAACACTTGATGATATGATTCAAAACTTTAAGAATCAAGTGAGTGGTGAGAAAACCATGGGAGAATTGCTAGCCGAAGAACGAGAGGCTCGCAAATCTAGGGAAGAATTATTAGTCCTAGAGCATGCAGCTCTAAGGCGTTCCCAATTTCTTAAGGCAGCTATGTATGATGATGACGAGGAGATTATTCCTTTTAAGAATATTATTTATCAACTCCCTCAGTCAGTTGATATCCCAGCAGTTGAGATTCCATCTCAAACAACTGCTATCACACCCGAAGCTCCCACTCACTCTCTGAACATGGGGGACGAGCATCTTGACACTGTTCCTGAAAAGGAATCAGACGAATTCATAAAGTCTAGTGTTGAGAACCTTGTCCCAATCCCGAGAGAGTCACAGGGAACTTCTGATCATATGTGTGATTCTCTTTCCCCTCTTGAGTGTTCAAAAGATCATTTTGAAACTTTCTCTGATCTTAGCGACGATTGTGCTTCCTATGGAAACATCGAGTATGTTGAGGCATCACTCCCACAGTCTGATCCTCTTTTTGAGGAGTTCACCGATGAACTCACTCACATCAGTCCACTTTCATCGGAAAGTGATGATGATCCCTTTGATTTCGAAGCCGACCTAGGAGAGATTGAAAGTATCCCTTATAATGATCGTTCACTCACTTCTCACCCTAACAGTCCAATAGAGAATGTTGATCACTTTGTTCCTGAAGCATTCAAAACAACTCTCACTAATCCTCTATTTGAATTCGACTCTGAATTCACTTTAATTTATGAGAATCCACTCTTTGATACTCAGATTGAGGATAGTGATGAGTCTACAGTGGAACAAGAATTCACAGATTTACATCTTGTGATTGATTCTCTTCACGAGGAGTTCGTCGGTGAACTCACTCATATCATATCTCCGCCGGAGTATGATAACTTCCACTTTGATCATGACACACCCGGGATTTGTCTTGATCACGTGAGCTTAAATGATGAGATTCATAATACTGAAATTATGGATTCTCCTATGGATGAAGATGAGTTAGTCATGATTTTCATCATGACTTTCTTTCTTTTCTTCATCTATCCCGTGACTTCTTCTCTTCTTCACTCATTCGGGAGTGAAGATACCATCTTTGACCCCGGCATTTCCATGTACCATTTGTGAGCCGGGTATGTCTCTCAATATCTCATCGGTGTGGAACTTTCACGTACTTCAAATGTTTATACAAACATCTTGAATGAAAGTCCGATGGAGATTGTCTCTTCCACTTACTTCCCCATGAACAAATGAATACGGGGTCGAGTCAAGCTAGCGACTCGGGAATCAAAAACAGTAGCACACTATATGGGTTTTCACCCGTATTTCTGACTTCTTTCTACTTTCTACCACCCTAGTGTGGGGGAGTTTCCCCCCGCTGTTGTATCATAGTTCCATGAAAAAAATAAAAAATAAAATAAAATAAAATAAAAAATTCAAATAATGGCCGTAGTATTTCCCTTTTACGTTCTATGTTTCGGCATAACCGCCTGTACTTTGAATATTGAGGGCAATATTCATTTCTAGTGTGGGGGGGAATTCTCACGAATTTTATCATGTAATTATACCACCCAATTCCCCCATTTTTGGCCAATTTTTTTTTTTTTTTTTTTTTTTTTTTTTTTTGGAGTAAGTGTTTTGCACTTACTCAGCTTATGGTTATCAGTCCGCCATGTCTAATTAACAAAAGGATTGACTAATCCAGGAGCAAACGGCTCTTGGTAAAGATATCTCAAATCCGTTGACGGCTTGCAATTTGCCCAAAATTGTATGGTGTTCAGCTCACCATATCTTTAATTAGTGAAGAGTTGGCTAGCCCGCAAGTTTATGGCTTGTGGTAAAGGCAGTTGGAAAACCATAATTGGTAATCGACTCACCAAAGATATTTTATCTAAGAGTTGGCTAGTCCAGAAGCAAACGGCTTCTGGTAAAGACAAATCAAATCCGTTGAAAGCTGGTGATTTGCTCAAAATCATTTGGTTATCAGTGTACCAAGGTTCTTACTTGAACTAAAACATTTGGCTACTCCAGAAGTAATGGCTTTTGGTAAAGAGATTCAAATCCATTAAGTTTTCTCAAAAGATTGCTAGGGACTAGCAATGTTTTAGTGTGGGAGATTGATGAGCGTGTAAATACTCATCATTTTTGGTCAAATCTGAACTGCAAAACATTTAAAAACACTAAGAAATGCATCAAAATACTGAAAATATCTCAAAATCGTGTTTTATATGTTTCAGATGCAAAATTATTGAAAACAAATGAAAAACGAACAAAGTTTGCATAATTGGCAGTTTCAGTCCCCCAACTTTCAAAAATGGCAAAACAAGTCCCCGAGATTTTTTAAAAAATGGAAAATATTATTTACGGCCCTTGGTTAATAAAGTTTGTCATTTATGGTCCTTATAATAATTTTTGGAAAATTACAGCTTTGGTCCCTGGAGTTTCGAATATTACACCTTTGGTCCCTAAAATACACCATGGTTACACTACTAAATCCTTAGTCCATGTTTATACTAAAACCCGGTCAACCCAATACCCCCTACCAGGTCTATACCCAATCCAAAACCCTAACCCGTTCAAGAGTTAACCCTGCCTCACCTTTTCTGCTTCCCTCATTTCCCGCCCAAACACAATAATTCCCAACTTCCAAGAACCAGACACAAATCTCTTATCCCCATCACCTTCCCATACCACTCCCCTGACAAATCTCTCAACTCCATACCATTTACCCAACACTTTCCCTGACATATTCTTTCAACCCATTCCTCCCTGCAACACCAGTTATTAATAAACCCACCAAACCCGTTTACCCAAAAGTACCCAACCCATCCCCTGTGAACTGAAGATGAAGACAGAGGGTCTGGCAAATGGCAGAAGCACGCGTGTTTTGGCTTGATTATCTCACACGAAAAGAAACAAGAGAAGAAAAAAGAAGACCCATAAAGCTGTAGTATAAATAGAATTCATTGTAGCCAATTTTTGGGCAGTTAGTTTTTTTTCTTAGTTCTAATTTAGTTTTTAGTTTTAGTCTAGAAATTATGTTCTAGTCCCAGTTTCAATATTCCTGTCATTTTTACATTTCCTGTAATTTTCAAGTTCAATGCAATTTAGTTTCCAGTCAGTTAAATCTCTAGTTTTCCTAATTATTTGTTGAATCTACTGTTGGTTTATTGAAAGCATTTGGTATCAAGTTTGTTACAAGTTGTTTTTCTTAAGCTCATGTGAACGTATGCTTGGGCTCTCAAGTTTTTTTTAGTTCCACAGTTTCATACATTTCTGCCAGAAAAGGTGTTTGTTTGTTGCTAGAAAATTGGTCAAATACTTGTTACTACCCGTTTGACTTTGTAAGTCAAATTACTTTGCACTAGTTTAAGAAGGTTTTTATGTTTAGAAGTAGTCTCATTAAAACTGTATCAAGTTTGTTTCACTAAAAAAATGTCTGTTTACTGATCCGAATTAGAACTCTGCTGTTCATTAGCTTAATTGGTTGCTTAGTTTAAGTCCCAAAGATGTTAAATTTGCTTTTCTTGAATCCTTAGGTCGCAAACTTCATTTGTGTCAAATTTTATTTGCAAACTGAAGTCTTTAAGAAGGATAGGTGAAAAATTTTAATCCTGCAATTTCACATTTTTTTTTCTGATCTCAGCAGCCCTTGCGCCATTTTTCTCAGCTTATTTATAAGCTGTGAACAACTTATTTGGGTCAGATATGGGGGGCAAAAGCAAGGTAGGTTGGTGGGATACTTAGGCTCAGAAGCTCAAGTGCTAATTCCCTCCCTAGCTTATCCATAATAAGCTCTAAAAGTGCCCTTGGCACTGTTCTGTTCCAATTCAGCAACACAGGTCGGTACCTTTTAAGTGCTTATTAAGTTTTAAGTTAGCGTATTTGGATTCATTAGATGCCTCTTTAGTGTAGTAAGTAAGTTTAGATAGTTGTAGCTTATTAGTAATCTTTTAGATAGCTTATTGTCCCATTTTAGAGTTTAGGATCTCCCTAGTTTAATTCTTAATACCTACTGCTTATCCCTGTTACGTGTAGCTTATTTCATGTAGGCTTAGCTTATTTTTACTCTCTATTGCTTATTCACCTTTTGCTTTGCTCATAAGTGGCTTGTTCATGTTCAATTTGTGCTGATAAATAGCAAAAGGTGTGTTTGTTTCTGTTCCTGTCCAAACAGTCTTTTAGTAATTATTTTCAACTTTTACTTCTTTTTTAGGATTTGTAGTTCAATTTTCAGGTTTTGTAGTTTAGTTTTTGTAAAAAAAAAAAAAAGCAGCGTATCTTAGTCCTAATTACTTGTAGCTTTTTACAAGCTTTTTAAAAGCTTATTGCAACTTGTTCTTTTCCTTGGTAGCCCACTGTCCCAACCAAACAGCCCATTCATTTTTTTTTATGTCTGCTGTAAATAAGCTGTTCAGCAGCTTGTTTTCAGGCTTTTCGAAGTGTATATTTTGTTAACAAATGCTTATTTGAAGTCCTTCTTTGAGCTCCAAAAGAAAAATCAAAAGAAAAAAAATAAGTTGAAAAATGGAGAAGCTGGGACTCGAACTCAGTACCTCTTGCACAAAGACCACGCACACAGCACACACCTCTCTACCAACTGCACTAGGGACCTTCTTGGTTATTTAGTTGCAACATTAATTCTTTAAGTGGCATTTCACAGTTTTTACTTTTAAGCAATTTTAGCTTATTCGTGGCTTATTTCCAAAACAAGCACCTGTTTTCTTATTTTTCCTAGAACTAGCATAACTCAAAGTAGTTTCTGTGAATTTTTCCAAATTAGTTTAATATTTTTAATCATTTAATTAGTGTTTAAATAGTTTTTAATTCGTAATAAATAAAATAAAAGTCAAAAAAATACCTGGCTTTTTCCTAAAATAATTTTTAGTCATTTAGAATGTAGGAAAATTATTTTCACACTCGTAGGACTTAAATTGCATATTTTTCACTTTCAGGGCTCGGTGAGTTCCCGGTTTTTTCGCGTTTTAATCAATTTTAAATATAGAATTAAAATGACTTCAAAGTCTTTATTAGATTTAATTTCCTTAGTGTAATCAATCATAACCCCTTTTCTGTTCAATATTCACCCGATCATAGATTCGTTGTATTACAGTGTTCACACCTCGTTGGGACTTAACGACCCGGGGAAACACTAAACTCCTCTGGACTTAATTGCATTTTGTTCTGAGCTGTTTGGCTTTTTTTATAGTTGAACATTCACAAGCGGTTGACTAATAAACCTGACCGTTTGGGAGCCGATCAATGTGTTATATTTGTTAAGATCAAGGGTTGAAAGTGTCAATTATGCAAACTTAAGTATGGTACTAATAATGGAAGCGATTTTTCCCATTTGGTCAAACGATTCATATTTCAAGTCAAAATCTCACACATTTTCTCTCTCTACTCTATTTCTTTGAAGCGATTTGGCTTAATTCAGTGTTTGTGGTAGGATTACTGATCATGTATCAAACATCTTTCATCATATACAGTGTTTAAAACATCATTCTAACAAATCCTTTATTTGCAGATTCCTTCGTGTGTTATTCCTTCGACATAAATCTATACCTAGGTTAGTTTCGATGTTAAAGTAAGAGTGGGTGTAGTCTGTAGAATGGGTATGCCTTGGGAAATCATAGGTAGGAATGGATGGTTTGGTTGTGTGATTGTTTTGTCTCCCCTATGCGTGGGTATTTTGATCTTGGAGAGTTAGTGTGTTGGAGTGTTATGTTTTCATGATTCTGATTGCGTATATGTTGTTGTTTATATGTGATCATGACTTAACTAGGTGTATAGTTTATGCCTGAATTATCAACTGGGTCTATTATAAGTGTTATTGTGTTATGTTGTTGATTGTTCTTGTAAGCGATTTATCTTCAGTTGCGTGTTCTTGAAATCGATTTTTCCCCAGTTGCTTGCATGCGATTTGTCATTGGTTATCTGACAGCAATTTGTCTTTGTAAATGAGTGTATGCGATTTATCTCAGATAATATTGATAAAGCGACTTTTCACCATAAAATTATTGATGTGATTTGTCGTATCAATTGAGTAAAGCAATTTGTCTCTTTATACTCTGTATGCGACTTGTCATAACCTAATTGATGAAAGCGATTTGTCTTTGTAAATTAGTATATGTGATTTGTCTCAGATAATATTGATAAAGCGACTTGTCACCTTAAAATTATTGATGCGATTTTTCGTATCAATTGAGTAAAGCAATTTGTCTCTTTATACTCTGTATGCGACTTGTCATAACCTAATTGATGAAATCGATTTTTCTTCGTAAATTAGTGTATGCGATTTGTCTCAGATAATCCTGATAAAGCGACTTGTCACCTTAGAATTATTGATGCGATTTATCTTATTAAGTGAGTAAAGCGATTTGTCTCCTTATTCTCTGTATGCGACTTGTCTTAGGCACAATGCGATTTGTTCACATAGCAATTTGTCTTTACTAATATGCTATTCGTCTGATGCAAATTGTCTATATAATGATTGTCTATATGCATTTTGACCATCATGCTGATTCTCTCATTGTATCTATTTGGTCATTGTGTGTTGATCTTATACCTGCTATGTCTGTGTGTATTTTTCCAATTATCATTGTCTATGCCTCATTCATATCGTATTCTCTAATGTTTATATGTTGCTTAGTGTGCTTAAATCATTGATTCAGTGTCTTAGTTATGGTGTTGCATTAAGGTTGATCTGCTAACCATGTCTAACCTAACAGATTCTCGAATATTGTTGTTGTATGTGTGTTCTACAGAATTTCAATGGCAGGCACAACCTCTTCTGAGAACCTTGCTACTGCTACACCACCCACTGTACTCACAGATGAGGAAATTCTTCCTGATGAGAAATGGGTTGAGATAGCCAAAAGCAACTGCTTTGTGGATGTGGATAGGATCCAACCTAATCCAATCTACTAGATTGCCGTTGATATTTTGAAGAACTCTAACTTTTTTTGTGCTTTAACCAAGCGATGTACGATTCCCTCTATTTACCTACAACAATTCTGGAACACTCTTACATGGGACAAGATCACAGCCACTTACTCTTGTAAGCTTGATGATAAGGAGTATGAAATCACCACTGAGACTCTCAGGGAGGCCCTAGGAATCACTCCAAGAGGCCCTGCAAATCCATTTGTTACTCCACCTAATGCTGATGAGCTAATGGACTTTGTAGAAGAATTGGGTTATCCTGTAAGGTAACAAAGGCTTCTGCTATCATCACCAACAATATGTATCAACCATGGAGAGCCATTGCTACCATTCTCAATCTGTGTTTAACTGGTAAAACTTCAGGGTTCGATAGAGTGAGGGCTCCAATTCTGCAAATCATTTGGGGGATTATTAAAAGGCTAAACATCGATTTTGCGGAACACATTTGGGAAGAATTCTCTTTTTCTATGGACACATTTATCACTGACAGACAAAATGCTCTAAATCAAGTCAAAGGAAGGAAGTCCAAAGACAAGTTGGTAATTCCTAGCATAAGGTTCTCGAAGCTAATCATTAAGCACATGCATCAGACATATCAGTTTAATCCAAGGAGTGAGTCAGTCCTCCATGAAGCTAGTGATGAATTTGTACTTGGTAACCTAAAATGTGTTGCCAAAGGAGTGAATAAAGAGGTCTTTGGAATGCCAATACCTGATGCACTTCTCACCGATAGAATTAAAAAGGCTGATTATTTTAGGAAATACATGAAAAAGGCATCTAGCTTAAATGTTGATGGCACACCCGATCCCACTCCTCCTCAACCCAAATCTACAAAGTTTGTTTCTCGTACCAAATCATCCTCCAAGTCTTCATACGCCAACCTTCCCAAGAAGAGACTTGATATATCAGAATCTACTGATACTTCATCACAAAGGCAGAAAAAGAGAAAGAGAGACACTGGTAAGGGAAAAGATACGGGGTCCGAAGTACCTGAGAAAGTGACGAATTTAGTGGATGAAGATGAAGCTGCACTTCAACAAGGCATCCAACTGAGCCTGGAAAGTCTTGGCATGACTCAGAGACAACTAGTAGGGGGGGTCATGATACAAGAACCTGAGTCAGTACCACACCATACTACTCCTGTTGTACAGGGCAAAGGTAAAGGAATTGCTAGAGAAAAAGCTGAGCAGGTGGCCCAGATGCTGTTGACCATTTCTACTCCAACTCCAAAAATGACAACACAATTTGAGCTCAAGAAAAGAAGTGTTGAATCATCCTCAGCTCAAGAACAAACTGGAGTGGAAGAAGATGTGTGTGATACACAGGAGGAAAATCTTGCCTCTAGTGACACTTTAACATATTGGTTTTCATAAACACATCATAACCTAACAATAAGGGGAGTATGATATGAGTTTAGAGAGAGAAAGTGGAAGAGTTTTGGGAGCTTAGTGAGACAAAGAAAAATGAATAGTGAAAGCTCCAACCCTCTACCTTGGGAGGTAGAGGGTATTTATAGTTTCTTACAAGACACGCCTCCTACGGGCTGTGGATCAGGCATACAGTGGGTAAAGACCCGTCCGTCCTCCACGATGTTACTTAACTAATTAATTAGTAATACTAAAATGACTACGACTACTAGCTTTCTAAAGAATACATATACTTGAGGTGACCGACTCTTTAACAACAGGATTTTCTAAATCCTAACAATCTCCCCCTAAGGGAGGTCACCTCAAAATACATTGATTAAAAACAGATATTAAATTTTTGGATGTTCTTGGATTCATGATTAAGTTCTTTGCTCTGTAGCTCGTAGTTTTTGATTCTTGATGTTCTGCATGTTTTGTTTAATCAAGTGGAGGTCTTTAACTGATCCACGTGATGATGAGATTTGAACCAGCTTTGAGAACATCAAGCACCATAAATCTCTGACTCTTCCTTTGTACTGTTGCCATCATGTGACGTTGTGACTTTAGGACCGACATGCTCACATTCTGGATCATGATATCTTCGCATCAGAATTGCGGAAGCTTTTGTTGATTCATGATATTTGCAACAGCGTAGCAGAAGCATGGAGTGAAAATATCAAAGTTGTTGATATAGATATGCACTTATCATGATTTCTTTACACATGAATGTGATGTATGAGCATGAGGCTATGGATTGACGCCACAATTGTGATCAGCTGCAACCGTTGGGTATTTCTGCATACAACAGTTAGCAATAAAAGTACACAAAAGTGTCTTTGATCACTTTCGTTGAATTGAGGTAACCGGCCCACGGTTCCCCGTTTATCAGTACAAGTATTGCCTTTGATCAGGCAGAATTTCGAAGAATCTCCTTGACAGGGTTTTGCAGCTGCTCTAGCCATTCTCAAACCGGAACGTCTCAAAGAAGACAACACGGAGTGAGTGAACCAGCAAATTGAGATTTACAGATTGATTAAAAATGATTTGGAAACAATCGTGTATTGCTTATCAATCATAAATACCTTTTGATTTTGAAAATGTAATACACAGTCGATGTGCTATAGAAAATGATTTTGAGCACAACGACTGGTTTTTCAAAGGTATCCGTCAATCCATTTCCTGAACCAGGATTGATTCATAATTTGAATCGCTCCATCGTTTCTGTTCAGTTGTCCTATGGATGATCTATTGGATAGATCTCACATGCCACCCTGTTATACCTCTTTATCACGTATACCTTCCTTTAACAAGCAAACCCAACACAAACACGTAACACTTATGCTTAGAATACTAAACCAACTGTTATGCGTAAATAAAGAGAAAGATTAAGAGAAGAACTTAGTGACTTGAATATGAATTCGTGTATGTTTAGAGAGGTAGAGAGAAGAAGATGAAAACAATAAGTTGTATATTGCTTCAAGGAAAAACACATACACACACACACTTTCAAGCACACCCCTCAAATGACATACTTGAGGGGTATTTATAGTAAGAGAGGATGATGCCCTAAGGCTTGGCCATGGGCCTTGAGATGGACTTGGATTGGGCTTGGGTTACACGAACTAGACAAGGCTAGCTTAACTTAACTAATGCCCAATTAGCTTAGCCCAATCCATGAGCCCGTTGACTATTCTATCACGATATCTAACACACATTACAAAGTTCCTAATCGTGAATGACCATCACTTCTAATAAAAATAATCAAGGCTAACAATCTCCCCCTAAGGGGTGGTCATTCAAAAGATGCTCCACTTGAATAGGTCTTTAATCTTTTTGAGCTTGAACTTTGTGAGTAGATATAGAATAGTCTTAATTCTTTGTTCCTTCATGCTTTGTGATCAGTTAATGTGGTTGTATGCCATTGTCAACTTCGTTGGTTAGGTATCTCCACGTCTTTCTCCAACATGCTCACACTTCTATTTGACTTTGAGTTTCCAATGATGAAGTTCTCGAGTCTTTACACTTTGTAGATTCTTTGACATTGACGAAGAATCATCTTTAACTTTGAGTTGCCTTTGATTTTGATGAGAACTTTCATGTGTTGTTGGTATGAGCATGTGGCGAGTCTGCACGATCCATCCGCTCCGGAGCTTCCATAAGAAGAAAACATAAAACAGGTTAGTAATAAGCGGATTCCGGCACTTACAAGTTTGAATTTTGAGGGTGTTAACAGCATAGTGTGAAAACACGTCTCTAATTCTCACAGAGGCCGTTCCTGAACTGGAGTCCCACAAGTGAGATAACACGATATACCGAAGTACATCTACAGTTCAGATGAGTCGCTGAAGTACACCGAAGCATCACTCCACGACTGTAGACCGTTTGAGACACACTAAGCGTAATCCACGAGGAGTTACCGAAGTGACCTGCTGTCAGAGCTGCTTGATGTTGACCTTGGCAGGAGTTTCCATTCAATCACTGAGGATCACAATTGTGAAACCTCTCATAAATGTTCTGGCAGATGGCTAAGATCTGCGTAGGACTCTATAATATATCACTTGTGCCCTTATTGATGAACAACAAGCGATGTCATGTCAAGTGTTCCTATGAGATCTTTTGATGAATCTCGAGGCTCTAGACTCAATAGTGCATTTTGGTTTTCCTGAGCGGAGACTAGGGAGATGGTCTCCTTCTTCAATACCAACAATCTCTAAGAGAAAGTCGATAGATTATGTAGGGTTCCCAGTGAGAATGAAACAAATCCTTTTAAGAGGAATTGAGTGGCTAGAAGGTTTAGTGCAGTGCGTCACTGGGTCCATGACGTCTTTGCTTCAATACCAGTGTCATCTAGTGACAACCAGTAGCAGATGAATTGAACCCGGTTTCTGCCCTAAGGTTGAATTTGGAGGGCTATTTCTTTTCACCCTTTTTCATTACATTTCTTTTTAATTCTTCAACCCCTTCTTTCTCCTTTCTCACATTACTCCTTTTTTCAATCATACCTAAGGACTTCTAATACTAACTATGGGTATTGTCCTTGGGTAGATCCCTCCGGCTCTGGCGGATCATAGGACGAATTTCCTATTCTTAGTCACCTTATAACTCCATGACTGTCCTATTGTTGCCATAAAACCATTTTTCTTGAAAATCTCTCAGAGTGTTTATGATTGAAAACATGTTTGAGACACTCCAAGAGTTTTTATATTTTCAGAAACACTCCCCCTTCACATGTGCTTATAAGTTTTGACCGAAATCTGCACATAGAAGGTAGAGTTCGCACTTTTTGAATTGATCGACTTTAAATGAACTAGACCGATTCGAGACACGTTTAAATCACTAGAGAACTAGCTTGAAATTATTACCCGTCCTGGTCAAGTCATAGAAAGTTTCTCGAAATGGTACATTTACTGACTTTGATTCCTCGTCAATTCATTGGTTCCGACTGAGTCGAGCTCTTTTGAGATTCAAACAACGATCATTAAACCTTTTTTTATCACATTTTAATCACGTTTCTCCCCCTCAAAAATAGCATATCTATGATGTTTTTGAAACAAAATGATTAAAAGATATGTTTTTCGAAAAACATTTGGAGAGAAACTGATTTATCATGAATTTTGGAACAATTTTGGTTTTATACTCCCCTTTAACGAAAGCATATTTTTCATACAGAAAAGTTAGAATCAATTAAGGGTTTAGAGGGAGTTATTTTGAAAAATCTTTTTGAAAACTTTCGAATCAATGGTACGCAAGATGAGAAGAAGATTTTGAAAATCTTTTGAAGATATTCGAGAAGAATAATCTTCATTTGTTTTAGGATAAGTGCTCGATATTTATGAAAATCGATTTTGCGTAGCACTTTCCTTTCTTTAAAGTTCGGGTTACAGTCTGAAGTAACTGCAAGCCATTGTTTTTAAAGTCCGGGTTTCGTACTGAAGTATACGAAGCCATTTTATTAAGAAATTTTGAGAAACGACATGTTTTAGAAAACATATTAAAGAACTCTTGCTCAAGCATCTGTACATGCCCGTATCATTGTTGAATGACATTTCTAGAAACGTACAGAATATCGATTATACGAGAGACATGTCGTGAGAAGAATATTTTTGGATTTTGGATTTTATATTGTTTTTGTATTTTTTGAAAATTTTCTATTTTTGTATTTTGTTTTTGTTGGTTTTATAAAAGAAATGGAAAATCAATAAAGAAGATAGAAAGAGTGATGAAGAAGAAGATTTTACAGAATTGGAACCCTCTGATGAGCTGGGTTCAGAGATATTTGATTCACCTGCAACCAAAGAAGAAGAGTTTTCACAAATAACAGTGTTAGAAGTACAAGATTCCTCACGGTGAGGGTGATCACTATCAACGGTTGTAGTGGATTCGACTTCCTTATCTTGATGAGTTTCACTATTATCTGTGTTGGAGCAAGTATCAAAAATCTTTCCTGTGGGAATCCATCTAAGACCTATTTTGTTGAAAACTTTGCCCGTGGGAATCCACCTAAGGTAAGATCTAGGAGTTGTTTGCTTATCAGATTCAGCGGAAGACTCATTTTTTGAAAAACTACGTCCTGAAGAGATCCACCTATAAGGTTTCCTTTTGATGTTCATCTTGTCAACGGGTTTGTTTCTATTTGGTGTCTTAGTGGATTGTGCCTTGGCACGAGAATTATCTTTCTTGAGATATTGTAAGGCACATGCATCATGATTAGCTGAAAAGATACATTTTTTACATGTAGTACAGACAAATTCAATATTCTTGTTTAAAACAGCAGCTTTAACTTTGTCACTACAGTCTTTTGAAAATTGATTCTTGTTCGAAAAAGACTTAGAATTCCTAGTGTTGTTTTCTAAGGGCATAGCATTTTCTTTTGCGCAACTACTCTTAGATGCAAGCCAATCCCTAGTCTTTTAAAGAGTGTTCCTAGGTAATGGTTTACTACTACTAGCAGTGCCTTGAAATCCTGTAGAATTCATCACCCTAGATGTTGCACCTAAAATTCCGTCTTTTCGAGTCTGTGCCTTTTTCCTAGCTTCTTCTAGAGTGATTGTTGACCATGTTGTTAGAACCAACAGATTCTTTAACTGGATTTGCGGTCATATTCCGTGTACTATTCCTAGAAGTGCCATGTGTAATCACTTTTTCTTTATCAAAAACTGGTTTTTCAAAACCTTTGATAATTCGCTTTTTGATAGGCAGGGACTGTGGAGTGACTGTTTTTGACAAATCATTTTTCTCATTGACTTTTGGAGGAAACTGAGAAATAGACATTTTTGGTTTGAAAACCGGTTTGGGAACATTTGTTTTCTCCTCAGTCAATGGTTTTGCAAACTTAGTATCCACAGCCTTTCCTTTTAGACTTTCCAGCTGAACTCTCAAAAGATCATTTTGCTCTTGCATGTCCTTGTAGGCACGCTCATACGACAGTTTGTCATACTTGCATTCCTCAGATTTTCGATCAAGTTGTTTAAAATAAGACACGTTTTCTTTTTCAAGTTTTTCAAGAGCTTTTTCATATTTAGAAACAATTGCGGAGGTCTCAGACTGGAGTCTTTCATGATCTTCAACAGAATATGTTTGTAAGATAATGGACATGATATCGGTAGTCATAACATCTTCGAAGAGAGAATCATTCAAATTTTCCAAAAGTTTGATGTGTTCAACACTTTCATTAGCTTGCTTTACCAGGGATTTATGGTCCTTGACAAAGTCAGCTGTTTCTTTCAAAAACGCTTGTTCAAAATGAATTACCCTCGCACTGATGCCAGTCAGCTGAGGGGCAATTTGAGTTTAAAAAAACTTTCTTTGTTCGATGTCAAAACTAGAGAACCAGTTGTTAGGTGTAATAGTGGTTTTAGTTTTAACAGTGTCTTGAAGATCCACAATTCTAGTTTTCACATTGTCTAAAATACTTCTCGCATCACTTGTGTTAAAAGGATTGTTTGAAGACATTTGTTCAATGTTCGAAAGAGAATTTGAGACAACAACTGGTTTTGAAACAGATTTTGAAGCAGGTGTTGACTCTTTGTTTGAAACACTTGTTGTGATGGAGAACTTTGACTTTTCTTTCTGATTAACAAAAGTAATTCCGTTAATTTTGTTCCATTTGTTATAATCAATAGGTTTGATTTCCGGATTCTTTTGTTTCATTTTTGATCTACTCTCCTCAGATAGTTCTAACGTTTCAAGAGAATCACGAACAATAATGGGTTTATGCAAAACATTTCCATTGTTTAACACATTCTGAGGTTTCTGAGCTTTCTTGAGGAACGAAGAAGGGTCGTTACCAAGTGCCATTCTATTGTTAGTATGAAAACGCGGATTTACTTGATTAGAAAGCATCTTGATTGTTTGAGCAGAGTGACCCATTTTAAGAAGAAAATTTTCCAAAGTTTGGATTTTCTCATTTTTATCAAGAATTTCATCAAGAAGAGAATCTTCTCGTTTTGAAAAATCAGTAATCAACTGCTTCTTCTCTTTTTCAAGATTAGAAAACATTCCTTTTTGTTTAGAAAGTTGGTTATTTAAATCAGAAATTTCCTTGTTTAAAGATTTAATTTTTAAGTTCAAATTCACATCAAGTGTGTTATACTTGATTTGCAAAAGTTGTTCTTTAGAAACCAAATTTCGATAACCAATTTCTAATTCTGATTCTTTGTTTTTATGAAATTCGAAGGCTTTTGCGTTCTCCTTGTAACTCTCAAGCTCAGTGGTCAATTTCTTATTCGCGGCCTTAACCTCGCGACTGACCTTTTGGACTTTCTCAATCTCAATACCACAATTATTAATTAATGTTTCAAAGTAAGCACGTGTTTCCTCATCATTAGCACCATTCTGTGCAACTTGACCTCCATTAGGATCCATATATGGAGTTTCAGAGTTAACATTGCTATTAACTTGCTCCCCCACATATGTGTCATAATAAGGTTCGGGAGACACAGAATGTGGCTTCTCATGAGTAAACGAATTAGCAACATTACTATAATTTGGTACCTCATTGAGAGGATATGTGTCGTAGACCGGAGTTGTATCAAAAGTACCACTTGATGTTGTGTCCTGCTGGTTGATTGTAAGACAGTAGCTTGCATTATCATTTGCTTTCTCTGCCCGTCCTGGATATAGAATTCCGTATTCCTCAGCAGTCAACTCTATTCCCAATTTTTCTTTCTGTGCTAACAACACCCTGTACTTGAGGTTCGGAGGTAGCATACTGAACCGACGATGCCCTGAATCTTGGCTTTGAGGTTCGGAGGTAGCATTCTGAACCGAAGTCATAAAACAGTTATTCCCATTTTGATATCCCATATTCTGATGTCCCATATTCTGATTCAAAATCTGACCCCCTTGATGTCCAACATACTGCCCTGCATATTGCATCTGATTCCCAATAACATCAACCATGTGTCCTTCTTGACTCATATGCATAGATGGTTGAGCAAACTGCGTATTAAACTCTGAAAACCATGTATTGGCGAATCCAGCAATAGCATTTGTGAAAGCAGTTTTGAGACGATCTTTGTCAGTTGCCATTGATGAAGGTATGTGATGATAAAGTTGATGTAGGATCGATTCAACGATAAAGGAGTTGTGGTTGATGATGATTAAGCTCGGTTGAGGTGTTTTCGAAAGTCGTACTCGTAACCTTGGTTCTTAAAAAAATTTCGCCCAGAATATGAAATTCACTATAAAAATCAATTCTAAGGTCGTATGAAAAATTTGAGTTATGACAATTTTGACGCCAAATTTGACCCGAAAAATTTGAATTTAGGCCCAAAAATTTGAATTTTTGACCAAAATTTTCACAGTTAAACCAAAATTTGAATTTCGCGTAAAAATTGAACGTTTAGTCTCCTCGAAAAATTAAATTTTACTCAAGTTTTCCCGCCAAAAAACTCTTTTTTTTTTTTAAACCTTAGGCGTAGACCAAAGAAGTTACGAGTAGGATATGGTTACGAGTAGGATATGGTTACGAGTAGGATATAGTTACGAGTAGGATGTAGTTACGAGTAGGATGTGGTTACGAGTAGGATCTTATGCGTAGGAAGCTTAGGCGTAAGATTCCTTAGGCGTAGGATCTTATGCGTAGAATGTATCTTACGCGTAACCTTAAGCTTATGCGTAGACAAAAAGTTACTCGTAAACCTTACGCGTAATTGTGAAGTTATGCGTAGAGTTACTCGTAAGCTTTTAGCTTATGCGTAAACTATGGTTAAGAACCAAAAAACCTTTACACTGTCACAGCGTAAGGGATATCCACAAGTCGAAGTGTTCCACACACTTATCCAAGTGAGGGAAGCACTGAGTAACCGTTATAGCTCGAAGATTCTTCACCAAAAAGTTACGAGTAGAAAACTTATGAGTAGTTGACTTTCTTACGAGTAGAACTAGGGTTTTGACCTACTCATAAAAAATTTCCAACGATTCAAACATTTTCGCTTGCACAGATATCCTTAAAAACACTCGAATAACCCAAAAATATTGACCTTTTTCACCCAAAGTGCTTAGAAAAGTTACGAGTAGAAATGACCAATGAAACAAAATGAGTTTAAAAAACGTATCTAAACCCGTAAAGCTTGAAACTTTTTGCGAAAAACTAAAACTTTAACACCAAATAAACCTTAAACCACAAGAATCTTGAATTTTTTGGTGAAAAAATGAAAGCTTTAAGCGTTTCAAATATGTAAAACGTGAGCTTATACGTAACCCTTCAAAACAAACACAAACACTCCTAAACCATTGTTAGGCGATTGATACCAATTGTTATACCTCTTTATCACGTATACCTTCCTTTAACAAGCAAACCCAACACAAACACGTAACACTTATGCTTAGAATACTAAACCAACTGTTATGCGTAAATAAAGAGAAAGATTAAGAGAAGAACTTGGTGACTTGAATATGAATTCGTGTATGTTTAGAGAGGTAGAGAGAAGAAGATGAAAACAATAAGTTGTATATTGCTTCAAGGAAAAACACACACACACACACACTTTCAAGCACACCCCTCAAATGACATACTTGAGGGGTATTTATAGTAAGAGAGGATGATGCCCTAAGGATTGGCCATGGGCCTTGAGATGGACTTGGATTGGGCTTGGGTTACACGAACTACTAATGCCCAATTAGCTTAGCCCAATCCATGAGCCCGTTGACTATTCTATCACGATATCTAACACACATTACAAAGTTCCTAATCGTGAATGACCATCACTTCTAATAAAAATAATCAAGGCTAACACACCCACCAAGAGCTTGTTTGATGTTGGCTCTAGAAGGCTTTCCATCTTCATTGTGAATATGTTTGCATATCACTCAGATGTTCTGGCAATACCACAAGGATAATGCGTAGGACTCTTAAGATACATTCTCACTTTCCACATTGTGTGAAAAAGTGAGTCTTCATTGATTGTGTCATTAACGAGATTTATTGATGATCTCGTAGCTCTAGACTCAATAGTGCACATTTGGTTCCTATGCCGGAGACAAGGGATATGGTCTCCTTCTTCAATATCAACAATCTCTAAGAGAAAGTCGATAGATAATTTAGGTTCCCCGTGAGAATGAAACAAGTCCTTTTAAGAGGAACTTGAGTAGCTTGGGAAGTTGTAGTGCAATGCGTCACTGGGTCCATGACGTCTTGTCTTCAATACCTGTGTTACCTTAATAACAACCAGTAGCATATGAATTGAACCCGGTTTCTGCCCTAAGGTTGAATTATTGGAAGGCTATTTCTTTTCACCCTTTTCACATTCAATTATTTTTCATTCTTCAACCCCTTCAGTGCTTACCGAGAATTCATTACTAGAACCTTGTTGGGTTTATTCCAGTTCTAGCTCTATCACAGTCCGCACTCTTCCCATTTCTCACTTTTCTCCTTTTTTCATCATACCTAAGGACTCTACACTATCTAGTGGATTGTCCCTGGGTAGATCCCTCCAGCTCTGGCGGGATCATGGGAATGAATACCTAACCTAACCATCCTTATATCACCATGCATAAAGTAAATTTGGTCGGTCTTTTGGTATTATTCTTCTGCCATTGAAACCAATTAAAAACCATTTGAAGATCAATCTAGGTACTTCTGATACAAGATAAAAGCATTTTGTACCTGAATTGTTTTTGATATTTCAGAAAAGCTCCCCCTCAACATGTGCATCCTATATTTGAAATTGCTTTAGCACATGGAGGCAAGAGGACTTGAGAATCTCAGATTAAGAATAAAGAATTCATTCTTTGATTAACATTTTCTAAAATGAACTTCATCACTTCCCGATCAAATCTAGTAATTTTAAATACTTTGGAGAAAACACTTTTAGGAAGGATGAGATTTTCTTATGATTGCTCCCCCTCAATATGTGCATCGAGATTCGAAAGTGTTTTGCACATATTAGAGAGAACCTGCACTTAGAGACAAATCAATCATGATTCAATCCTTTTTGGTTTGAGATAGATGCTCCCCTTATCATGTGCATGGAAATTTTGAAATCGTTTGGCACATGTAGGGAGGAGAGCTTCTTATTCTATTTATAAAACCACTTATTGAATTATCAGTTTAAATCCAATTTAAATCATAAATTCTCCCCCGATCACAATTTTCAAATCCTTTGAGATTTGTGATCTTTATTGATTTAGTTTGTTCTTGAAAGATTTTGAGGAGAATTGTGACTTGCTTTTAAAACATTTAATTGATAAGGATCAAATTCTGAGACTTTAAACTCCAATGATTAAACATGCTTAAGGATCTTATGAAAACACAACATTAGCCTTGGTCTGGATCCAATTGTATAAAAACATTGTTCTTTTTTATTATCCAAAATTAGACCTTGCTCGATTATGTGCCAATTGTTTGAAGAATAACTTTTTGACTTGATTGAAATCATTCTCCCCCTCAATCAATGACATAATTTATTGATTGAGTGTTAGAGATTTTGACAAATGATAAGTCCAGATGATTTTTAAAAAAATATAGTCCGAGTTATTTTCAAAGCAATTTTGTTTTCATTAGATGACAAATATTTTTCAGAAGAATATTTAGAAGAAAAAAATATTTGTTAAGGAAACATTTGTCTTTTTGGCGACAAACATTTGTTTTTTTGAATCAGAGCATGAGGTTTCAAAATTTAGATTAAGCATAGCTCTGTTCTTTCCTATTAAAAACGGGTTACTGCCTGAAATGACAGTGAACCATCATTTTTCTCCATCTCATTTTTTTTTTAAATTTTATTATTTCAATTCGAACTTCATCTAAAGACCCCGTGCCATTATTGAATGACAATTCAAAGTCCGTAGATGTTATCGAACCAGGAAAACATGACAAAAGAAACAATATTTTTAGAATTTTTCAAGATTTTCTAATTTTTATGGATTTTGAAAATATTATATTTTTCTATTTTCTTTTTGTTGGTTTTATAATTTTGTATTTTGCTTTTTGATAAAATATGTACAAAGAAGATAATTTAGTTTAAGAGAATGATGAAATGAGTACCGAGATAAGCATATCGTTCAACACGTTGTAGAAGAAAGAAATCAACATCTCTTAAACTTTCACCACCAAAGCATTCGAGGCTCCTAAGAAAATCATCTGAACATGAGCCTTCTTAATGTGAATCTTTGGTAGCTTCCCCCCAAACCGACAAACTTCGAATTAAGACCGTTTCCCCTGAGAAGATGAAATGACGCAAACAGTCTAATTGTATGAAGCTCAAGAACCCGAAGAAGAAGATAACAACGAAGTAACAAGTTAACATGGATCATTTCTGTGGTTATCAAACCCAGAATAAACGATTGAGCCCGATCACATGAACCTGTTGTGCGTCCCCGAAGTACACATTACTCTTCGAGATTGAGCAAGCAGTTGCCTATTTAGGGGAGCAACATATCAACATCTTCATTTTACTAAGTGCATTCCATTTATCTTCCATATAACCATTCATCCCATAATGTACACAAGTACCTAACAAGAGAAGAAACAACGACATCACGATAACTGGTTGAATCACTTGATCTTCTCTGCAGATGTCGACTCCAGAATAACTGATTAAGCTTGATCATGTGAACATGTTGTGCGACCATGATGTACACATATCTCTCCCCTGATGGTTGCGATCTCATCGGAATCATCATTACATTGTGTACATGAAGCACTAACTGGAAGCACTTTATCATAAATCATATAGAAGATGTCGATAAGCAATATCATCTCACGTTCCAAGTATTCTTCTCATATTTCTTTCTACTGAAGGCTGAGTTAACACATACCAAAAGTATCCAAAGACCACTTCCTCCCAAATGGTTGGAATAATACATCATTCCCCCAAATAGTTAGAATAATATATCCTTCCCCCAAATAGTTGGAATAACACACCAAAGGCTACGAGTTAAACACTGAGTTTCTCTACGGTTATGACATTTGTCTTTCCCGGGATTACTTCAATAGAGAAGAAGTATAAAGTTCATCACGTGTACTCGTTGTGTGTTTAGATGTATGTCTCCTTCCCCCTTGCTGGTTTTGATACCTCAGAATCAGCAACACATTATATATACCAGATATTCTTGAAATAGAGAAGAACAACAAATTAGCTCAAATGAATCATGTGAGAATCAACTGCTACAGAAACCCTCTCTGACTATCTTAACCAACCCAGACGTAGACAATTTGACGTGACCACTGAAGAAGCAAACCCGATATACCAAACTTGAAACTAAAGATGAATTCCCCGCATTTGTATCTTAAGCCTGCACTAATGATGGAAGAACGGTGTCGAGAATTTATGCTTGAAGCAAATCTCTAAGTACCCAATACTAAACCAAAGTACGAGAAAATAACACCACTTGCGATTATCCACAACGACATCTGCGTGTGTCACTGAGTAAAACAACGTAACTCCTTAAAGTGATAGTTAACCAGGTCTTCAAACATTCACCCCGACTGTTGGTAACTAGATAAACCAAGTCTTCAACTTAATTCTAAGCACGATCAAGTTATCATTGAAAGTCACTCATACAACCAACCCCGACTTCAAGATAGAGTAAGAACACACCTTTGTGAAAGACAACTTCAATTTCAAATAAGTGATAAACGATTAACTCTGAAGTAATCAACTTGTGTCAAATGTCCAACACGTGAATAAACATACAATCGGATGTACATTGACCCACTGAATGAACCGGAACATATGATTCCTCAACATCAATGCATTCTTCCTAAAGGTATAAATGTAGAGACTGATATGGAAGATTCGCCAATGATGTCTTCGAGCAGATGAGGTAGTCATTTCCCTTAATGTTCATGTGGTTGATTTATAGTGTGCACAATGAGAGGAACAATAATCCATGAATATTTGGCAAAGGAATACCAAAGAGCGGATCATTATTCATACGTGCAATTCATTGATGTTTGAACCAGTTGAGTCAGCAGAAACTGGAGCAGAAGCTTCAGGAACTGGATAATCAACAACCGTTGAAACACTAAATCCCAAACAATAACTCCCAGGTATCCTTCGTAGATGGAACATTAGGTGTATGACCATTATACAATCATCCATCAACATGTAGATCCTTTTCTCCCCCTCAAAAATTTCATACGATGTTGCCAATGCCATTTTTGATTTGAGCAAGTAGATCCCTTGATGACAGTCACTAAATTATCTTCACACTTCTCCCCCTCAAAAATTGCTTCTGATGTTGCCATTTTTGATTTAAGCAAGTGAATAAGAATATACTTCGTTGAACGTAGATCCACTTGATGACTGAATGAGCATGGGAAAAGCATGAAGCTCATTGATGGAGAATGTAGATGAGAATGGTCATTCTTGAGAGAATTTCTCATAAGCAGAAGATAAAACGCATTGAATTGTACGCCTTTCTTATCATTAAGGAACGGGGCCTGAAGTGTTATCTGCAGAACCATAATGATGAAGTACGAGGCCTGAACTGATGTGAACAGACGTCATAGTCATTTCCCCTCATCTATTTAGAGCAGCCTTAATCCAAGTACCAACGGATGATTTATACGACCTGCATTGGAACACAAACAAAGGTGGAAATTTGAAAACATTGGATCCCCATGTGAAAATGGGTTCCTTTTGGTTAGCGAAAACAATCTTTAAATCAGCAGAAACCCTAGTTGCTATGACATTATCACTAGGAGATATACTAGTAGAATCATCAGACTTAGTTAAAAGGCATTGTGTGCCTAATGGGATTATTCTACCAGTTGGCTTCCAAACCTTAACAGGCACTACTCTAGGCATAGTGGATCTAGTTAAGGAGCAAGGTTTGCCATGCGTGAATATTCGACCTGTGGGCTTCCACTGAAATCCTATATTGGTAAAAACCTTCCTTGTAGGTTTCCAGGATTGCTTAATCTGTTTCGCTTTCCAAACTTTCTTAATTGAGTTATGATTCTTAGACCTCATAAATAACACACAACATTTATCATGATTACCAGAAAATAGACATTCTTTACATGTTTTGCAGACAGCATAAGACTTCGAATTAATTTCAGTAAGCTTAGAGCTAATACTAGAACCAACACGATTCTTTTTGTTCAAGTCAAATTTATTGTTCCTATGGTGTTCTTTCACTTCCTTTTCATGATCACTTTTAGTTTGCGTAATCCTATCCTTCTTTGCATTGCTTCTAGGTTTTGACCCGCTAACTTTAGTGTCAATTTTAACATATGTAGGAGTGATGATGGGAGCCTTAGTTTGTTTTACTGCCATTTGAGTTTTTGGTCTAGAAGTGCTGGGTTCTGAGGCTTTCAGAGGCACATCAAAGGTCACAGGCTTGACTTTAGGCATAGAACAAGGCATAACTTCTCTATCTTTCCTAGTACCAGATTTAGGACATGTTGCAATCACACATTCTAAGAGTTCCTGAGATTGTTTGGCATGTAAGCATGCATGCCCAACAGCATTATCAAGTGGTTTCTCTATCTTATCATCTTCAACAATCTCACGGAGGCACTGTAGACTATCCTTGAGGTATGAAAGATATGTTTGATATGCAAATTCATTGTTTCGAAGATGAGGGGGAATATATTTCACAGTTACAGCATATTTAGAACAAGCAGGCACCTTTGGTGCAACAATTTCACCACTAGTGATTGGCATTTTCCCTTTTACCACACGCTTCAGATTCTCAATTTCGTTAAGCAAAGAAGTTACCTTTTCACTGTTATTATGATTAACCTTGAGTGAATCACATAACTCTTTGTTCTAAGCATTAACTTTTGAAATTTCAGCTTGAAAAAATTCATTTTCATTTTGCAGTTTATTAATTATATTTTGAAGTTGGAAATTCTGAGAATCTAAAGGCGGAGGCATACGGGAGCCAGTCACTTCATTCTTTTCACCCTTTAATTGGGAAATTTGGACTTTCAAATTTTTGATCGTGTTACAATGAGCTCAGATCTGTTCATCACGTTTGTTGATTTCAAAAACTGCATCAAACTCAGGAGCATCCGAAGATGTCTTGGCATTTGAGGTTTTAACATTTTCTTTCAGATGTTGATATTTTAATTGTAAACCAAGAAATTCAACTTCTAATTTGGAAAAATACTTGACCATGTTAACATTATCGTCTTTTTTGATTTTATCATGCAATTCTGAATTTTTTGTCTCAAGCTCAATGACACGATCCTGGGAGACTTTCAATGCAATTGACAGTTCATGGAATTGAGAAGCAGTCATGGAATAATTCGTAACAGTGCAAAACACATCTTGAGCAATACATCTACAAATCAAATTATCATTAAAGATGTGAAGGTTCTTCCTCTCAATCTCATCGTTCTTAAGCTCACATTCATTTATTCTTACCTCGTTTTCCATTTCATTAAACACCTTTTTCATTTCTTTAATCTCTGTATTTATGCCCTTTTGAAGATTTTCAAATTGTTCTTTTAGTAGTTTAAAGAAAGGCATGACCTCAGTTAAATAACATTCTTTCGTTTGCTCAAAACCCCTTTCCCCTTCAGTTATCCCCGTAGGTGTGATTCTCTTCTTACACGTTTTCTCAAAATCAATGAATAGTTGGTAAACAACATATAGGCTGATTAAAGTTTTGCTATTAGTGGGAAGAGTTCTAGGCACTAAATGCATTGGTGTATTTGGAGGATACACAGTAGCTGGGGGCAATTTCCTAACGGGAGGATTCTTTTCCACAAGATCATCAGCTTTCTTCTTATCAATATCTTTCTTCCAAAACACATGTTCAGGGGTTAATAGAGTTTGAGGCTTAAACTTGTTCAAGGCAATCCAATTTTCCTTACTGTAATCATGGGATTTAAGCGTTATATTATACTGTATACACCAAGGATCATTTAGTTTCTTTGCCATTTTCTCTTTAGAGGCATCGTCTAATTTTCTATCCTCTTCAGTGCACTCTATGCATGATGGTGTTTCCCTAGGCTTAAGGATCTCATCACCATTATAGACTACCTTTTGAGCAGCTCTAGCAATTTTACCATACTCAGGATTGGGTTCCTCTACAAGGGGAATACTATGCTTATCGCTTAAGACTCTATGCTTAGTGACCATGTGAGCAATCTGAAGGGTGTTCCCTTGTACGTACAATTTGTTTTCAAGTTTGTTCTTCAAAGTTTTCAGGTTGGAAAATTCATTTAAAAGTTTTGATTCCTTAGCATTGAATTCCTGCTTTAGCACTTTTACATTTTCTTGAAGTTCTTGTTTTTGCTTTGCAATTTTATTAAGTTTTTCTCGTAAGGAATTTAACTCTTGTTTTAATATTTCTTCCCTAAAATTACTTTTTCTGATAAGTGTAAGCATTTGGGTATCCATCTCCTGCTCACGTGAGGTCAACTCAAATTTAGCACGCTATTCATAGATGGCAACTTGATCCTTATATATGTTAAGCTCAGTGGTAAGGGAATCATCAGGGATAAATGCAGAGTACTCATGCAACTCATAATCATCATTTTGAGTAGAAGATGCACAGCTAGGTACAGTAGAAACTTCCATGCAGCTTTCCTCTGCATTAACGTGCACAAGTTGTGGCTGGTGCATCTCTATCTTGGGTACATCTGAAGCTTCCAAGAAGCATTCCTTTGCATTAGCTTGAACAGATTGTAACTGGTTCACCTCTCTCTCTTGTGAACATGAGCACCAAGAATCCATTTTAGCATTATCTGACTCAAACACGATAGTCTGTTGTACATTGTTGGGTATATTCTGTTCATTAATCACATCGTATAAACTGAGTATCTTAGATACAACTGAATCTGAATCGTTAGGCATGATGTTGACGTGCACGGTATTTTACAAATCTATGATTTAAACCGAGAAATAGAATCTTTCGCGGGATTTTACAAAATCAAGAAGAAACCGTTAAGCAATGACCAATAGAATGTATTAAGATGACTGATGGATCGACACAATGATAGACAATTGTATGTTAGGACATATGATTGTTTGTAGGATTAGCTGAGATGTTGTTTAGTTGAGATTTGGATTGGTTGTTGCACGATTTTCCCGAGAAATTTAGGTCTAAAAACTTAAAAACCTCAATAACTTCTGTTCGGAGCGGATTTAGGCCTCTAAGGTTGACCCGAATTTCGGCGTGCCATTCTCCTCGTTCTCACGGTCGTTTTGATGGGTAGAACACTGAAAACGGAGTTACGGTTCAAAAGTTATGGCCGTTTGAAGTTTTGTCGGGAAAAGTCAACAAAACGCACTGATGAAATGGTCAAACCGCACTTTTGTCAAACCGCAGAGTTCTCAAAACGCATACCACAAATCGCACACTTGACAAATCGCACCCTATACAAATCGCACCACAAACAAATCGCACCCTGGACAAATCGCACCCTAGACAAATCGCACCCCAAACAAATCGCACCCTGGACAAATCGCACCCTAGACAAATCGCATAAGTGTCAAAACGCTTAGCAGACAAATCGCATAATCACACAAATCGCATAAACTGACAAATCGCATAGTACACAAGTACACCCACTACTTCCACTACTTTGGCTTTTCTTGTCGTTTTGTCTCAATACACAAATCGCTTCAAAGAATGTGACAAATCGCACTCTGAGTAAGACAAATCGCTTCAATAAACGATCCAAAAAGGGACAAATCGCATAGAAGAATATATTAACGTGACACAAATCGCATCCAAGAAATATTCAAAAACACCGCTTATCAATCCAAAAACAACCCAACCACGATGATTCAAGCCTTCCAAATCAAAACCTAAACACTCATAATGATTCTAAACACAAAAGTAGTATCAAAATCCAAACTTTAACACAAGAAATGATCCAAATGATGCTATCTACTCTAAACTCATTCAAACTCAAAAACCTTATGAAAACCACTTGAAATCCAAGAACATGAAATATGAGTGATCAAACCATGTCTCTGATACCATTTGTAACATATTGGTTTTCATAAACACATCATAACATAACAATAAGGGGCGTATGATATGAGTTTAGAGAGAGAAAGTGGAAGAGTTTTGGGAACTTAGTGAGACAAAAAAAATGAATATTGAAAGCTCCAACCCTCTACCTTGGGAGGTAGAGGGTATTTATAGTTTCTTACAAGACACGCCTCCTACGGGCTATGGATCAGGCATACAGTGGGTAAAGACCCGTCCGTCCTCCACGGTGTTACTTAACTAATTACTTACTAATACTAAAATGACTAAGACTACGAGCTTTCTAACGAATACATATACTTGAGGTGACCGACTCTTTAACAGCCGGATTTTCTAAATCCTAACAGACACCCAGTCAGAAAGTCAGGAATCAGAACCTTTTACAGAAACGGTTCCAGTGCTGGAAACAGAGAATGAACAAATGGACACTGACAGACAAGACACAGAAGCTGGGGGAAATAATCTGCTTGAAGGTTCACAGGAAATTCTTAAGTCGAGATCAGAGGACCACGGGCATCTGGAAGAAGCAAACGTATCTACGGGATTTCTGTCATCCCTGAAGAATCTTGAGCCTGACATCAGTTATGGTGATCAATTTCTAAAGGACAGACCCTCAGACGTCGAGTCTGACAAGCAAAATGATGAAAAAGAAGAAGTTGAGTCTATGTTCTCGGTCACTATCCAGCAAGACACATCAACTATTCCTCCGATGTCAGTACCCATTGTCACCTCATCATCAACAACTCCATCAATCGCACTTCCACCACCCGCTCCTGCTCAAGTAACCGCACTTCCACCACCCGAGTCTGCTACCATTTCTCCACCTGTTGTCACTGTTAGTGACTCTGTCACACCACCGGCTTCACCACCTCCCACCAAGACTACAGAGCAACTTCTTGAACAAGCACTTAAGAGAATCGATGTCCTTGAGAAGCACCATTTGCTCGAATCCGTCAAGCATCTTGATCGTCGTATATCCAAGACGGAGAACCTTAACTTTGACACCGAAGTGACAAATGCCATTGAAGCAGAAGTCAAAGATGCAGTGGAATGGGCAATGAAAGCTCTGCTGCTTCAAAGGTTTAAGGATTTGCCTATTTCGGATATGAGATCAGTTCTCTCCGATAGAATGTATGACGCAGAAGAGCATTTGGACGAAGTTCATAAGAAATTATATGAGGCGCTTGAAGAATCAATAAAGCATGATAATCACCTGCAGTTTCTGGAGGACATTCGTGAAAGGGAGGGAAAGAAGAAAAGAAGAACTGTACTGATGGAGTCCATGTCTGGAGTTCCAAAATCTCCACCACCTCCTCCTCCTCTAACTAGTGGAGCTGGAACATCTGGAATTGGTGGATCTTCTGGCACTGCTACGACTCAAAAGACAAATCCACCAATACCTCCACCAGAACCTTCTAACCAAACTGGTTCATCGGGTATTCAAGGGTCTCAGAAGACTTCTACAGCATGGACCACTGTTGATTCTCGGTTCACACCCACCTTCTCCACAGTCCTAGAAGAGCAAATGTTGAATGAAGAATCTTACATCATGCCAAAGTTAGAATCAGAAGATGATGATGCTTCCACCAAACATATCCCTAAAGTTACTAAAGATGAAGATTGGTGGGACGCTTATATTGAGGGTAAACGCATCAAAACATCTAGAGCTGCACCATCCAAGGATATGTCTCAAAGCTGGCTTACCAAAGAAAGACCTCAAACTCCTGAACCTTCATGGGCCATTCCTGAGTCTGACTTGATAATCCCTGACAATAACTGGGCAACAACCATTACAGCCAACTATGAAGCCCCCTCGGAAGATTCACTCTTACATATCACTGGTGACATGGGAAGCTTCATGAAATGGTTTTGTGAAAAGAAGGGAATCTCGTCAATCACTCATAAAGATCTTGAAGGCCCAGCCTTTGAAATTGTCAAAGTCTTTCATTTAGATGCCGGTCATCTTCAATACCAGATGGAAGAATGCCACAAGATGTTGACTGATCAAGTTGATGAGAATATCAGTCGGTTTAATGTCAACAATCCTCTTCCTCTTGGCGGTGAAACTAGACAGAAGACTATTTAATCAGAATTCTTCTTCAACCGAGACCTGGATTACCTACGTGCTGGAACTGAAGGAAGAAGACCAGCCTTATCTATTTCCAAGATGAAAGCTGCAACCTACTTAGATCCAGGTCTTGAGTAGATGGTACCTGATCATTTCTGGATAGACAAGAAACAAGTATATGACATTGCTGCCTCATACGGCATTTCTCATTGGGGGTTCAAAAAGAAGAAATTCTACATTGAAAGACATGGTGAAGAAAAGAAGCGCAAAACAGTTCGATCCAAGCTGCGAATTCTAAGTGTGGTCAGTGTGGAAATCTTCCCAATTTATGGCTATGATTATCTGAAGAAGATCGTCCGGAGAAGAGCTGACTTGAAAGACCATGTTATTGAAGAAAATGACTTCAAGCACTTGTTCCCAAGTGACTTTGAAGATCTGTACCTTTTGAACCTCCAAGGGCATCTTGACCATATGCCCGTTCGATAAAACAAGTCCCTCTCTGCTGCAGTCAATCTATGGATAAAGGGGTTGGTGATTCGACAAGAGTAGGTGATTTTCAACTTGGAATAGAAAGCTACCAGACTCAGGTCAATCTCACTAGACCTCAATGGGAAGCCACTGGGCATGAATTCAGACGCGACTACTCAGTGATTGACTCTCCAAGATCGGTTATCTTTACAGATAAATACGGCTCAAGAATGCTACTGAGATTGTATGAGCTATACAAGTTCAGTGATGGTACGCTCAAGATAGTTGAAGAAGAATTGAATTCAATGGTAAAGGAGTTCAAGCTTAACTTGAAGCCGGCAAACCACACGAGGTTATGGATTGAACAGGATGTGAAGAGGTGTGAAGATTTCATTGCTCCTATCGGACGAAGGCTTAAGACAAGAAAGATTTACGGCAGCCTTGAAAGTTTTGTGGGTGGGAGAATACGGGAAGGACACTACAAGCTACTTCAAAGAACAGAATGAAGACATCTTCCTTTAGTAGCTATGGTGTGTTAATATTATGTGTAATGTGGTGAATGTAATATGAACAACAATAACTATAATGTATATAGTAGTGATAGGTTATGGCTTGTAGTTTCCCTTTTGTTCTGAAGAGGGAATTTAGGAATGTTTCGTTTCAGATCAAATAAAACCGGACACATTTTTCACCAACAAAATTCTTTCTACATATTTAAATCACTTGAGATCCAAAATCTCAAAGGATTTGAAATTTTTGATCGGGGGAGAAAATGTGATATAAATATGCAATCTGATAAAACGTGATCTTGAAGACTCTATATATTGACATCTTTCCTCATATGTGCTAAACCTTTTTGTGTATCGAAGCACACATTGAGGGGGAGCATTTCGAAAAAGTTGACAAATCTATCAAGGTACTAAAATTAAATGTTCTTTTCATAAGATTATCTTGATAGTAACTTTAAAAGGTTTCATTGGCTACAAAGATCGTGAATTCTGCATCATTTTCCCTTGTGAGCTCTAAAATGTATCAAATATTTTTCACATCAAAGCGGAGAAATCTTTTGAAAACCACATCCTTTCCCATAATATCTTCAACAAAGTAGTTAAAATACTAATTTTGATCGGGAAAGTGATGTTGAAAATTTTAGAAAATGTTGATCAAAGAATTGAACTCTTCATCCTTAATCCAAGATTTCTATGTCCTCTTGCCTCCATGTGCTAAAACAATTTCAACTATTAGATGCACATGTTGAGGGGGAGATTTTTCTAAAAATATCAGAAATGATTCAGGTACAAAATGCTTTGATCTTGTATCACAAGTATATGGATTGTCTTTCAAATGGATTTCAATTGGTTTCAATGGCAGAAGAACAATACCAAAAGGACCGACCAAATTTACTTTATGCATGGAGATATAAGGATGGTTAGGTTAGGTATTCGTTCCCACGATCTCGCCAGAGCTGGAGGGATCTACCTAGGGACAATCCACTAGATAGTGTAGAAGTCCTTAGGTATGATGAAAAAAAGGAGAAAAGTGAGAAATGAGAAGAGTGCAGACTGATATAGAGCTAGAACTGGAACAAACCCAACAAGGTTCTAGTTATGAAATCTCGGTACGCACTGAAGGGGTTGAAGAATGAAAAAGAAATGAATAAGAAAGGGGTGAAAAGAAATAGCCCTCCATTATTTCAACCTTAGGGCAGAAACCGGGTTCAATGCATATGCTACTGGTGGTTACTAAGGTAACGCTGGTATTGAAGACAAGACGTCATGGACCCAGTGACGCACTGCACTAAACTTCCTAAGCTACTCAAGTTCCTCTTGAAAGGGCTTGTTTCATTCTCACAGGGAACCTACATAATCTATCGACTTTCTCTTAGAGATTGTTGATATTGAAGAAGGAGACCCTCTCCCTAGTCTCCGGCATAGGAAACGAAAGTGCACGGTTGAGTCTAGAGCCATGAGATCATCAATAAATCTCATTAGGAAACGTTATTCTTGAAGACTTACTGTTTTACACAATGTGGAAAGAAACGATATAATTAAGAGTCCTACGCATTATCCTTGTGGTATTGCCAGAACGTCCGAGTGATATGTATAATATTCACAATGAAGATGGAAAGCCTTCTAGAGCCAACATCAAACAAGCTCTTGGTGGGTGGCATGTGAGATCTATCCAATAGATCAACCATGTGGCAACTGGATAGAAATGATGGGGCGATTCAATCTTGAATCAACCTTGGTCCAGGAAATGGATTGACGGATACCTTTGAAAAACCGGTCGCTATGCTCAATAATTCTTTTCTTTAGCACTTCGACTGTGTAGTATGTCTTCAAAATTAAAGGGTATTTATGATTGATAACTGATTTTCATAAAACCTTCATTGTATTGCAAAACCCTTTATATTAAGCAATACACGATTGTTTTCAAATCTTTTTCATCAATCAGTGAATCTCAATTTGCTGGTTCACTCACTTCGTGTTGTCTTCTTTGAGACGTTCCAGTTTGAGAACAGCTAGAGCAGCTGCGAAACCTTGTCAAGGAGATTCTTTGGAATTATACCTGATCACAGGCAGTACTTGTACTGATCAATGGGGAACCGTGTACCTCAATTCAACGAAAGTGATCAAAGACACTCTCGTGAGCTTTATTACTAACTGTTGTATGCAGGTACTCCCAACGTTTGCAGCTGATCAGAATTAAGAAGTCAATCCATAGTCGCATGCTCACACAACACATTCATTTCTAAAGAAATCATGATAAGTGCATATCGTCATTAACTGGCTCTGATATTTTCACTCCATGCTTCTGCTACGCTGCTGCAAATATCATGAATCAACAAAAGCTTCCGCAACTCTGATGAGAAGAAATCATGATCCAAAATGTGAGCATGTCGGTCCAAAAGTCACAATGTCACATTATGGCAACACTACAAAGGATGAATTAGAGATTATGTATTGTTGATGATCTCAATGAAAGCTCCGGATCACATATCAAAAAATCACTCAAAGTCAAGGAATCACTATTATTACATGATGTTTAAGTTGTTGAAGCTACAAAGTCTACGAGCTCGAGCATCAAAGATTATAGATTAATTGCTAGGACATTTTCAATGTACTTATTGGGGTGACCTCCCTTAGGGGGAGATTGTTAGGATTTATAAAATCCATGCTGAAGTGTCGGTCACCCCAACGTATGTTTAGAATATTAATAGCTCGTAGACGTAACAATATATTAGTTAGATTATTAGTAGTGTAAGTAACACCGTGGAAGAAGGACGGGTGTTTACCCACTGTATGCCTGATCCACAGCTCGAAGGAGGGCGTAGTCATTTGTATAAATAGCCCTCTCCCCACAAGGGAGAGGGTTGGATGTTCATTTGGTAATCTAACCTTTTCTTTGTTTTATCTCTCTAGAACATCTCACTTTCTCACTCTAGAACTCTATACTATACGCCCCAATTGGATTACGTTATGATGTGTTTATGAAAATCAATATGTTACAGACACTCTTTTGTCAGTTTAGAGAGAGACAAAAATCGTCTTGTGTGATTGGAAGCAACAAGCAGGTGGACCCTACCCCATTTGATAGCATCTACACTTGTTTCTTTGTTTTCTATTCGAAAACATAAATCGTCCTTCTTTTCCAAAAAAAACTTCATCTCCCGTTGTGTATTCTTGAACTTCGCCCCCTCGAGTTGTGTAGCCAACAATTGTTTTGCCAACGCATCCCTCTCTCATTTTTCTTCCAAATAGTGTGTCTTCTTTTGTGTGTAGGAGTTGATTTTATCCGCAACACTTGAGATCGACGAGGATGCGCCTTGCTTCTTTTTCATCTTTCTTGATGAAAGTGGAGGGGTGGGGTCTTCATTCATGTCGGGAACGGTGTTGCTTGCCGATTCATACTCCCCCGACTTCCTTTTTGAAGAGTTGCTTGTCGCACCGGCAATATCTTGAAAACATTCTTGCTCCGTCCATTTGTCATGATCTCTAACAACCTCCCACGCCAAGGTATGAGTAAATTGTCTTTTTTTTGCTGTATAGTAATCCAACTCAGCTTGCCTCACCACGTCCAAGTCGTTGCACCCACTAGCCTTAGCACGTTTCTACATTATATACAAAATAATAAAAATTATAGCTTAAACAAAATAATGTAATTGTAAATAATAAAGTATAGATTATGTAAAATAAAAAGTATAGATTATGTAAAATAAAAAGTATAGCTTGTACCGCTTGGAGGTAGTAGCCGTTGAAAATACCCATGGCCGTGTTCATTGTTTTCCACTTGGTATTCAACGCATGAAAAGTTCGTGAACTCGAACCCATAGTTGCCTCGTAATGCTTGAGAATCCGTTTCCAAAAACAGTCGGACTTTTGTTCATTACCGACAACACCACATTCGGAGATTTGAATCCATGCTTTCGCCAAAGCCTCCTCTTGTGCCGGCGACCAAACTTCACGAGGCCTCCTCCCTCCGAATGCTTTTTTCTTCCCTCTTGATCGACTTCTTGAACGTCCTCATCTTCATCTTCTTCGTTTGGTAGTTGTTGTGTTTTGGGTACGTACTCTACGTCATCTTCATTGTTTTCGAACGGAGAGAACTCGCTTGTAGTAGTGATGTTGTAGTGTTGAGGATTCATTTGAGGAGGACCCATATTATATTGGTAAAATGGATGTGGAGATGGGGGTTGTGGAACGTAAAATTGATTCGGGGATGCTTGAGAATAAAATTGGCTAAATCCTAACGGAGTTTGTTTTGGTTGATTCGGGGATGGTTGAGACCGACCTTGACGCGAGGTGAAAGTTTTTTTACCTCTTCTTTGATCCATGGTTTTTTGTTTTTGAAAGATTAGTGTGTGTTTTTATTTGTGGTTTGTGTGTTTTTATTTTGAAAAAATGAGTTGAAAAGGTTTGGTTTTAAAGGGATTTTTTTTTTTAAGCTTACTAGCCGTTACCTCCTCCCAACAGTCGTTTTTTTCAAATGCCATCACCTTCCCAAGCTCGGCTTCACATACCGAATTTTATACCCGATTCATGAACCCGATCATGTGGCGACGGTGTACCCGATCGGGTACCTCTACCCGAATGCCCTACCCGAACCCACTCCCTCCCCCCTAAGCGTTCCTGTGGTGAAATAAAAAAGAAACACAGATGGTGGACCCCATAAAAAACCAAAGCGCACACATTTTTTTTATTAATTGTAGTAACATGCAAAGTGGAATAATGATGGTGTCTATCAGCGTGATGTGCGGCTAAGCCTCTTGTAATCTCTTCTGGTAAAAGATATATTTGGTTTGATCATGTTTAAGGATTATAATTTATTTGTCAAACATTAATTCATATATTTATTGCATATCCTTTATTTTATTTTAATGTTTTAGTATAATTATTTGATGAATTATTGTGAGACATTTTATTGCGAGTCAACGATTGTGCCAAGCTTAATTAATATAAGGGTTAAGACGGTTGTATGTTAAACATAATTTGTACCCATAATTGTTCATTTAATTAATTATAAAATTAATTGATATGATTATTTGAAGACATGTTATTGCTAGTCAACGAGTCATTCCGAGTCCAACTAGTTTAGGTATTCAGACGATTTGTATGGTAAACATAACTTGCACCCAAAATTATCCTTTTCAATTAATACAAATCAAGCATTAGTAAGAATCCGTCGCTTAGTCCTATCAATATATCCGGAGCCGGGAGAGATTGTTTTTCACTTAGTTGTTTACAACTCTTGCTTTATTTGCTTATTTAATTTTTATTTGTTTATTTGCATTTTAGTTAATTAATAGTTTTATTATCAATCAATTATTTAAATTAGTAATTTAATTATTAATATTTTAAAACCAAAACTTTTATTGATCAGTGATCACCCTAAAACTTAAATTAAAACCACATACTCCTCGTGGATATGATACCCGCTGCCATTTCTCATACAAGTCATCCCGAATGCTGTATACACTCCTTTTAAGGTTGATATAAGACCAATCATTTGAGAGTATGAATATATATCTTATAGGTGCATACTAAGACACATCGGCACATGAGAACCAGTTAATTTAGTCCGTTTTAATTAAATGGGAACAGTTATGCTTCGTGATATGATGGAGTTATCTACCACATAGTCTAATTTATTAATGCACTAAATTAAACTAACCTTCCAGATTTCAGTACAACAATACAATGATTGGGTTATTTCACATAAAATTGTCTCAGCTAAGTGCAACGTTGTCCATCATAAGAATTTGTGTCTGACCCATGCTAACAACTAAACTATCACCTTGCGCGGGTAACAAATCAGATAGGCAAGCCCAGCATATGACTACCACAAATAATTATGACAGTTCTCCAACTTTTTTCTATGGCCACCATGCGCGGGTGACAAGTCGGATAAGATCAATTTAAGTGTCCTAACCCAACTATTACATTATTATATTTCATATTAAATTATTTTACTTTCTTCCCGTTCTAAGCAAAAGTAAGTAGAGAAATTCAATCGGGTATGGTTTGATCATCTACTAATTATATATGTGCCTAACTACATGCAAACCATCAAATCAATTTTATAACCAAATTATACAATGGAATGGGGTGCACCTTATAATCATGGTTGGATCTTCTAGTTTGCTTCAATAAGTCATCCATAAGCTAATCTTCTGATTCTGTAAACACTCAACAAATATATGTAAAAGAAACTTCCACATCCAATTAGAACAAAACTCTTATAATGTGATTCCAATTTTTTTTTTAATTTCCAATTTTTCCAAATCACATCTTGACCCATTTTTAACCACAATTTCACACAAAAACATGCAACACATGTGACACCCCCTCCCCAACTTAAAGCATTGCATTGTCCCGGATGCATAAACTTTAAATTGAAATTTTGGTTAAAAATCACTTTGACAAACTCACACAACACAAAAATCTAACTCACTTTCGTAGGAATCACGGTTGCATTTAGCGTATGCAACAAGCCTTTTAAACCACCCGGTAGCCCGAGTGGACGAGTTTAGTCTAGCATTGAATAACCAAACTTTTTGACCCACCGAAAAAGATTTCTTGGTGATGTGTCAGTCATGAAAAGATTTAGTTTTCTCCTTATAAATCCGGGAACTCTCATAAGCATCGCGTCTAATCTCATCTAATTTAGATAATTGAAGTTTCCTAGAATTACCTGCATTATCTAACTCCATATTAACCTGCTTAATTGCCCACTCAGCCCTATGCTCATTTTCAATCGGTAAATGACACGCCTTGCCATATACCAACCTATACGGTGACATTCCAATAGGGGTCTTAAAAGTCGTCCTATATGCCCACAATGCATCATCTAACCTCAGGGACCAATCTTTCATATCGCTACGAACCGTCTTTTCTAATATTCACTTAATCTCCCTATTTCATACTTCTACCTGTCAACTAGTCTATGGGTGATAATGGGTAGCTATTCTATGATTAACCCCATAGTGTTACAATAACTTTCCAAATTTTAAGTTCTTAAAGTGGGAACCCCCATCACTAATTATGGCCTTGGGGATTCCATGCCTAGCAAAGATATTTTTCTTAACAAACTTAAGAACTACACTATGGTCATTTGTTCTTGTAGCCTCAGCTTCTACCCACTTAGAGAAATAGTCAACTGCCACCAAAATATACATATTACCATGGGAGGTAGGGAATGGTCCTATAAAATCATTATCCCACACATCAAAGATCTCAACAACAAGTATTGGATTCATAGGCATCTGATCACGCCTTGAAATTCCACCAACTTGTTGGCAACGAGTACATGATTTCACAAAAGACTGGGCATCCTTGAATATAGTCGGCCAAAAGAAGCCGCTTTGCAGGACTTTGTGCCCAGTTTTCGTCGCACCAAAGTGTCCACCGCACGCAAAAGAATGGCAATGTGCCAATATGTCCATATGCTCGTCATCAGGAACACACCTCCTAACAACTTGGTCAGCACACACTTTATAAAGCTCCAGATCCTCCCATAAATAATGCTTCAGTTGAGAAAAGAAGTATTGTCTTTGTTGTTTGGACCAGTAATCCGGAAGCTTTTTAACTACAAGGTAGTTAACAATGTATGCATACCAAGGAACCTTAGAAACCTGAAATAAGCTTTCATCTAGAAAGCTTTCTTTGATCACGTCAGATGGGTTGAACGGTGGATGGGTAATCCTAGAAAAATGGTTGGCAACCACATTTTTCGACCCCTTTTTATCTCAGATTTCCATATTAAATTCTTGTAAGAGCAGAATCCACCTAAGCAACCTCGGTTTTGTCCCTTTCTTTGTCAATAAATTTTTCAAGGCACTATGATTTGAAATTACTATCACCTTTGAGTGTCCCCAAATATATAACCATATCTTATCGAGAGCAAAAACCACGGCTAGCAATTCCTTTTCACCCGTTGTCCCAACACCGCCCAAGCGGCATAATCGCTATCATCATACATGATCTCGAAAGGCTTCGACCAATCAGGTGACTACAGAATCGGGGCTTCTACAAGCTTTTGTTTAAGCATATTGAATGCTTTAAGACATGATTCATTAAAGTCAAATCGTGCCTCTTTTGAGAGTAAATTACAAAGAGGCTTTGATATAGCACTGAAATATTTATTTAATCGCTGGTAGAACCCTGCATGACCAAGAAAAGATCGCACAGATTTAATGTTAGTGGGAGGAGGAAGGGTTGAAATTATTTGCACCTTGGCGCGGTCAACCTTGAATCCTTTCTCATAAACGACGTGCCCTAATACAATTCCCTCACGAACCATGAAATGGCTCTTCTCCCACCTAAGCACAAGATTAGTTTGAGTGCATCTTTTTAACACACTTTTAAGCTGACCCAAACAGGTTTCGAAAGATTGACCAAAAATGGAGAAATCATCCATGAATATCTCTACAGATTCTCCAACCATGTCCAAAAAGATGCTCATCATGCACCGCTGAAAGGTAGCAGGTGCATTACACAGACCAAACGACATTCGATGAAATGCAAATGTCCCATGAGGACATGTAAAAGTGGTGTTGGACTGGTCATCGGGATGGATAGGTATTTGATTATATCTGGAGTACCCATCCAAGAAGCAATAGAACTTCTAACCGGAAAGCTTCTCAACTATTTGATCAATGAAATGAAGTGGGAAATGATCTTTAGAAGTGGCATCATTCAGCTTACGGTAATCTATGCATACTCTCCACCCGGTCACTGGTCGGGTGGTGAGTTTTTCACCACTCTTATTTTCCACAATGGTGATACCAGGCTTTTTAGGCACCGTTTGCGTGGGACTTAGCCATTTACTATATGAGATGGGATATAAGATACCAGCATCTAGCCATTTGAGAACTTCCTTCTTCACTACCTCTTTCATATTGGGATTCAAACGCCTTTTCGCATCTCTTGATGGCTTAACATCTGGGTCCGTAACAATTCGGTGCATACATAATGAATGGTTGATTCCTTTCAAGTCTGCAATTGTCCATCCCACTGCTGCTTTATATTTGGAAAGCCCTTTCAGAAGTGCTTCCTCTTGTGACCCAGAGAGATCAGAAGCAACAATAACGGGTAAAGTATTGTTAGGACCTAGAAAAGCATATTTGAGATTGGATGGCAAAGGTTTCAGCTCAAGAGTTGGAGGCACCTCTAGCGACGGCTTTGTGGGTGTGTCAAAGGTAGCAGGCAAGGGCTCCACTTTATAAGACCATGGTTGTTTTTGATGGTCTAAAGAACTGACCAAACACTCTTGAATCTTTTGAACTTCGGCAACATCAAGAATCTCCTCATTCTCACCAGTTAAATTTAAGTTTAGAGGATCAACCTTAAGCATACGGGGTGCATGCTTTTGGACTTCCTCATCGATTACATCCACCTGGTAGCATTCATTCATAGTAGGAGAATTCACGGAACTAAGCACATTCAATCTTAGATTCTTATTACCGAACGCAATATCCATGGCAGACAATTAATCCTAGCATCTATCGTGGCTAGGAATGGTCGCCCAAGGATAATGGTTGGTTGAACATCCTTGTATGGTGTCTCGGTGTCCATAACAAAGAATTTAACTGGGTGATAGAAGTCATCAACTTTCACAATAACATCCCCTAAGATACCTCTAGGAATTTTGGTAGATCGATCAGCTAAGGAAATTATAGTGTCAGTCTTACGAAGGGTTCCTAAGTCATACTTATCGACCCAACTAGCTAGAAGGATTTTGATGCTAGCACCGAGATCAAGGAGCGCCTTTTTAATGGCAATATTTCCCTCCACAATTGAAATCAATGGTGCTCCAGGATCTTTGAATTTGGGAGGAAGAAAGTTAGATAAGACTGCACTGACATGCTTAGTTAGGTCAACCTCTTTAGGCACAATTGCCTTCAGCTTCATCTTTTAAGTACACAAGTCCTTTAAAAACTTGGCATATGCAGGAATTTGCTTGATAGCATCAATAAGGGGGAGATTGATCTTTACTTGCTTGAAAGTCTCCCATATGTCCTCAGAATGAGGACCCTTTTTAGCCAATCTAGCATATGCCAATTTTTCTAAAGCTGCGGGGTAAGAAGTGGTTGTGCTTGACACACCACCCTCCCCAACTTTGGGTGATTTAGTAGCTTCAGGGTTTTGAGTTGGTAGTTTCGGAAAATATTTTGTCAAATCATTTACTGACTCAAAATCGGACATAATACTATCAGCTTTTTTACCTTTAACAGTAATTTCATCATCAGTAACGAAATCCTCGACATCATGTGAAAAATCATGAACACTTGGAATTTTGATGTCATTTTTGTAGGTTTTACCATTTCGAAGAGATGTCACCATATTCACATATTCAGGACCATCTGGCTTATGCTTTGGATTGAGAGTTGGATAGCTTGGAAGCTTACCTGCTTCTCGTTTGTGCACTTCTTCGGCTAATTGCCCCAGTTTTCTCTCAAGATTTACTACAGATTTAAATAGGGACTCAAACTTTAGGTTTGCACCTTGATTAGACTTGGCCAACTCGCTTAGGATCAAGTCAAACTTTTGGTCAACATTGAATTGTTGGCCATTGCTTGAACCTTGACCTTAATTTTGGTATTGTTGTGGCCTTTGTTGGTAGGAGCTTTGTTGTTGGTAATCGTTAAGGCGACTGTCGTCATCCTTCCAACGGAAGTTGGGATGATTACACCATCCCGGATTGTAACTTTCGGAGAATGGGTCGTTTCGTGGACGATTTCAATAAACTCCATTTACCTCCGCATTCGGTGGCGCCCCCAAACTTTAACAATTATTGACTGAATGACTCGGATCACCACACATTGAGCACACGTCATGCGACACATTTGAGGCACCTTTTCCTAGATTTCTCAATAAAAGATCAACTTTTTTACTTAACTCACTAATTTCAGAATTTGTGCCATGTTGGTTCGACACGTAATTCGCGGAATATTTGTTGTTTCGATCCACTGAAGCTTGGGTCTTTGAACCCTTGCTCAGCTTTTCAAAGAACTCACATTCTTCCTTGATAAGGTTTTAAAATGTACCTTTTTAAGGGGTCGTTTAAGCCCTTATTTGATCACTTTTGTATCCGTTATTACTTAATATCGTTCCTTTTCACTTTTTAGGTCTCTTGAAGGCAAATTGCTGTAATGGCACTTATTTGGACGAAAAGGCGCGGATATACGAAGAAAATGGCCAAAGTCAAGAATCGAGACACTCAAGCTGCTGAAAGACAAGGTGACAGCGTCACTGCTTAAACGCGACGCTGTCGGAGCATTTTGTGACGGTACAGAAGCCAAATTTCCTATTTTCAAGTGACGGTGTTAGGCTTTAAAAGAGTAGGCCGTCGCAACTCAGACGGCCTAGATTTGATCCAGACGGCATCAGAAGCTGAAGAGGACGGCGTCACAAGCACAAGGTGACGCCGTCGCAAGATTAACGTGGCCAAAACGAAACTTTAATGACGGCGATCCGACGGCGTCACAAAACATAAGGTGACGTCGTCGCACATGTAATCTTATATATAGAATCCGAATTTTTCAGTATTAGAGAGTAGTCTTTTTGGAGTAAAAACCTAAACCGAACCAAGGCTGTCTTGTACAGTATTTTAGGGTTCCAAACCCTATCTTACATCAAGATAAGTGTTTTACTTCATTAATTCAATTATGTCTTTGATTATTTGTGTGTATGCTTGCATGTTCTCCATGTCTGGCTAATTTACTTGTGTGTTTGCTTAGGGAATATGAAACTTAATTATTAAATATTGATTGGTTGTTTCTTATTTTAATTGTTAATGATCTAGTAATGCGATATGTCATTCGTTGTGTAATTAATGCTTGATTAATCTTTGTGAACCTTAGGCTATAGCACTTAGAGCGGTTGTATGCTAAACCATCCAAAGAGGCCTTAGAGTTAGAGTTTATAATCCCTAGTGGGTTTTGTAGACGAGACCCTTTGGTAAGTTCAAAGAGTTAGGGATAAACGCATACCCTACGACTTTAGACACACAACGCGATTAAGAATAAGGACGTGACAATTCAACCACCAATAGGAGATAATTAAGGAGTAATAAAACCTAAGTAAACACATCTTTAAACTATCATACGAACACACAATAATTAGACATAGACTACCCATTAGTTTAGATAATTAGATAAGTAGAAGTAATCGGTAGAAATACCAAAACCCCCAAACTCAAACCCCGAGATTCGTACCTTTCCATTTCCTAAAAAATCATAAAAAAAGATAAAAAATAATCTTCCTCAACCCCAACCTTAGCGTAGTAACTTCTCACAAGCATTCCTATTCCCCTAGAGAACGATATCAATACCTGTGGCTTACCCTAATACTACACTACAACGATTAGGTTCACTGCCTAGGGTGTTATAAAACTTGCTCAAAGAAAAGGAAGTTCCTTTGACCCCGAACGACGCGTGTAGCGTTATCATTCCTCCATGAGCCGTAGGAAAAATGTTCCGCCACTAGTTGCCATCACAAATTGTTGGTTGTGATAATATAACCCATAATAGAAGACTTTGACAAGCTCCCATTTTGGAACATCGTGGTGAGGTCAAGTTCTTAACAACTCTTTTAGCCTACTAAAAGCTTTGTGAAATTGCTCGCCTGGGATTTGACGAAAGGATTTAATCTTATTTTTAATGGCAGCAGTTTTTCTTATAGAATAGAATTCATCAAGAAAGGCGGATTGTATTTTAGAGCATGAGTTAATACTACCTGGTTTGAGAGATGTGAACCAGGCCTTAGCTTGATCTTTAAGGAAATAAGGAAAAAGGCGAAGTCTTACACCATCCTTAGTGGTGTTATTAACCTAATACGTATCTGAAATGGAGAAGAACTCCCGTATATTTGCGTACGGATCCTCATGATCTCTAAACACAGGTAAGATCGCTATGAGGTTCGGTTGGATCTTGAAGTTGCTCACAACCCCATTAGCAGCAGTCGGATAGAAATTCGGGGACGGGTCATCGAAGTTCCCGGGTCTGTAATAGGAATCCACACCACGTGGTGGGGATTCTGTGCCGATGACTTCGGCGGCATCGTCGTCACCTGGCATTTCCGTGAAAAGCTCTTCTAAACCTGCAAAATCAAGGTTAGTAGAAAACTGTCAAACTGCTTTCCTCATCAACCTTGCACTTCTTTCTACCTCGGGATCGTAACCTAACGGTGGTGTACATCCCGATCTACGCGTGTGCATACACTAACCTGCACACTCACAACAAGCAAACAAAACAAGGGGAACTTTTTTATTTTATTTTAAAACTATTAACAAAAACTAAACCAAAAGCACACTAACTCCCCGGCAGAGGCGCCAAAATTTGATCGATGACGTTTTACCAATCAAGAATAAACCTAATCTTAATACCTCGTAATGCATTTAGGACTATTCTATAATTAGAAGGCTTAAAAATTCAGACTTTTTTACTTGCTTGTTATAGAAATAATTTTCTTACTTTTTGCTATTAAATATTAAATCATTAAGGCTTAAAAGTTCAGCTATTATCTCTGAAAATTAAATACAATTCAATATCCAATTGGCTTAAAAATTCAGCTACTGCTCCCTCATTTTGAAACAGCCCATTTACTCTCATTCTGAAACAACCCATTTACTCCCTCATTCTGTAACTCCCATATCTACTCTCCCTCTATCTCTAACGCTGCCCTCCTAAAGGATATAAAAGACAATACAAGCCCCTTTATCATATCCAACTCGCACATAAGAATATACATATGAATCTATTCTCTCTCACTTCTCTTTCAAAACCTAAAGCATATCTCTACATATTCACAACATCAGCTACCAACACTTCCGCCGCCACCACTTCCTCCTCCGGCAACACAATCCGTAACAGCCACCCTTTATGTGTTGTTTCGGGAGTATATCTGTTGGTTTCGGTTGTGGTTTACGCTGTTTGGTTGGGTAAGCCAATTGGTGGTGTTTTCTTTGTGGCATCAGTAGTAACGGTTTTGTGTGGTTTCGTGAACCAACCGTTGTGAGCTATCGTATGGTTTTGATTGTTTAAGGTGATTTTGTTAATGTAGATCTTTCAAGTTCGGATTAAAGAAAGAAGAGCAAGAACAACGAGAAATTATTATTCCAAACATAAGAACCACTTGGTTCGAATGAGATTAAAGGGGTGTTTATGGTTCGAACGAGATTAAAGGGGTGTTTGTGGTTCGAACAAGATTAAGCTTCTTGGTTTAAGTTTCCTGATTCAGTTTCCAGTCCACCAACAGTGGCTAAATTACCTTGGGTGTTTGTGTTGTTGAGAGAACCCAATTTTTTTTACTGCATTTAATGTAATGAATTGATAAGTGTAAGTGGTATTGTGTTTAGGGTTAGGGTTATAACAATTTCAATTGGACTAAGTTGTGGGCTTGTTCTAGCTTCAAGAGTAAAAGGCCTAATAATTGATGTAGAAATATCAAATAAGTTAGTATGTGCTCGGTATTATACGAATTACAAAAGAATATTTAGTTCACTTTTAATGCTTTGAAATACAACTTAACATACATATAAGAACTTTAGTTGGAAGATATGATAGTGCTTGAAAGATGTTTAAAGTCATATAATGTATTGCTTTGTACCTTATGAAACAATTAAAAATCATCACTACACCAATAATTGGTGGATATGCATTATGCTTTGTTAGGGCCGGTAAACAATTAGCCAATGATATGGGGTGTATAAAGGGCCGAGTAGATAGTGTCATAAGCCTCTTTCAAAAATGTCTTTTGTTCAATCGGATCATTACGTTTTTGTGTTTCTTTTTTAAAATTATGAATTAATTAATTGTTTGTTATAAGTACGTGGGATATTATTTTGAACGTAAATGCCTTGCTCAAATAAAACTTATAATGCATTTAGGACAATTCCATAAATGGCAAGGCTTAAAACTCAGACTTTTTAACTTGCTTATTATAGACATATGTCTATTGCTATAAATTTCTAAATGATACATATACTCTGTAACATATTATTTTCAGCACTGATTGACCAAACGTCTATTATATGTAAAAAAGAAGAATAATTGGCAAAATAACTTAAACGATGTCATCCACGTTGACACATGAATGATTGTGATCAAAGTAGAGTATACCAATCACACAACATTTTAGCTACTTGCATGTACACTTCATTGTCAACAATTGTGACCACGTATATCATATCGTAATGTAACCGTGACGTTTAATATTAAGTGGTTATGAGTTTTGGATTTTTATTTCATATAAATTGTAATTAGTGTATTACATCATCTCATATTTATATGCGACTACAAGCTACTGTCTAACGACTTTAACCTCCTAACCTTCTACCTTGAAGATATTACTAATTACAACTTTTATATTTTTGCGGCATCGATCAAATAACTTACTATTTTTCATATATGCAATTTTGCTATTGCTTAAAGTTAATCAAACATAAAATTCTCACCATCCGTAAATTTGTTGTCACGAGCAATGTATAATCAAAAATGATTATCAGTCGTAAAACTTAGTTACAGGGTACCCGCCGCCGCAACGCGCGGGTACCCTGCTAGTTACCTTATAATAGATAGGGCAAGCGGGTATCGTATCCACGAGTAGTATGTGGTTTTAATTTAAGTTTTGGGGTGATCACTGATCAATAAAAGTTTTGGTTTTGAAATATTAATAACTAAATTACTAATTAAAATAATTGATTGATAATAAAACTATTGATTAACTAAAAAGCAAATAAACAAATAAAATTTAAATAAGCAAATAAAGCAAGAGTTGTAAACAATTAAGTGAAAAGCAATCTCTCCCGGCTCCGGATATATTGATATGACTAAGCTACGGATTATTACTAATGCTTGCTTTGTATTAATTGAAAAGGATAATTTTGGGTGCAAGTTATGTTTACCATACGAATCGTCTTAATACCTAAACTAGTTGGACTCGACACGACTCGTTAACTAGCAATAAAATCTCTTCAAATAATAATATCAATTAATTTTATAATTAATTAAATGAACAATTATGGCTACAAATTATGTTTAACATACGACCTTCTTAACCCTTATACTAATTAGGCTTGGCACAATCGTTGACTCGCTGATAAGGTTTTAAAATGTACCTTTTTGAGGGGTCGTTTAAGCCCTTATTTGATCACTTTTGTATCCGTTATTACTTAATATCGTTCCTTTTCACTTTTTAGGTCTCTTGAAGGCAAATTGCTGGAATGGCACTTATTTGGACGAAAAGGCGCGGACATACGAAGAAAATGGCCAAAGTCAAGAATCGAGACACTCAACCTGCTGAAATACAAGGGGACGGCGTCACTGCTTAACTGCGACGCCGTCAGAGCACTTCTTTGACGGCTTAGTAGCCAAATTGCTTATTTTCAAGTGACGGTGTCAGGCTTTAAAAGAGTAGGCCGTCGCAACTCAGACGGCTTAGATTTGATCCAGACGGCGTCAGAGACTGATGGGGACGGCGTCACAAGCATAAGGTGACGCCGTCGCAAGACTAACGTGGCTAAGTTGAAACCCTAATGACGGCGACCCGACAGCATCACAATTCATAAGGTGACGCCGTCGCGATTGTAATCTTATATATAGAATCCGAATTTTTCAGTTTTAGTGTGTAGTCTTTTGGAGTAAAAACCTAAACCGAACCAAGGCTGTCTTGTACAGTATTTTAGGGTTCCAAACCCTATCTTACATCAAGATAAGTGTTTTACTTCATTAATTCAATTATGTCTTTAATTATTTGTGTGTATGCTTGCATGTTCTCCATGTCCGGCTAATTTACTTGTGTGTTTGCTTAGGGAATATGAAACTTAATTATTGAATATTGATTGGTTGTCTCTTATCTTAATTGTTAATGATCTAGTAATGCGATAGGTCATTCGTTGTGTAGTTAATGCTTGATTAATCTTTGTGAACCTTAGACTATAACAACTAGAGTAGTTGTAGGCTAAACCATCCAAAGAGTACCTTAGAGTTATAGTCTATAATTCCTAGAGATATTGTAGACGAGATCCTTTTAGTAGTTTCAAAGAGTTAGGGACAAACGCATACCCTACGACCTTAGACACACAACGCGATTAAGAATGAGGACGTGACAATTCAACCATCAATAGGAGATAATTAAGGAGTAATAAAACCTAAGTGAACACATCTTTAAACTATCATACGAGCACACAATAATTAGACATAGACTACATACACCTTATATTAGATAATTAGATAAGTAGAGTAATTGGTAGAAATACCAACCCCCAAATCCAAACCCCGAGATTCGTACCTTTCCATTTTCTAAAAAACATAAAAAGATAAAAAAAAAATAATCTTCCTCAACCCTAACCTTAGCGTAGTAACTTCTCACTAGCATTCCTATTCCCCTAGAGAACGATATCAATACCCGTGGCTTACCCTAATACTACACTACAACGATTAGGTTCACTGCCTAGGGTGTTACAAAACTTGCTCGAAGAAAAGGAAGTTCCTTTGACCCCGAACGACGCGTGTAGCGTTATCAAGTTTTTGGCGCCGCTGCCGGGGAATAGAATAGCTAGTTAGTAGTCCACCTCGTTTAGGTTTCTTTGTTTGATTCCTATCAAGTAAATTTTTCTCATTTTTATCTTTCTCGTAGTCTATCCTCCTTCTTCGTGACCTTTGTTCGTAATCCCATCACTTTTCATCATGGAAGGTGATAACCAACCACCACTCATCAACCCACGACCAAATGACCCGCCAAGAGCCCGTACTCTTGGTGAATACTCGAGACTAAGCAACCTAGGCTATAGGAACACCATTGAGCTTCCTGACCAAGCCCAAACTTTGGCCTTGCGATCCGACACCATCCGGTTGGTGCAAAACGGATGTGCATTCCATGGACTTCGTTCCGAAGATCCTAATCAGCATCTTAAGGATTTCCTTAAAATTGTCGATTCCATCGACCTTGATGCTACTACTCGGGAGACCACGCGTCTGCGTCTCTTCCAATTCTCTCTACGGGACCAAGCTAGTAATTGGCTTGAGCGACTTCCCGCCGGCTCCATCTCAAGTTGGGATGATCTCACCTCTCGCTTCCTTGCTCAATTTTTCCTACCGGGGAGAACCACTAAGCTTAGGAATGACATCTTGATGTTCCAACAACGTCAAGGTGAATCTCTCTAAGAAGCATGGACTCGATTCAAGGACTTACTCCATAAAGTCCCTCATCACGGCATTGATCTTTGGCTCCAAGTCCAACTTTTCTATGATTATGTCAACTTCCCCACCAAGCGATCCATTGACCAAGCGGCTGGTGGAAAACTTAGTGATCTCACCGCGGAAGAATCATGGGGTATAATAGAGGACCTTGGTCTCTATGACAACGAAAGTTGTAATGACCCCCGTGAGTTGCCCAAAACCGTTAAGGCAATCTCCTTGCCTCCAATTGACTCACAATCTTTCGATCGTAGGATGATCGAGCTTGAAGATCAAGTAAAATTCCTAATGAGTTCCTACGAAAATCCTAAGTCTTCACATCAAGTGAATAAAATCACTCTTCCTTGTGAGTTATGTAGTGGTCCCCATGACACTCGTGATTGCACAAGACTCCCCGAACAAGCTTTTGCGGACTACCCCTCCATGCGTACCGACGGAGCGGGAGAGAAGTGGTACACTTTCAAGCCCGAACAAAACAACTTAGGAAACTCTTACAACCCCTCATGGAGAAATCACCCTAACCTTAAGTGGAACCAAAACTCAAGCACACCCCAAAGCTCATCTAGTCCACATAATAGGTTCAATTCTCTAAACACCGGGAACCCCGCTAATCATGAGTCAATTACATCTAGATTCATGTCATCTCAAGAAACTCGATTGACTAAGCTTGAAGCCGATTTTAAGCGAAGACAAGGCGAGATGACAAACAAGCTTGATGCCCTCTTAAAAGCCTTTAATGAACGGGAAATTGGAGCACTCCCAAGTGATACTATAAAGAACCCAAAAGTGAATTCGATTTCGTCGACTTCATGTTCTTGTTCACCATGGGAGAGTGCACATCCATGCCCCTCACACCCAACGGTTCACTCGGTAAATGCTATCAACAAGGGTTCCAAGCAATCCAAAATGAGGTACCAAGGCCCTGCACCATTGGTAGAACCTACTCTTGAGAAACCCGTCAACCAAGAACCCAAGCCTAATCTAAGAACCCAAGCCTAATCTAGAGGAGGAGTACAAGGAACTCCATCAAGAAAAACCGGTTCTTGAAGTCTTAGCTCATGCACCTTATTATAATGCTTTAAAAGAAAAATAAGAGTTAGAACTTAAACTTGGAAAACATGGGTCCGCTTTTGTGCGAAATAATCTACCTAAGAAGTTAGACGATCCTGGGCTATTTACTCTTCCGTGTAGGCTTGGAACTTCCAAACCTCTCGATGCTCTAGCCGACTTAGGATCATGTATCAATCTTATTCCGTTGTCCCTCCATAGAAGCCTTAACTTAGGTAAGATAGAACCAACGGAAACCATCTTAGGTTTAGCGGACGGTAGTGTTGCATATCCGGTAGGGATAATAAAAGACATGGTAGTACACGTAGGAGAGTTGACTCTTTTGGCCGACTTTCATGTGCTAGACATGAATAAGGACCCGACATGCCCATTACTAGTAGGAAGAGGATTCTTAGCTACCGCTAGTGCTATCATCGATTGTAAGATGTCCAAGATAGTGGTAGGAGAGGGGAGTGCTAGGTCAATCTACGATGTCAAAAAGCATACGTACTACAAAGAAGAGGAAATCCTACATGAGATTAGGTTGGATAGAGCGCCTTCTAGATATGGACCTTGGATAGATAAGAACCTCATAGGTCCCCAACGACCTTTCTACTTAGATGAAGCCTTTGCTAGTAAAGCAACTTTCCATGAAAAAGAAATGGTTAGGGACATGGAAGTGAACCCGTTCGAGGACGCCTTGGTATTTAGGAAGATGACCGAGTTCCTAGGAAGTTTGCCCATCAACATTGTCATGAATAGGTGGAAAATTGAGTAGCCTAAACATAAGTGGGATTGGGATAGACCGCCTAGTGATGGTAATGGAGAGTGGCACACTAGGATAACAATCTATGATCCCGATGGAGAAAAGTTTGAAAAGGCATATCGAACCGAACGTACTACTAGGAACTTAAATGATAAGTTTAATCCTTATGACATTGTTAAGGATAGGCTTACTTATATCGGTACATAGGAGCATGACTACGAGTCTAGCTACAAGACTCATAAATAAAGAAAAGCGCTTCGTGGGAGGCAACCCATGCTTAATTGTTTGCTTGTTAGTGTCATATATCCTTTATTGATTGTTTATTCTCATGTTTAAATTTGTAAAAATGCTTTATTTTGTTTTTAACCTCGTCTTAATTGCATATAAAGGTATTTTACATAAAGGATAAGTGTAGGGAGGATTACACACGTTTTCAAAAGAAACGTGAACATGAGAATAGCAATTAATTAAAAGATATATATGTGTGTTTGTTCGAGTCAAATGCTTGTATCGAGTCATAATGGATATTTTGCAGAAATTTTTCCAGATTCTAAAGATGTAAACTTTCCAAAATTTTTTCCAGAAAATCGCAGACCAGTTTTTGTCAGGATAACCTGACGGCATCAGGATCGCAACCTGACGGCGTCAGGAAGGAGTAAAAACAACAGATTACTTTTTTCTCGTTTTATGAGCTACTTATAAAATTTTGGAATTTTCCAGGTCTTAATTTTCCAGATCCATTCCACAAGCATTATATCCTAGTTTAGTAGAGTCTTATATATATATTATTACCGCCGATTTTACGCGAAGGTTTCGTTCGTTTTCTTCAAGTGTGCAGGTTTTATTTATCAGGAAGAAGATACATAAGATTGGAAGGAGCTTTTCACGCATACATTCTTCTTGGAAAGGATTTAATCACTACTTCACACACGGATCCTACCGAGATAATCAGGGGAGTATTAGTTTCTTTCCTTTTTAATCACCTTCTATTATCATAACTTTGATACTTTCGGGGAACATTGGGGACAATGTTCAGTTTAAGTGTAGGGAGGGAAAATAAAACGGGAACTTTGAAACTATGCTTATCCTTGACTATTTGCTTTGTCCAATTGTATTTGTGTAATAAACCATGAGAAAATGTCGGTTAGGGTAATTTTGGCACCAAATTTAAAATTTTTCATGACATATAGGAGTGGGCCATTAGTCTTAACAAAAGCGTCTCACGAATAGGAAGTTGCATGACTAGTACAAAAACCCTTTACCACCTAAATTCCACCCAAAATGTGAGGATTGCTCTTAGATTAGTAGGAATTAAAGCATTCATCTTTAATGCTTAGAGTGTGAACCGGTAGTATATTAGATTCTAGAACTTGTTTTGTGATGCATTCCGAGATCGCTAGTAAGACTACACTTGTGTAGTTAGGAATAACTAAATGATAAGAGGCATTAGGATAACCCTTGTTTGATACCCGTAATATAATTACTTCTTCCACATCGGTTGAGTAATTCCCCACACCTTTGCATTGTACTCATCTTTAGTACACGATACCCCTAGTTAACCCCTCAGAGCCTATCCTTTTCGCGGTTCTCGTGATGTTTCGGTTTTCCGGAATATCAATGAAGAGCATTGTTTACACCCCAACCCCAAATGTACACCAAAATCGCCTTAGCCTACCTTGTATGCACTCACTTTTAGTGCATTATTGTTATCACCCTAAACCCTTAGTTCAATTATCTAGTTGCTTGCATGAGTTGCTAAGTCGAGTCATATCCTTTGTATATAGTTTTGGGACGATTGGGACTCATGAGAAATGTAACATATTGGATTTCATAAGCACACTAAACCATAAGATCAAATAGGCGTTTAAGATGTTTTAGAGAGAGAAAGTGGGATATTCTAGAAAGAGAAACTTGTAGAATGTTAGATTCCCAAATGAACATCCAACCCTCTACCTTGCAAGGTAGAGGGTATTTATAGGTTACAAAGTAAACGACCTCCTGACGGCCTGTGGATCAGGTATACAATGGGTAAAGACCCGTCCTTCCTCCACGGTGTTGCACTAAACTAATAGCTAACTAAATAACTTAGTAAATGATGTAATGTCTACGAGCTAACTTATGCTAGATAGTATTTGGGGTGACCGATACTTCATTATGGAATTTTCTAATTCCTAACAATCTCCCCCTAAGGGAGGTCACCCCATGTTTTACATTTTGAATCCTAGCATTCTAATTAATCTTCAGTCTTGAGCTCGCAGACTTTTCTTCATCAAAGTATTCATACTATGTGCATCTGTGTTGATTTCATCATTGTTCAACTACGATGAGTGTTTCGTGGAAGTTGTTGAGCTGATCCACCATGATGACCTTTTGAGCATTACTAGAGATCATCAGCCACTGCAAATCTCAGCATCATCCATTGTTGTGTTGCCAGCATATGATGTTGTGATAATTGGACCAACATGCTCACATTCTGGATCATGATTTCTTCTTATCAGGGTAGAGGAAGCTTTTGTTGATTCATGATATTGGCAGCAGTGTAGCAGAAGCATGGAGTGAAAATATCATAGTTATTGATGCACTAATCATGATTTCTTTCGAGATGAATGTGTTGAGTGAGCATGCGGCTATGGATTGACCGCATCATTCTGATCAGCTGCAAACGTAGGGCGTACCTGCATAAAACATTTAGCAATAAAGCGCACGAAAGTGTCTTTGGTCACTTTCGTTGAATTGGAGTACACGGCCCACGGTTCCCCGTTGATCAGTACAAGTACTGCCTGTGATCAGGTATAATTCCGAAGAATTTCCTTGACAGGGTTTCGCAGTTGCTCTAGCTGTTCTCAAACCGGAACGTCTCAAAGAAGACAACACGGAGTGAGTGAACCAGCGAATAGAGATTCACTGATTGATGAAAAGAGATTTGAAAAACAATCGTGTATTGCTCAATAGAAATTGTTTTTGCAATACAACGAAGGTTTTAGTGAAAATCAATTATCAATCATAAACACCTTTTGATTTGAAATATTCTAACACGGTCGATGTACTAAAGAAAAGAGTTTTTAAGCACAATGACCGGTTTTTCAAAGGTATCCGTCAATCCATAACCTGAACCAGGATTGATTCAAAAGATTGAATCGCCCCATTGTTTCTATTCAGTTGTTACATGGTTGATCTATAGAATAGATCTCACATGCCAGCTACCAGGAGCTTGTTTGATGTTGGCTCCAGAAGGCTTTCCATCTTCATTGTGAATATGTATGCATATCACTCGGATGTTCTGGCAATACCACAAGGATAATGCGTAGGACTCAATATATAATCTCTCTTTCCACATTGTGTGAAACAGAGAGTCTTCATTGAAAGTGTCCTAAGGAGATTTATTGATGATCTCGTGGCTCTAGACTCAATTTGTGCATATTTGGATCCTGTTCTGGAGGCTAGGGAGAGGGTCTCCTTCTTCAATATCAACAATCTCTAAGAGAAAGTCAATAGATTATGTTGGTTCCCCGTGAGAATGAAACAAGACCTTTTAAGAGGAACTTGAGTAGTTTGGGAAGTTGAAGTGCAGTGTGTCACTGGGTCCATGACGTCTTGTCTTCAATACCGATGTTACCTTGGTAACCACCAGTAGTATATGAATTGAACCCGGTTTCTGCCCTAAGGTTAAATAATTGGAGGGCTATTTGTTTTCACCCTTTTCTCATTCAATTCTTTTTCATTCTTCAACCCCTTCAGTGCTTACCGAGACTTCATAACTAGAACCTTGTTGGGTTTATTCCAGTACTAGCTCAGTCTCAGTCCGCACTCTTCCCATATCTCATTTTTCTCCTTTTATCATCATACCTAAGAACTCTACACTAGCTAGTGGATAGTCCCTGGGTAGATCCCTCCGGTTCTGGCGGATCATGGGAACACATACCTAACCTTATCGTCCTTATATCACCATACATGATGTAAAGTTGGTCGGTCTATTTGGTATTGTTCATCTGCCATTGGAACCAATTGAAAACCATTTGAAAATCAATCCAGATACTTATGATATATTATCAAAGCATTTTGTACCTGAATTGTTTTTGATATTTTTAGAACAAGACCTCCCCCTCAACATGTGCATCAAGTGTTTGAAATCGTTTTGCACACGGAGGCAAGAGAAAGAATTAACTTCTTTGATTTCCATTTTCTAAACGATATCAACATCACTTCCCTTATCAAATCAAGTAGATAAAGTATTTTGGAAGGATGAGGTTTTCAAAAGTTTGCTCGCCCTCAATATGTGCCTCGATGTTTGAAAGAGTTTTGCACATATAAGAGGGAAGTTCTTTGAAGTACAACCATGATCACCAAATATTTAGAAACCATTTAACACACAATCAAGGTACCTTATGTAAAAGCATGGAAAACTTTGTACCCTGAAGGTTTGAATTTGTTTTGAAATGCTCCCCCTTAATATATGCTTCGAGATTCAAAAATTGTTTAGCACATATTAGAGAGCAGTATGCACATTGAGACAAAAATGGTCATTTTTTATAATCTTTCATATTTATATCACATGTTCTCCCCCGATCAAAAATTTCGAATCCTTTGAGATTTTGGATCTCAAGTGATTTAAATATGTATGAGATAAAAGATTTGTTGGAGAAAAATGTGTCCAATTTTATATGATCAGAAGTGGAAAACACTGAAGTTTCCCTTTTAAACATAAAGGGAAACTACAATACATAACCTAGCACTATTACATACATTATAGTTGTTTATAGAATGTACACCACATATTACACATAAATAGTACAAAACAAAAACTACTTCCGAAAAATGACTTCACTCAGTTCTTTGAAGTAGTTTGTAATGACCATCACGAAGTCTACCACCAACAAAACATTCAAGGCTATGGAAGATCATTCGAGTCTTAATTCTTCGCCTGATTGCAGCAATAAAATCTTCACACCTCTTCAAGTCATCATCAGACCAGAATTTTGTTTTGTTCCACGGCTTCATATCAACTCTGATTTCTTTCACTCTGGAGTTGAACTCTTCTTCAACCATCTTGAGAGTACCATCACTGAATTTGTAAAGCTCGCACAATCTCATCAACATGCGAGTTCCATACCTGTCGTGGAAGAGGACGGCTCTGGGGGTGTCAAGCACTCGGTAGTCGTGACGAAATTCTTGTCCTTTGGTATCCCATTGTGGCCTTGTTAAATTGACACGAGTCTGGTAGCTTTCTATCCCAAGCTGAAAGTCCTCAACCCTTTTTCGGATGACTAAGCCTCTAATCCAAAGAATGATAGCGGCAGATAGAGCTTTCTTTTCATGAACAGGTAGGTGTTCAAGATGTCCTTGAAGATTCAGAAGATAGAGATCTTCAAAATCATTAGGCAGGAGATGTCTAAAGTCATTTTCTTCAATAATATATTCTTTCCGGTCTGCTCTTTTAAGAACGATCTTCTTCAAATACTCATAGCCATAGATTGGAAAGACCTCTACTCGAACAACACTTAAAATTCTTAGCTTGGATCGAACATCTTTGCGTCTTTTATCAGCACTATGTCTCTCGATGTAGAAATTCTTCTTTTTGAACCACCAGTGAGAAATACCATATGAAGCAGCAATGTCATACTTTTGTTCTTCGACAGCCCAGAATTGATCAGGAACCATCTGTTCAAGTCCCTGATCTGAGTAGGTTGCAGCTTTCATTTTAGAGATCGAAAGAGCTGGTCTTCTTTCTGTAGAACGAGCACACAGATAATCCAAGTCATGATTGAAGAAGAATTCAGCCTGAATGGTCAACTGTCCAGGTTCACCACCTAGAGGAAGAGGCTTGTTCACATTGAAACGACTGATCTGCTCACTGACCTGATCATTCAGCATCTTATGGCATTCTTCCATCTGGTATTGGAGTTGGTTGGCATCTGAGTGAAAAACCTTAACAATTTCAAAAGCTTGTCCTTCAAGATCCCTTGGAGTGATGGATGAGATACTTTTCTGTTCACAAAACCACCTAATGAAGCTTCCCATATCACCAGTGAAGTGCAGAAGAGAGTCTTCAACTGGAACTTCATAATTATTGGTGATAGTTGATACCCAATTGTTGTCAGGAATCATCGTGTCAGACTCTGGGATGGTCCACGAAGGTTCTGGAGTATGAGGTCTCTCCTCGATGATCCAGCTTTGAATTGAATCTCTTGAAGGTGCTACTCTAGATGTGTTAGTGCGTTTACCCGCCACATATGAATCAAACCAGTCATCTTCAGACGGCTTGGGAATATGCTTGGTGGATGCATCATCGTCATCTGATTCAGACTCTATCGTGACATGCGACTCTTCATGAACTATTTGATCTTCAGGAGTTAAAGAGACTGTGGGTGTGAACCTTGAATCAACCATTGTCCAAGCAGCTGATTTCTTATGCGTTCCTTGATTTCCGAATGAATTGGGTTGATTGGGAGGCTTTGGTGGCGATGATGGTGGTGGCGGAGGTGTAGAGGTTGACTTAGACGATCCACCTGCTCCAGAAGTTCCAGCACCCCCAGTTGGAGGTGGAGGTGGAGGAGGGTCTTTAGGACCTTTGCACAATGTTTCTAACACTGTGGTCCTTCTTTTCTTCTTTGCTTCTTTTTCTCCAATATCTATCAAGAACTGTTCATGATTGTCGAACTTAATAGATTCTTCGAGAGCCTCATATAGCTTCTTATGGACCTCATGCTTATGCTCGTCAGCTTCATACATCTTATCAGAAAGAACAGCTCTCATATCTGCAATAGGTAGATCTTTGAACCGTCTAAGCAGTGGAGCTTCCATTGCCCATTCCACAGCATCCTTAACTTCGCCTTCAATGGCGTCTGCAACCCCTTCATCAAAGTTGAGGTGCTCCAACCTATAGACACGATCCACAAGGGCATCAACAAATTTAGGTAGTTGTCTTTCAAGAGCTTCAATTCTTTTCACTGCTTTGTCGAGTAGTTGATCTGATGTAAGTATTTGAGGTGGTGAAGCTGGCGGAGTTTCCATATCAGCAACTGTAACCACTGGATCAAGGGATAGATTCTTTGCAGATTCAGGTGGTTGAAGTGCGGTTGCTTGATCAGGTTTGGGAGGTGGAAGTGCCGTTGTAAGTGAAGATGCTGACATAGGTGGAATGGTAGATGTTTCTTGCTGAATATTGACAGTAAACATGGATTGTGCATCCTCTTTATCATTATCTTGCTTAGAAGACTCAGTATCTATGGGTTTATCATTTAAGAATTGATCTTCGAAAGTGAAGTCTGTATCTAGGTTCTTTAGTGAAGATAGAGAACTGGTAGACAGATTTGGTTCTTCCATGTGCATGGTCTCATCAGATCTTGACTCAAGATTCTCCTGCAAGTCTTTATGCACCAAGTCATCAACATTCTGATCAGACTGAGTAACACTTGATGCAGGAGGTTCTTTTAATGTTTCAGGCACTTTTTCCAACCCAGATTGTTCTTTATCTGAAGAGGATTCAGTTCTTCTCTTCAGTTCATATTGATTGGTGGTTCTTAATGGAGAAGATGAGATTGTTAGAAGCATTTGAGCAGCTTGTTCAGTATCAACACTAACAATCCCTTTTCCTTTGTCTTTTGTGATTGGTGTTGTTTTTCGAGGCAATTGATTAGGTTCTCTTAACACTACTCCTCCAACTGGTGCACTCACATTATGACTTTCTAGGCTTTGCTGGATTCCAAGTTGCAGAGCAGCATCATCTTCATCAGTCAACCTCATATTACCCCTGGAAACCTCAGTTTCCTCAACGTTTACTTTTTTCCCTTCCTTCTTCTTTCTTTTCTGCTTCAGGGTGGATCTGTCAGAGGTTTGTGACTTTTCACGTCTTCTTTTTGGAAGAGCAGCATATAAAGTCTTTGAAGTCTTTGAACCAGAATCAGACTTAGCAGCTTTGGGTTGTGGTTGAGTGGGAGAGACATCAACATCATCACTGGATCTGGAAGCCCTTTTCATGAATAGTTTGAAATGATCCATCTTTTTAATATCTTCAATAAGAAGAGAATCAGGAATTTGCAATCCAAAGACCTCTTTATTGACCCCACTGGAAATATATCTGAGATTGCCCAGAACAAATTCATCCTCAGCATTATGTAGATCTGATTCAATCCTAGGGTTGAAGTTGTGAATCTGTTGCAAGTACTGGATAATAAGCTTCGAAAATCTAATGCTAGGAATCACAAGATTGTTCTGTTTCTTTTGTCCCTGAGCTTTATTCTGAAAGTTTGTTCTATCAGATATGAATGTGTTCATTGACAGTGAAAATTATTCCCAGATACATTTTGAGACATTCACATTCACACCATTGACGATACCCTATAGGATTTGCAAGATGGGAATTCTCACTTTATCAAACCCTGATGTTTTTCCAGATAAGCACAAGTTGAGAACTGTTGTCATTGCTCTCCAGGGTTGATACATGTGTCCGGTGATGATATCAGAAGCCCTTGTAATGCTAGTCTGGTACCCCAAACCAATTAGAAAGACTATTAGATCGTCAGCACTAGGTGGAGGTTCAGATCGTATGTTGGGGTGGCAGGGAGTGATTCCTAGAGCCTTGCTAAGAATGTCAGAATTTATCTCAAATTCCCTATTATCCAGTTTGCAGGAATATTTAGCTGTGATTTTGTTCCATTCAAGGGTGCTCTAGAATTGTTGTATGTAAATGGTGGGAATTGTGCATTGCTTCGTTAGTGCACCAAAGAAGTTAGTGTTTTTGAGGATATCAATAGACACTTTGAGGGTAGGATTTTGTTGCAACTTTTGTAAGTCCACGTAACAGTTACTTTTTCCAATTTCGGCCCATTGACTTTTAGGAAGGATTTCTTCGTCTGAGAGGACATTGGGTGGTGCATAGGAAGTAATGTTCTCAGCTGAGGTTGTGTTTGCCATTGAAGATCTGAAGATAAATACAACCAACAACAATGATTGGGAACAAGTTTAGATTATAAATGGTTAGTTAGACAACATAGAATACACCCTTATGTCATAAACACACAAACTTAGAAGCTCAGACAGGGTTCCCATAAGCCTATTGAGAAAGATTGAGTGGCATTAGCAAGATTTTAAGGTTAAAGATTCCATTAGATACAGTTTTCACGAGACGAGTTGTTTTGGAATTAAAAAGGTTAAAAAGCACATTTGCTAAAAAATAATGTCATGAAACAAGATACAAATGTAGAAGTGATATAACAGTTTGTATGAAACAAGTTGTAATATTTAGTTGCTACAAGGGAATCCTGAATCAAGATTGTAAGAATGAGATTATCCTAGCAATTTGCCTTAACACATTTTAATAACCCTAGTCGCCATATGAAAAATAAACCAATTAAGTCGCTAATCATAAATGGACAAGTCGCTAAACATGGCTAAGTCGCTACATGAACACTTACTATGTCGCTAACTTGTAAAGACAAGTCGCCATCAACAGTAACACAGCCAAGTCGCTACATATCAGTTCACTAAGTCGCTACAATTACTAAGTCGCTAACTTGTAAAGACAAGTCGCCATCAACAGTAATACTGCTAAGTCGCTACAGATTAGTTAACTAAGTCGCGAATATTACTAAGTCGCTAACTTGTAATGAAAAGTCGCCACCAACAGTAATACAGCTAAGTCGCTACACATTAGTTCACTAAGTCGCTAACTTTAACGCACATAAAAGTAACAACTCGCCACGAAGAATTACTACACTAACTCGCTACCAAGAATGTTATCATAGCAGATAAAGAACACAGGCATAATATCCTTATAATCAACTCAATCCATTCAACACAATCCAACCACTATCAGAAACACGTTCAGTTAATCCATACACACAACTAGATTCAAAACCACAACCCAACTCGAATCACACAAAAACAACGCTCACATATTCATTAACACATATACTCATAAGGATTTACATCAACCCAGTGCATTCAAACTACTCTTAAACCAATAACATATCAGTCTCAATTGTTCCATTTAAACAAATCCAACAACAAACCTTTACGAGGGAAGCAAGAGATGATTTTCAAGATCCGTGGAAACTGTTAAGGAATAAGAGTTAGGAAATGCATATATGTTCATATTTGGAGACAAGAAACAGATCAATAATGCCACACACAAGTCGCTACGAAGATTCGAGAGAGGAAGAGAAAAACGAGAGGAAGATGAATATTTTTAAGTTTATGAAAAATAAAAAAGCAAGTCGCTAAGGTATAGAGAGGGGTTTAAGCAAGAATACCAAGTTGACATATTTAGACCCTGTAGTTTTGTGAGTGGTTAGAACTCGCTATCCTAGAATCATAATAAGTCGCTAAGACTTTACTCAGCAAGTCTCTAACCTCAAATTTACCAAACCAGGTTGCTAAGACTTTACAAAGCAAGTTGCTCTCTTATCACATTATGTATTACAGACTCATTGGTTATATGAACTTATCAGATAGCAAGCTAACATAGATATCATAAAGAGATAACATAATAAGATAAGCAAACTCATATAATGGATAAGCAAACTAACAACTTGCATTTGAGCACAAAACATAACCAGCGCAGATATAAACAAGATATCTTGAAGAATTCTCCCCCTCAATCAATGTTACTAGAGAACATTGATTGAAATCAACCCACCCGATATAAGATTAGAATATATCAGTTGTTCGAACTTCATCTATGATCCCGTATCATTATTGAATGACATTTATAGGACCGTAGATGTTATCGATAACAAAGAATATATCCTTTATTAGTTTGAGGAAAATGACAAAATTATGAATTTAAAAGAATGAAATATTTAAAAAAAATTAAAAAAAAATATAAAAACAAAGTGTAGATCAAAAAAAATCTTTTTTTTTTTTAGATTTGTACACAGATTAATAAGAACGAGTCCTGATTCAAGATGAAAAAGGAGTCAAAGTACGAGGTACATCAAATATGGCATGCTATAGCTCCTGAGTGAGCTATATTCATTTCTGATGGAAACCAAGTCATGAAGTTCCTGATTGAATTGAGCATTGTACCTGAAAAAGACTGAGAGCACATTGTACTAGAAGCACATGTAGAATTGCAAATGGATGGGTTAGTGACATGATTAATCTCACTATTGGATGTATCACAGTTTAATATAGACGTATCATTATTGGAGATCCCTTTAGGCTCAATATGCTTGAAGAGTTTTCCTGTGGGCATCCACTTAAGGCAAGATCTAGGTATGTAAGTCCGTTTGGGTCCTGTAAACTTAAATAATCTGCCAGTGGGAATCCATTTGAAGCAACTGCTAGTAGATTTGTATGTGTGCACATCCCTGTTTTAACTGTTGGTCCTTTTGTGATTAGTATGTTTCTTAGGGGATTGATCAGCCAATTGATGTTTCTTATGAGAACTAGTCGTACTTCTAGTATTTCTGATCTTCGAGCTTTGAATATTAACCTGAGGTTTGAGATTCATCATATCGGAACGAAGCAATGAAGTGACTGGTTTTGTCAAAACAACATTCTCATCAACTTGGGAGGCAAGCCTAGATTTCGATGATTTAACTCTTTCAGTTCTAAAGGCATTAGGCTGCTTAACTACTGTACGTTTAGAGTGGTTCTGAACAGTTGACTTTCCCAAAGTTGATGGTTTTGCAAACTTAGTGTTCATCCTATTTCCAATAGATTTCCTGAGCTCATTTTTTAAGGCAAAAATATTGAAGCTCTTATCCTGAATTTGGGCTTTGAGGTCATCAATGTCTTTCAACAAGATGTTAGATTGATTGATCAACTTGGAATTGGTCTCCTCTAAGTTCTTTCTTAATGACTAATTTTCTCTTAATAGGTTGGACACACATAGAGCTAGTTCAGCATTTCTAGATTCAAGTGTATCACTCATCTCATTACAGTCATATTTCTGCACATCTAAGAGTAGTAATTTCAGATTGCATATGGTTGAATCTTTGTCCTAAATCTGGGTTTTTAATTGATTAATTTCAAAAAATTCTAGAAATTCTGGAAATTCCTGATTAATACAAGATTTTTTTGCGTAAAAGCTTTCATCCTTTTGTTGTATTTCAATTTCCAATGAAATACAATGTTTTTCAAGAATTGAGTATTTGTTTGAAAGTTCATCATATACCTTTTTTTCAATCATATCATTAGCTTTAATAGTTTTAGATTCAGGTTCAACCAAGATTGATTTCATAGTGTTATGTTCAGAGTTAGAGTCAGGTACATTAACATATGAATTACTATGATCAGTTAAGTATACCTCATCACCTGAAACCTTTTCTGACTCTGAGTCTTTGAGATCAGTACAGTTGTCTTCATCCTCTTTTATTGCAACTGAACTTCTGCATTCGGTATCATTCATTGGTTTAGCAGATCTATTGCATGACCTGTCACAATCTTCCCATAGCATCACTTGACACCCATTCATTTCATTCAGCTTGTCATTCTCTTTAGCAGCTTCCTTAATGTATATTTACACATTACCCATAAGTTGAATAAAGGTGTTTCTGAACTCATGAATTTCCATTCCAGTGTGTTTCTTGAATGAGATTCCAGTCATGTCATCATCAAAATCTGAGGAATATTCCCCCCGGATAAGTGGCTGAAATTGATTGAAGATTACTTGAAGAGCTGCATTAGATTCATCAGTTGAGAACTTTTCTTTGGTAATTTGAAACCTCAGTTGTTCTAAGTTTAGTAACACAGTTCTTGTCAAAGTGGGAAAGTCCTGACGAAGGATAGCACTGCTTGTTCGATCCATAGTAGTAGATAAAAGTAGTTTGAGATGCTGATGAAGAAGTTGAAAGGGATCAATGGAGCATTCCATTTGCTTTGCATCATTTTTCAATATTAAAAGTGACTCATCAGAGTTGTTTTGATTAAAAGATGCTGAATCATTTACTGTAGAGCATTCTGGGAAGCATCCTGTTTCATTATTCTGTGAGGTATCATAGAGTGCAAGTACTTTGGTGATTAAAGGATCAGTGATGTAAGAAATTGTGTTCATGAATGTGTTTATGGATATTAGATATAAGTAACTTGCTTCACTTCACCAAGGTATTCAAAATCCAAGTCGCTAAGTACCAAGTAGCTAAGAGTTTAACATCAAGTCGCTAATAACTAAGTCGCTACGAATTTTGGCACCAAGTCGCTAAGTAGGCAAGTCGCTAAAGAGAAACTCGTTAAGCACCAAGTCGCTAGCAAAATTTTGACATCAAGTCGCTATGCACCAAGTCTCTAAGTTGTCAAGTCGCTAAAGAGCAACTCGCTAAGCACCAAATCGCTAACACCAAGTCGCTAATAAATTGAAGTGCAAGTCGCTAGCTTTCACCAAGTCGCTACCCGTAGTGGAGATTCCACTAAGTGTACTGTTTGTCGGCTTGTCTCAATAAACAAGTCGCTAAGCACCAAGTCGCTACCAAAACACACTAAAACTCGCTACAGTTTTACAAACCAAGTCGCTACCAAGAAATGAAGTTCGTAGCACAAGTCGCTAGCAAGAGAAAACTTTAAAAACACACTTTTCAATCCAAAAACAACCCAACCACGATGATTCAAGCTTACCAAATCAAAACCCAAGCACATACAATGATTCTAAACACAAAACTACACTCAAGTTTCAAACTTTAACACTAGAAATGATCCAAATGATGCAAAAAACACTAAACTTTTTCAAACTCTAAAACCACCTAAAAGTCACTAGAAATCCAAATATATGTAAGAGATGATCAAACCATGGCTCTTGATACCATTTGTAACATATTGGATTTCATAAACACACTAAACCATAAGATCAAATAGGCGTATAAGATGTTTTAGAGAGAGAAAGTGGGATATTCTAGAAAGAGAAACTTGTAGAATGTTAGATTCCCAAATGAACATCCAACCCTCTACCATGCAAGGTAGAGGGTATTTATAGGTTACAAAGTAAACGACCTCCTGACGGCCTGTGGATCAGGTATACAATGGGTAAAGACCCGTCCTTCCTCCACGGTGTTGCACTAAACTAATAGCTAACTAAATAACTTAGTAAATGATGTAATGTCTACGAGCTAACTTATGCTAGATAGTATTTGGGGTGACCGATACTTCATTATGGAATTTTCTAATTCCTAACAAGAAAAGTTAAAGTTTATAAAATGACTGGAAGGGAACGTTAAATTCCCTTATTTGCGTAATAACATACCCCAAGTGTTTTGATCTTTTCAATTCGGGTCAAATTAGTGTTAGAGTAATAAAAACTCAATTGTAGGGATGTGCCTATAAATCCCTATCATTTTGATGTTACCGTAGAGGATGGTAGAGTAAAAGTGTATGAAAAAAAAATAATAAATAAATAAATAAATAAAAAATTCGAAAAAAAATAGAAAAAGAGAAAAGAAAAAAAATAGAGGGTTCAAAAAAAAAAAAAAAAAAAAAAAAAAAAAAAAAAAAAAAAACATACGGGCTACCATCCTACATCTATCTTTAATTTTATGTTTGTTTGTTCCAGTTATCTAGAATTTAGAGTGTCGAGTCTTGGCTTAGCAACGCCATTCTTCGTATGCTTGTAACATAAAGATTTTTGACTTGCTACCACTAAATAGCCTATCCCACCAAACCCTTTGTTTCCCTGCCGTAAGCCTAACATTACAACCCTTTAAAGACCTCTTTGATAGTCTTTCCTAGGTGCTTACGCCAAAGCGATGGAGGTTTGATCTATTCTCAAGCCTATGGTAATCTATGTACTAGGACCGGTTAATGAGTGTTTATCTTCCATTTCCAACTTGTTATATTTCATATACACCCGAGAGATGTGAGTATCCAAACAACCCATGTGAGGTGCTAGTATGTAATTTCCGTGCTTGTTATGACTTTTGCGGGGCTTATATGTGTTGTGGATTGTTTTAAACCAATGCTTCATGACCCCTAACTTATAAATTAATTGGCTAAAAGCACATTTGCTTGAGGACAAGCAAATACCAAGTGTAGGGATATTTAATAAGGTTTTAAAATGTACCTTTTTGAGGGGTCGTTTAAGCCCTTATTTGATCACTTTTGTATCCGTTATTACTTAATATCGTTCCTTTTCACTTTTTAGGTCTCTTGAAGGCAAATTGCTGGAATGGCACTTATTTGGACGAAAAGGCGCGGATATACGAAGAAAATGGCCAAAGTCAAGAATCGAGACACTCAAGCTGCTGAAATACAAGGGGACGGCGTCACTGCTTAACTGCGATGCCGTCGGAGCACTTCTGTGACGGCTCAGTAGCCAAATTGCTTATTTTCAAGTGACGGTGTCAGGCTTTAAAAGAGTAGGCCGAAGCAACTCAGACGGCTTAGATTTGATCCAGACGGCGTCAGAGACTGAAGGGGACAACGTCACAAGCATAAGGTGACGCCGTCGCAAGACTAACGTGGCCAAGACGAAACCTTAATGACGGCGACCCGACGGTGTCACAATTCATAAGGTGACGCCGTCGCGATTGTAATCTTATATATAGAATCCGAATTTTTCAGTTTTAGTGTGTAGTCTTTTGGAGTAAAAACCTAAACCGAACCAAGGCTTTCTTGTACAGTATTTTAGGGTTCCAAACCCTATCTTACATCAAGATAAGTGTTTTACTTCATTAATTCAATTATGTCTTCAATTATTTGTGTGTATGCTTGCATGTTCTCCATGTCCGACTAATTTACTTGTGTGTTTCCTTAGGGAATATGAAACTTAATTATTGAATATTGATTGGTTGTCTCTTATCTTAATTGTTAATGATCTAGTAATGCGATAGGTCATTCGTTGTGTAGTTAATGCTTGATTAATCTTTGTGAACCTTAGACTATAACAACTAGAGTAGTTGTAGGCTAAACCATCCAAAGATTACCTTAGAGTTAGAGTCTATAATTCCTAGAGATATTGTAGACGAGACCCTTTTGGTAGTTTCAAAGAGTTAGGGACAAACGCATACCCTACGAACTTAGACACACAACGCGATTAAGAATGAGGACGTGAAAATTCAACCATCAATAGGAGACTAGCAAGGTACCCGCGCGATTGCGGCGGCGGGTACCCTGTGACTATATTTTCTTGCAGTGTGATGTTATGCGGACATATCTTTTTAACAATTAATTTACAAATAACAATAAAATTATATAAGACAATAGTATAATTGCAAGTAGTTAAAAGGTTATGTGATTGTCAACGTGTTGTTGAGGTGAAAAGGAGGCGGAGTTGCGTCTCGACCCTCAGCGGCCGACACCACTGCAGCGAAGCAAACTTTTTCAGCTCAAGTAGTAAAAATACGGATAGCATTTAACCCAACAACCGGAAACAAACTTAAACTATTATAACAATAGCTCAATAACAACCATTTTCGGATATTTAATGAAAGCCCAGCCCAGTCTCTTTTAATGTAGATGTTGAGCCCGTCATATGAATTGAAAGACCCGGGCCCAAAATAATACCTAAACATTTGTATCAATCCCAAACCCAATATTAGATAAAACCTAAACATTTTTACTCTTTAACCCTACACACACTTCTGGATATCATTGCCCCCACCTCCTCTCTTTCACCTACTTTTCACAACCCCCATCAAAAACTCATCTCATCTCACGATTTCATCCTCTTCAAATCGTCTTCACCATCATGAATTATAACCAAATCACAAATCCAACAATTTTAACGACACAAACATAAGCACAACCGATCCATGAACTTTTCTTCATTTGAGTTCAATTCGAATCAAGAAAGCATATTAATGGCTTCAAGATCCTTTGGAGGGTCTTGGGTAGGTTCATCTTGTGTTGTTTTCATTTTTGTTGTTATTTTTGAACGAACCAAAGAGAGATTATAACATAATTGTTATGAATCTATTCTTTCTTTTTTGAATATAAAGGAAGCTTTAGCTTCGAAAATGATATGTGAAGATATTCTTTCGTGTAGATGAAAGAAAGTTTTTTGTCAGCCCGTTGAAATCTTGACGTGGGTTTGTATTTTTGCACCAAGTAAAGGCAGTGAAATATATTTCAAGTCAATAGCTAATGATGTTCCAAGTTAATGTGTATTTATATATTTAAATATAGCATTTGGTAACTTGATTTGAGTAGCCAATACCACATTTTACAAAAAATTCATCCAAATACTTTCACAATATTCGGATAACTGTTTTTCTTTTTCAATCTAATTCAGCACATGCAGCCCAAAGCTTCTAATATACATCAAAGCCCACGTTTAACTTTAAGACACAAGGCCCATTTCCAATTAGCTAACCGTTTGGGTTTCTGAAGTGCACGATCCAAACTCAGAAAAATTCAGACCCGATCCAAATGGGTAGATTACATACCGGTTAATAAAGCATTTCACACAAATCATTTAACCTAAAACCATTCTTAACCCTAAAACATATAGTACGCCCCCATCTTATTCTCTCCAAAGGTAGAACTCATCTCAAACACAGCAATCCAATCTCCTTTTCTTGCAATATCAAAATCAAACATCACACCATCTCGTTTAAATCCGAGAATAAATCAATAAACCCAATTAAGATATGTATGTAATCGGCTTCAAGATCATTTTACAATGGTCTCAGGTAGGTTGTTGATTTGTTATCGTTTTGATTTTGGTCATAGAACGAACCAAAGAGTGAGAGTAACATACTTGTTATTACTCGTTCTTTATATTCGAAAAAAAATGTTAACCATTACAAAGATTGATTATACTTTTCGATTTGAGTCTAGGTTTTGAATGAGATGAGATGAGTTGGGATAGGATAGATGTATTGGATGTTGAATAGTTGAGATGGATTTGTGTTTCGGATCTGTAGATATTTTTCAGTTTCTCGTTTTCAGTTTGTATTTTTCATGGACTGATGATGTTCAACTGAAACAGAGGTCGTTTGGTATTTTGATAAATGGTATTGGTTTGTACATTGTGCTTTACATTTTGTATTAATTGGTGATGGGGTGTATTAATTGTATGCATTAATGTGGTTTCTATATTTAATATGTGTATCAATGTGTTGTATATTATGCATATGTGGTTGTAAGTCTGAAATTTTGTGCTTTAATGTGTTGTACATTATGCTTTATTACCTTCAAGTCTGAAAAGTCTGAAAATTAAATAGGAGAGAGAGTCGTTTGTGCATTATAAGTAGTAGTGATAATTAAGGAGTAATAAAACCTAACTGAACACATCTTTAAACTATCATACGAGCACACAATAATTAGACATAGACTACATACACCTTAGATTAGATAATTAGATAAGTAGAGTAATTGGTACAAATACCAAACCCCAAATCCAAACCCCGAGATTCGTACCTTTCCATTTTCTAAAAAACATAAAAAGATAAAAAAAATAATCTTCCTCAACCCCAACCTTAGCGTAGTAACTTCTCACTAGCATTCCTATTCCCCTAGAGAACGATATCAATACCCGTGGCTTACCCTAATACTACTCTACAACGATTAGGTTCACTGCCTAGAGTGTTATAAAACTTGCTCGAAGAAAAGGAAGTTCCTTTGACCCCGAACGATGCGTGTAGCGTTATCACTCGCAATAAAATGTCTCACAATAATTCACCAAATAATTATACTAAAACATTAAATTCAAATAAAGGATATGAAATAAAATATATGAATCAATGTTTGACAAATAAATTATAATCCGTAAACATGATCAAACCAAATATATCTTTTACTGGAAGAGATTACAAAAGGCTTAGCCGCACATCACGTTGGTAGACACCATCATTATTACACTTTGCATGTAACTACAATTACTAAAGGGACAATCTAATCTTGCACCCCACAATTTCCTTCCCATGCACCTCATGTAGACCAATCATTGGCCAATCATTGGCCCAATGATTGGTTTCCTTTCTTTTTTTTTTCTTTTTTTGTATAGTTTTAAGTTTTTTTGTTTTGTTTTTTGTTTGTGTATAGTTTTATTTGTGTAATGTATATATATATAGAGTATATTTATTTGTGTAGTGTTTTTACGTTAAAACATTAGACATTAAAACATTAAACAAGTACAACAACAAATGTATTCAATATTACAACGAAATCTACTCCACATTAAGATTATTAATGTCATCTATAAGCTCATAGAGTATTCCACTCGACTGACATGCGTGATCAACTGGATTTCTTGCCAATTCCAGTGATGCCTCCAACGTCTTTATTCTTTCCTTCAACAAATTGTTTTGAGCCAATAGCATGTTGATCGTTTTATCTTTAGTTTCGCAGTTTGAGCACTGCGTTGAAGAAGAGGCTTCACCAAAGTACTTTTGTTGAAATATTTCCTTCCACAGGAAGTATCGACACCCATAGTCTTTAGTCCCTGGCTGTTACATGGTGAAACAATTATATGAAATGTATTCTAAACATACAAGTTATTGATATATTTACGCAAATAAGCAAAAGTTTAATTATTTACCTTTGACAAAGGACATGCATAATACTTCAGACCACAAGTTTTGGGCTGTTGGGATGTTCTTTCAATTATAAATCCACGTCGACAACGACACAAGAAAGGATTTTCTTGTTGCATCTGGCCAAAAGAATTTGTATAATTATTCACAACATAAATCAGTAATATCATGGTTCACAAAATTAGAAGCTTCGAATACATAAATAACCAATCTTGTTATAGATTAATAGTTGATACATGGTTCACAAAATTACAATATAACTAGAAACTAAGTTCAATCACGCCCGAGGCGTAGTCGCTCCAATGATGCTGCCATCTGTCCCACACAAGACTCTAACTCTGAAATGCGTCTCCTCAATCCGTCAATCTCTCGCTCGTACTCGTCAACGCGAGACGGCTGTAACAAAAGATGAGGAAGAACCGGAGGACGGTGTATAAAATTGTCCTCATCTGCAGTTGGAGATATAGCTGGAGAGGGAGGCATATAAGATTGTGAAGAAGGCACATAATCTGGACTCTCAACACGAGCGGGTGTGTTGTTGACACAATGAATGTCCCTCCACTGAATGTCATCCGGTTCCTGTAACAAAAGATGAGGAAGAACCGGAGCAGGTGCAGAAATCTGTAACAAAAGATGACCAGTCGTTTACTATAAACCAATAATCGTCTATACATGTTTTGTCATTTACAATATAAATCAGTAATCGTCTATACATGTTTTGTCATTTACAATATAAATCAATAATTGTTTTCTATGTCGCTATAAACATCCTCTGTCGTTGAGTAAACATATGTGCCCATCCCGCGGCTGAGTCATTTATGTACCATCTCCATTGCGGGTGATTATACGGGAGTGGAGAGTTTTCATCAAGAACCGCAAGAAGAAAGGGAGCACCCTGGTCTTCCCCCACACGAAGAATCACAACGGGGGTCAATGTTGGTGCTGTATCTGGACCATTTCTTAACGGAAGACACACAATAGATTGTGAATTGGCTATACATACAATAAGACGGTTAAGAGCTATAGCAATAGTCACGCCCGTCTCTGGCATAGTCATCCAGTAACCGTAGGGTGTTGGACCTTCAAACCAATTCATCGAGTTACGAACATTTGGAAACTAAACCCCCCCCCCCACATTCGCCTGTAAACTTCCTCGTGAGTGTCTACCTCTTCCCTAGCAATAGCTCGCATCATGGGCCACATTTGTTCCTGATGACCAAAACCTACGGCAAGAGCTCGATAGCCACAATTTCCATCACCTGCCACGTTAAAAAACTACAACTATTTATTACTTTTATATACATTTGTTAAAAAACTTTTATATTACTTATAATACTCTTTTATTACTTTTATATACAAAATTTTATTTATATTACAAAAAAACATTTATAATACTCTTTTATATTACTTTTTTTTAAAAAAAAACTTTTTATACTCTTTTATAAATAAAAGAGTGGATACGTGTTCCATTGTTGTGGTGTGTACGCGTTCCATTTTTGTGGTGTGTACGCGTTTTCTGCCCTTTGATATGATATCCTGTCCTTCTCTCTCTCTCTCTCACTATTCTCACACCGTTCGTTTTCTCTCTCTGTAATATCTCTCTCTCTCTCTCTCTAATATCAAAAGTTTTTAGATCTAGATCTAAAAACTTTTTAGATCGTGATGTTGCTATTGTGGTGATGTTGCAATTGTGGTGGTATCTGTGTGGTGGTATCTGTTTGTGATGATATCTGTTTCGTTCAAGTTTTTAGATCTAAAAATTTTTTAGATCTTGAATCTTTTTAAGATCTTGAAAAAAATTAGAGGTTTGTTTAAAAGAATCTGAGGTTGGTTTTCTTTGATTATCTAAAAACATATTTTAGATCTAAAAACTTGATGTTGAAAAAATTTTGTGGTGGTATCTGTTGTGGTGTTATCTAGTTGTGGTGGTATCTGTTTCGTTCAACTTTTTAGATCTAAAATTTTTTTAGATCTTGAATCTTTTTAATATCTTGAAAAAAATTAGAGGTTTGTTTAAAAGAATCTGAGGTTGGTTTTCTTTGATTATCTAAAAACATATTTTAGATCTAAAAACTTGATGTTGAAAAAAATTTGTGGTAGTATCTGTTGTTGTGGTATCTGTTGTGGTGGTATCTAGTTGTGGTGGTATCTGTTTCGTTCAACTTTTTAGATCTAAAAAATTTTTAGATCTTGAATGTTTTTAATATTTTGAAAAAAAATTAGAGGTTGTTTTAAAAAAATTTGAGGTTGGTTTTCTTTGATTATCTAAAAACATTTTAGATCTAAAAATTTGTGGTGGTATCTGTTTGTGGTGGTATCTGTTGTGGTGGTATATGTTTTGGTGGTATCTGTTGTGGTCGTATCTGTTTCGTTCAAGTTTTTAGATCTAAAAATTTTTTAGATCTAAAACGTGTACACACAAGAATGGAACGCGTACAATCCACAACAATGGAACACGTATACTACTCTTTTATAAATAAAAGGTAACTCTTTTATTTATAAAAGAGTATTATAAATAAAGTTAATAATATTTGGTGGTATCTGTTTGGTGGTATCTGTTTCGTTCAAGTTTTTGTGGTATAAAACTTGTCTCTCATTGTTATCTGTTTGGTTATGTTTTGCAGGTTTGGGGTGCCTGAATAGCATGACCCTTGCAAGTTTCATTACCATTACTGGATGGTAAAGTGATCATTTTTAGCTCACTTTGCAACTTTAATGAAAAAAACTTGATTGTTTTGGCATTTTAGCTCGCTTTGCAACTTTAATGAAAAAAAACTTTCATTAATGGATGGTAAAGTGATCATTTTAGCTCACTTTGCAACTTTAATGAAAACAACTTGAGCTAAAAAAATGCAATGATGATTTTTTTTTTTAAAAAAACTTAAGAGTTTTGGCATGGCAAAACTGAATTTGAAGTCAACATGAGCTAAAAAACTATTAATCTGAGCCTATTCGATAAGTTTACCTCTTGTGTTACAAATGGTGACCCAGACATGGTTGTTTGTTGGTGCTGTTGTTGCATTTTGTTGTTGCTTTCTGCTTGTTTGGTGCTGTTGGTGTTGTTGTGTTGTAGCTTTCTGTTGGTGCTGATGGTGTTGTGGTGTTGTAGCTTTCTGTTGGTGCTGATGGTGTTGTGGTGTTGTTACTTTCTGCTAGCTTGTGAGACTTTGTGTAGTTTGTGTTGTAGCTTTTTTTGTTGGTGTTGTGGTGATGCTACTTTCATGTGGCATTATAAGCTTGTGAATACCTGCTATGCTGGTACCCCTTTGAGAATCTTTGTTACTTTCTTGTGAATGCCTGCTATACTGTTTGCAGTTTGAGAATCTTTGTTACTTTCGTGTTGAAAACGTGTAACTTGTGAGGCTTGTGTCCTTGTGCAGTTTGAGACTAGTGAGACTTTGTGCAGTTGTGAGACTTGTGCAGTTGTAGACTTGTGAGCCTTTTGCAGTTCCTGTGAACTAGTGACATTGTGCATGGGAAGGAAATATTGGGGTGCAAGGTTAGATTGTCCAGTTCCTGTGAAATTGTGACTATGTGTAGTTGTGACTTAAAATTTTCCGAGGCGATGATGATAAAAACCGAATGGACGGTAAAGTGAGATCAAATCTCACTTTGCAACCTTCGGGTTTGAGCCTAAAAATTTTCCGAGGCAATGATGATTTTTGAGCCTAAAAATTTTCCGAGGCGATGATGAAAACCGAATGGACGGCAAAGTGAGATAAAATCTCACTTTTGCAACCTTCGAACTGAGCCTCGAAAAATTTCCGACTACGCTTTTTTTTAAGTTTTAAAACTGATTCAAAAAAAACAACAAAAAACAAAAAAACAAAACTTGTAAAAAAGTTACAAGTGAGATAAAATCAGTAATAGTCTTTACTTGTAAATAAGAAAAAAAGTGTAAAAGTAAAAAAAAAGTCTCAAACTTGTAAACGAAAAAAACAAAGTGTAAAAAAACTTGTAAAAAAACAAAGTGTAAAAAAACTTGTAAAAAAACAAAGTGCAAAAGTGACAAAAAAAACATATTTTTCAATCATTGACACGGAAACCAATGTACCAATCATTGGCAGGAGAGAGAAAGCGCAAACACCCCTTAATATTTTTCAAGAGGATGCCTGCGTAGTAGGACCCTTACTAACAAATGGTGTGCTGCTTCCAATCACACAAGACGATTTTTGCGTTTCTCTCTAAAGTGACAAAAGAGTGTCAGATCTCGTGTGAACAAGAAAAAAACCGAATGATGTGTGTTTATTTTTTAATGTTGCGGTTGTAAGTTTTTTTTAGAGATGGATGAATTGTGTGTCCCATTTTATTCTCCTCCCCATGTAATAAAAGAGATTGACATATGAATTAATTATGGATGACATAAGGCTTTGGGTTTTCAGAGAATAAAAAGAATGTGTGGCCAGTGAATTATTGAAGAGATAAAGTGATTTTTTTTTAAAAGCCAAGCTAGTAAACAAAGCCCATAACTTTTTATTTCTTTCTTTTCATCTCTTATTGTGCCCAAAAGAATAGTCCAAGGAAGTCCTTCAAGTAGCAAAGTGAGCCTTCAATGTGTTTAGCAAAACCAAAGCCAAGATGAACTTATCAGTCTATTAATACTTGATGTCCACGAGCTACCTTTTGAGCAAAAAGAAACTATGAGCCAACTTCAAAAATCTCGTCCACTTTATATTTTTAATATGTAGCTCTCTTTTCTCTTTCCATGGCCTTTTTCTCATTTAATAAATTTGAGCCTAATTCCTTTTTGAATCAATTAAAGCAGAGCTCGAACGAAAAAAATTGCAAAAACTTCCAAATCTCTCATGTCTTCATTTTAGGCTTGTAATATTGCAACTTTAGCTCATTTGTGCGCATAGCCTACATAATCACAAAATACCCTCAAAGTACATGTATAACAATGAATAATAATGCAACAATGCGTAATTAACATGCTATGAGGTGTATCTAAAATACACCGATCAATCTCGTAACCAAGCTGTTGTACCCCGTTCACTATCGTTTAAAACAGTTCAAGTTGATAAAACAAGTTAAAAGTGAACAATGACTGAAATTAATATAAAGAAAACACACTAAGTAATTTTCAACGTCATATTCTTATTAGAAATAATTCAACAAAGAATACGTTACCCAAGTACTTGCGGAATAGTACTTGGGATTGAAATGACAAAGTTGGGTGATTCCTCTCTAAGCTCAGGCTATGTCTGAGCACAACTCTTAGAGCTCACTGAGCTATCTCAGGAACTAAGCTGTATTTGGAGGAGTGAAAAGATGGCTTGCGTGTGTGTGTTTTTACAATTCACAAGCTTAACCTTTTCACTCCATCTCTTATGCTATTTATACATGTATGGTATTTGACTCTTTCCTAAGTGACAAACTGACATCACACAGAAGACAAAATACTGATGTATTTTGTCTCTGTTTACAAAGACTATTCTAGGTAAGAGACAAGACTACTTTCCTAAGTTCAGTGATGACACTGAGCCTGATGTTTTGCTATTCAGGGAAAGTTGACTTTGGATGATAAGGACCTCGTCTTATCTGATTCAACCTTTCCCGCTTTGTCCCGCTCTTTCTTCAGTCTTTTCATTCTTCAGTCTTCTACTTCAGTTTGTCTTCAGTGTAAGAAGTTGGATAGGAATCTTAGGGATTCAGTGAGTTATTGTCAATACTCACTGAATCCATCATCTTCTTCTTGACTCAGTCTTCACCCTTTAAGTTCCGCCTTACTGAGTGGAGAGACTTCTTCTTAGCCTCTTACTGAGTATCCTGAAGACGACTCACTGAGAGACTATGCACTCAGTGACCTGTTTGTGTTAACGGATTAAATACTTGGGCTATTTTCTATTCAAATCCTAGATTAAGGGGTTTGGGTATTTACTGAACCCAACAGTCTCCCCCTATTTGGATATACAAATAGCCTAAGTGGTTGATCAGTGTAAGTGAGCAAGAGGCTTCTTCTTACACTGAATGTACTAATGAATACAATAGGGAACACTGAGTAAATGAATAAAACATACATCGTTTATTAATCAGATTACAAAGTTCCTATCACTAGTACAAAAGATAAAACAAAATGATGTCATTCCAGATGGATACCCAGTGCTTCAAGCTTCACTTTCTTGGTGATGAGTGTTTCCCTGTCAGGATGGTCTCTGATCTTGGCATTCAGGTCTTGACAGAACCTGATGTTCGCTGGGGATTGGATCTGAGAGGCCACAGGAATATAGCTGATCATTGCAGCCACTCCAGCCTGATCAATGTCACTCCATCTTTGAAATGCAGGGTTCCCATAGACATCAATGTGGAATAGCCCTCTTTCAGGCTCTTCAATCACTAGACAGTTCACAAAATTAACACCTTCAGGTAGTTCTCTGTTGCAATCAAGGCCAGGCACTTTGATCTCAGGTTGGAAATCAACTCTTTTCCTTTTGCCAGTAGAAGCTTGTGGTTGAGATCCTTGAGGTGCAGTCAAGGCAGGCTTAATTCTTAGTTGGGCTGGTGCTTCCCTCAGCCTTTCATACCTTTTGCTAAGCATCTTCATCAGCTCCTTGACCACCTTATTTTGCTTCTTTCCAATGATCGGACCAAGTTCATCAAGTTCAGTGATCCCAAAGTCACTGAACTTTAAGGGATCATGAACCTCAAAGTGTCTTTTGTCATCTCCTCTGTAAACATTCATAGCCAATGGTTTGGTGTTGGGAATGATTTTGACATCAGTGATTTTTTCAGGAAGCCTTCGGCTGGTCATTGTCCAGTTATATTCTTTGATTCTGTTTTGCCTGAGAGCTTCAGTTTTCTTTCTCTTTTCTTCATACTGAGCTCTCATTGCAGCCATTTGAGCAGCCTGAGCTTCCATGAACTTCTGTCCTGCCTGACCCTTTTTAAGCTTGCTTGCATCTATTCCCACATTTTCAGCTTCTTCGGCAATCACTTGGGTCAATGCCTCCTTAGTCTTCTTATCATCCTCAGCTTGTTTCAATTTTCTTTCTTCTTTGGCAAGGTGTTTGGTTAGCTGTTGAGGAGTGAAGAGGTATTCAGTGTCACCGATTTTGTAGGGGATCCTCTCAGGCTCAGTAGTTGTCAGTATGCCTTTGCCCTTGTCCTGTCCTGAGGAGGATGATGCAATGATGGGTGGTGGTGTTGTCATGATAGGTGTTGAGACTGTCAGTGTTGTTGTTGTTGCTGCTTGAGGTGGAAGTGATGAGATTGGTACTGCAGAGACTGGTGCTGATGATGATGATGTTTGAGCAGCTGAGACTGGTGGTGTTTGCTCCCCCTCAGTGTGAAGAGGAGTTTCTTCAGCAGTATTCTCCCCCTCAACTGTTGCCGTAGCGTCAGTGAGGGCAAGAGTTGGAGTAGGTGCTGAGGGGGACTGACCAGCTTGACCTTTAAAGGCCTGATAGATTTCAGTCATCATGGCCTTTATTTCTGAAGTATCTGCTTGAAGACCAGTGACCTTTGCATCCAAGTTTGCATGAGATAACTCCAAGGCAGTCATGCGTGGACCAAGATTCCAAGCCATGGAAGACGAGGCCTGAGTCAAGGTAGCTACCTGAGTGTTTAGTGAGTCCATGGTGGTCTGAAGAGTCTGAACTGAAGATTGAAGACCCTGAACATTCGCAGACTTGAGCATCTCTATAAGGTCAGTGAGCCTGGATGAATTCTTTGCATAAGCTTCAGTTGCCTCCAGCACTTTGGCATTGAGCGCTGGGTCCTCTTTGACAGCATCCCTGATTTCATCAATCGTAACCCCAACTGTCTGAAGATGCTTGAGGAATTTAACCATGTGTTCATCCAGGTTGACAAGATGATGGTACATAAGATCTCTGTGCTCATGAACATTTTCGTTGAAGGTGAGCACATCAGATCTCAGGTCAGCGTAACTGGCAGCAGCCTCAGTGTGTTGATCCCAAAACTGTTCAGTAACCCCAGAAAACAATCTCCTTGAAGCCCTACTGATCCACTTAACCAGTTGTCTTTCAGTGAGTGGATGAACATTGTCAAATCTTTTGAATTCGTCAGAGCTGGAAGATGAGGCTGAGTCATTGTCTTCAGGCAGAAAAGGTGACTCAGTCTGTTCCTGTGGATCAGGCTGAGGCTCTTGTTCAGTTTGAACCTCAGCGTCCACTTCTTCCCCTGCTGATAAGATTTCTTCATCACTTTCAGCATAGTCATCATCAGATTCTAGCAGCTCAGTAACCTCAGCAACAGTTAACAAGGGAGTGGGAATGGGTTCCATATCAGCGGGTGGTATTGATCCCTCTGAGTCTTTGTCCCCCGTGGACCCCTCGGACACTGGTGGGAGTTTCCCAGCATCTTCTCGGGAGTCAGGATTGGTTATGGGTTCCGTATCGGCGGGTTGTTTCTTTCCCTCCGAGTCTTTGTCCCCCAGTGACCCCTGAGACACTGGTGGGTATTTCCCAGTGCCTTTAGCAGAGTCAGTGAATGTTGTATCCCTATCAGTGGATTGTTTGTATTCCCCTGAGTCTTTGGGATCGATCAGTGTGCCCTCAGACAAAGGCTTTGATTTGCTAATGTCATCACCGGGCAATGTGGAAGGCGCTCCCCTACCAGCGGGTTGTTTGTTTCCCTCTGGATCTTGGGGAGTAGTAGGTGTGACCAAGGGCACTGACTGTGATGTATCAGTGTCCTTCGTTGTCACGGGGGTGGTTTTTGCCTGGTCAGTGGGTGTCTTTTTGGTCTCAGGCCTTTTGTGCCTTTTCGGCGGTGCTCCTGAAGCCTCAGGGCCCTGAGACTTTGGTTTAGTCTTAGTCCCAGTCTGAGTCTTCCCCTTTTTCTTTTTAAGAGCAGGGTTTGGAGACACTGATCCCTCCTGGTTGTTTACAGCAACCATATGGGCCGTCAATTCGATAGGTGTGACAAGGGATGGGTCCTTTTGAAAGTTTGAAGGACTCAGGATGCCAGGTAAATTTCCAAATTTTTCATCCTGAGTATAATTGGCACCCAGTAACGATTGTAAAGCACAAGAGACAAACCTAGGATACGAAATATACTTCTTCCTAGTTTTGCTATGTAGCTTCGTTACAAGATCACTGTAAATGATCTCCCCTATGTCGACAGTGACCCCATTCATCAGGCAGTATGCCATCATCAACTGAATAGAGTTTACCTGTTCAGTGGATGAGTGGTTCCCGCCGAGGACCTGAATCACAAAAGTGAAAAGGATCCTCCAAGCCACGGGGAATGAACTTTTAGTGACTGGGGTCTTGTCCAAAAATGTGGGATCCAAAACAATTTGTTTTAACCCATCCTTCACTGTGGAAGGTTCAGGATGGGCGACATAAACACCTTTGTTGTAATCTAACCCTGTTGAAGTGCAAAAGGTTTTGTAATCCAGGGTATATTGTTGCCCCCCATTTAGACTGAACCTGATGAGATACTCCCTGAGTGGTCTAAGGTTATTCTCATCAGTCGAAGGTGTCGGGTCAAAGGCTTTAGCAGTTGCCCAAAACTCCCTGAGGTAGTTTGGGTACACCACTGAGGGACACTTTACAAAGGCCGTTTTTAGTGGGCAGTTGAATAAAAATTTTACAATGTCTTTATAGGTTGGGACATTTTCAGGGTATTCAAAATTACCTATGACATTGTTTGTTTTGAATTCAACGTTTGATAGATCCCCTACCCACTGAGAAGCAAACTGGAGAGATTGTGTTCTAGCCATATCTTTTAAAGAAGTTTTTAGGGTTTTGAAAAAAACGTTTGGCAAGAACAGCTAAAAATGTTTAGATCTCTCTAGTTAGTGATGAAAAACTTTTGTAAAAGTTTACAAGAAAGGTTTTCCAAAAGAGGTTTTGAAGGTTTTGATAACACACAAATATTTCTGGATTTGAGAAAAGATTTTGACAGAGTTTAATTGCAGAAATTGATTTGTGTGTGTTGTTTGTGTAGAAGAAGAGGGTATTTATAGAGTGATAGGAGGGGTGTTTTGTGCACAAATGGAAAAACTAAGAGTAGGTTTTTGAAAGACTTTTGAAATTCCCATTTAATGCTACCACTCCATTACCCGCAGTAAAAATCCCGTTTTTCAAGGGAACAGTTGAGGTGTACAGTAAAAGTGCACTTTTGCAGAGAAAAAATATCAATTTGATATTTCTTGTGAGAGGCAATAAATGCCAAGTGGGATGACAGTAAGACAAAGAGACATATATTCCTTTATTAAATTGGCATAGTTACCAACCTAGGACATTAAAGTAACTGATACTTGGACCATTTAGTTACTTCATTCAATGCTCTTTGTCAAGTGTCAGGGACCCTGAATGAGTATTACTCATTCAGTGAGAGGTTTATTTTGGATTTTCAGGGAGGATGAACCATGTCAGAGAGCTTACTGAGATTGGTTTTCAAATACTTGACTTTCAATGTCAAGCATTCCCAACTCAGCTTTCAGTCTCCTGAAGGTAGGCTCATCCAAGGGTTTGGTGAAGATATCAGCCAGTTGATATTCAGTAGGGATGAAATGAAGTTCTATGTCTCCTTTCATTATGTGATCCCTGATGAAGTGATATCTGATATCAATGTGTTTGGTTCTTTGGTGGAGGACAGGGTTGTTGGAGATTGCAATTGCACTAGTGTTATCACAGAAGATAGGCACCATTTTGTAATGGATGTCATAGTCACTGAGTTGACTTTTCATCCATAATACATTGGCACAGCATCCTGCTGCAGCTACATATTCAGCTTCAGCTGAGGACATAGCCACTGATTGTTGCTTCTTTGCACTCCAACACACCAGTTTTCCTCCAAGAAATTGACAGGACCCTGAGGTACTTTTTCTGTCCATGTTGCAGCCAGCATAATCAGAATCAGAGTAACCCTTGAGATCAAACCCTGAGCATATTGGATAATATAGTCCAAGGTTTGGGGTTCCTTTCAGGTACCTGAGTATTCTTTTGGCTGCAGTGAGGTGGGATTCTTTTGGATTGGACTGATATCTTGCTATTAGACAGACTGAGAATTGTATGTCTGGTCTAGTAGCGGTTAGATACATCAGTGAGCCAACAATCCCTCTGAAATGAGTTTGATTGACTGATTTGCCAGTGAGATCAGGTCCAAGGTTGTTAGGTGGAACCATTGGTGTCTTCACTGAGGCATAGTCAAATATCTCATATTTCTTCAAGAGATTTCTGGTGTATTTCTCTTGACTGATGGATATACCTTTCTCAGTTTGCCTGATTTGAAGTCCAAGAAAGTAAGTGAGTTCCCCCATCATGCTCATTTCAAACTTCTTTGTCATCAGTTTTTCAAACTGTTTGCAAAGTTTGTAGTTTGTTGAGCCAAAGATGATATCATCAACATACACTTGGACTAGTATCACATCCTGTTGGGTTCTATAGACAAACAGTGTGTTGTCTATCTTTCCTCTGACAAACTTGTTTTGTATCAGGAAGGCTGAGAGAGTTTCATACCATGCCCTGGGAGCTTGTTTAAGTCCATAAAGGGCTTTGTCAAGCTTGCAGACATAGTCAGGGAATTCACTACTCTCAAAGCCAGGAGGTTGCTGAACATACACATCTTCCTTGAGATCACCATTTAAGAATGCACTTTTAACATCCATTTGGTAGACCCTGAAGTTCATGTATGTTGCATATGCAAGGAAGATCCTGATGGCTTCCATTCTTGCAACAGGAGCAAATGTCTCATCATAGTCAATGCCTTCTTGTTGACTGTATCCTTTGGCTACAAGTCTGGCTTTGTTTTTAATGACAGTGCCGTTTTCATCAGTTTTGTTTCTGAAAACCCACTTCATTCCTATGACTACTACATCCTGAGGACATTTGATCAAGGTCATGACCTTGTTTTTATCAAACTATTTCAATTCATCTTGCATAGCCTGAACCCAGCTTGGGTGTTTTAGAGCTTCAGTGACACTTTTGGGTTCAATGTCTGATAGGTAATCAGCATATAGACATTCATTGGCTGAAGCTGCAGTTAGACTAGCAGCCATGCTTCTAGTGAGCATGCCCTCAGTGGGTTCACCAATGATGTTTACAAGCTCAATGTCCTGAGATCTAGTCCACTTACTTTGTGGTCTGGGATCTGAGCTTGAAGATGTCACTGGGAGTTCAGATGTGAGTTCAGGTGCAAGAGCCACAGGATTATTTAGGACATCTGTTGAGATGTCAAGATCAGGTTGAGGATCATGAGTAACAGGCTCCTGATCATTTGGATCATTGTTACTTATCCCAGTAGGGACATACTGATTATCAATGAATTCATTGATGGTTGGTTGGGGTAGGTTGTGGGGTAAGACATAATATGAGATGTCAGCATCAGCTTGATATGAGGAATTGAGTTCAGTGTTGTACTCATCAGGAGGATATCTTGATGAGTTATCAATTCCAATTTCCTCCACTGAGGTGTTGGTGAACCTGATGCTTTCAGTACTTTCATCAAAGGTGACATGAAAGGTTTCCTCAACTTGTTGTCTCCTTGTGTTAAAAACCCTGAAGGCTTTGGAGATCAGTGAGTAGCCTAAAAAGTATCCATCATCAGCTTTTGCATCAAACTTGCCTAGATGATCCTTGTGGTTGTGAATGAACACAGGACATCCAAACACATGAAAATAGCTGATGTCTGGAAGTCTACCTTTGAAGATCTCATATGGGGTTTTATTATGTCTTTTGACAATGATTGACCTGTTTTGAGTGTAACAGGCAGTTTTGACTGCTTCAGTCCAGAAATGTTTTGAGAGGGCTGAGCCATTTAACATAGTTCTAGCAGCCTCAATGAGAGTTCTGTTTTTCCTTTCAGCAACCCCATTTTGTTCAGGAGTATAAGGAGATGAGAAATTTTGAGAAATTCCTTTTTCATCACAGAAACTCTCAAGTTCTTGATTTCTGAACTCAGTGCCATTGTCAGTACGGATTTGTTTGACAGTAATGTCATTCTGGTTTTCAATCTTCCTGATGAATGACATTATTGCATCAGCTGCCTGACTCTTTTTTGAAAGAAAGTATACCCAAGTGTATCTTGAGAATTCATCAACAATGACAAGTGTATACTTCTCATGCTGGATTGATCTGGGACTGACAGGTCCAAAGAGATCCATGTGCAGGAGGTGAAGGCAGCTTTTGATGGAGAAGTTTTGTTTGGTTTTGAATGATGCTCTGTGGTGTTTACCCTTTTCACAGGCAGAGCATGGTTTGTCTTTTGCAAAGACCAGTGATGGTAAGCCAAGGACCTTGTTTTGTTTTGCCAAGTTGTTGAGGTTTTTGAAGTTCAAGTGTGAGAGTCTCTTATGCCACAGCCAGTTGATAGTTTCGGTGGCTTTAGCAAAGAGACAAGTTCCATCTTGGGAGAGAGTTGACATGTCAAGCACATAAACATCATCTCTCCTAGGAGCTATCAACACAACTTCCTTGTTGGCATTAAAAATGGTACCTTGTTTATCATTGAATTGTACAATGAATTTTGCATCACATAGTTGACTGACACTGATGAGATTGTATTTGAGACCATTGACATAGGCTATTCTAGAGAAAACTATTCCATTGCAGTTTACTGAACCATAACCTTCAGTGGGACATGATGAGTTATCACCAAATACTACCTTGGGCCCTGGTTCCTTTACATACTTGTGCAGATATTCCTTCACACCAGTCATGCTTCTTGAGCATCCACTGTCTAGATGCCAAATAGGCTCCCTGGCATGTCTCTGCACAAGTAGTAAACTGAATTAGTTTCTCTTCGTGACCCACTTACTAGTGGGCTTGGATCTCAAGGTCTCTTTGAAATTTGCAATCGACTCATGGTCAGTGGTTGTGTGCAAGGTGCTACCACAGGTTTTGCATTTAGAGGCTGAGGATGACTCAGTGACTCTGGGTTGTTTGGAATTTCTCCTTGCATGAATGATACTGTCATGTTGGGATGTCTCATGAGCTGGATTACAGCATATATCACAGCATGTATTCATGAGACAATCATCCTGATGATGATCATTGAACCCACAGTGAGGGCAGAGAGGAAAAGGTTTTGCTCTATTCTTTGGAGCAGTTTTGGAGGATGAAGCATACTGATGACCAACTTTGGTATAGTTTGCTTGACTGACATACTGTATATGATCTGCAGTCCTGTGATCATCCTTTTTGCATACCATGCAAAAAAGGATTCTATAGCAGTTGTCAGTGGTATGGGTGGTGTAATGACACAGCTCACACTTTTGTTTGTTTTTGGAGGTTGACTTAGACTTTGAGGAATTGGAGGAAGCTGACTTTGTCTCCTTGATTGGTTCAGGGACCTTTTCAATGGATTCCATTTTTTCAGTAAGCTTCCTCACAAGTTCAGTCAATTGCTGTATTTGGTCAGCTTCAGTGGGGACAGAGGATGATGAAGTCTCAGCAGGAGTAGACTCTTGTTGGATTAGTTTTGCTTGTCTTTGAAGGATGGTTCTACCACGTCCAGACCTTTCTTTTGGTGAATGAGGATTGAATTGTAGTGGAGTAAGCTCAGAGCTTGGAGCAGCACCCTGAAGAGGTTTCAGTGGTGGAAGCGGTGCTTGTGATTCTGCTTCAGACTCAGAGATGTGTTCAGTACCACTGGGCACATCAGGGAGTCCAAGCATGCTCTTTAGAGCTTGACTTTCAGGCTCTAGAATCCTTCCAGAATCGAAGTTTGGAAGCTTACTCTCAGGATTAACACGTTCAATCCATTCACTGGAATTTGAATCAGCCAACATACTTGTAATCATGCCACCAGACACAAATGGCTTAGGAGACTGGTCTTTGTTGAGAGAGTCAGGGAGATGATCTTCACCTGTGACTCTCTTCTTGCTGCTACTGGGGGCTCCCACAGCATCAAAGACCCTGGGATTCTTAGCAGTCCAACTCTTAAGAATATCATTTGCCTTTTTAAGTTCATCTTGAAGATTCTGATTTCTTTTAACTAGTTCAGTGTTTTGAATTTGCAAAGTGACAGCCTCAAGCTTAGCTTGTTTTAAAATGAGCAATTCATCCCTACACTTATTCAATTCAAAACTTAACTTGTTGTACTTAGAAAAAAGATTCAGTCTTTGCTCTTCTACAAACTTAAGGTCAACATTTAGATAATTCATATAAGACTGCCAATCAGAGTCATCATCCATAGAAAGTAAAGTGTTTACCTTCTTCATTGTGATGTTGACCCATTCCCCGTTCCTAGCATGATTCTTCCCAACAGCAAGCTTGTCTTCTTCTGAGAGAGCCATTAGAGCACTGACGTGTACCATTTCATCATCCGATGAGATTGGCTCTTCATCCCAGTCAAAGGTTTCAGCAACAAGGCCTTTGTTCTTCCCCTGCACAGATTGAACATTTTTTGTTGTTTCTGAGGGACTGGCCTCAAGCAATGCAAGCTTAGCTTTTGCTTTCTTATACTTAGCTTCATAATCAATGGTTTTGTTAAGATCAGATTTGTTTTGAATATTTTGATGAGACTAATAGATTTTTGGTTGAAATTTGCTAAATCCTGAAGACTGATTAGATCCTGATGGTTTGTAAGAGGGTTCAGAAATTGTTTTTGAAAAACAGTCTTTTGCAAAATGGCCTCTTTTATGACACTTGTAGCATTCAGTGTCTTCAGTTGCTTTAGCAGTAGAAAAACCTTTGTTTCTTTTTATAAACCTTCGAGAGTTAGCGAGGAGTGCCCTTTCCTGAAATTCAGCATTCAGGTCACTTAGGTACTCCTCACTTGATCTCTCATCAGGCTCATCATCTGAGTTTTCTTGGAAATCTTGAACTACATTGTTAGAAAAGAAAGCAATTGATATTGGTGATGATGTAGTGGTCAGGGACTTCTTGACTTCCTGAGACTTCTTTAAGTCAGGGTATCGTCTGTTGATGAGGTTTTCCTCATAGACAAATTTCCCATAAATTTCAGGAAGCTCAAGATTTTGGATGTGATTGGCATTCCTGAGTCCCTGAGAGAAATTCAACCACTTCTCAGGGAGACTGTTTACAAAACCAACATTGATTTCATGCTTAGACAACTTAACACCATCATTTGAAAGTTCATTTAAAAGAGTTTTGTATCTGGTGTAAGTTTGAGAGAGAGTTTCTGAGTCCTTAGCCCTGAAGGTGTTATACTCAAGTTTCAGGTCCATTATCCTGTTTTCCTTGGTATCAGATGGTCCTTCATGACTATGAACTAGGTCATCCCAGGTTTGCTTAGCAGTACTACAGCTAATAACAGACTCCATAATATCGTCAGGAAGACAAGATATTATGATACTTTTGAGTCTTTGGTCCTGGTTGACCACTCTCCTTTCATCTTGGGTCCACTGAGCTTCAGGTTTGGGCAACCCTTCAGCAGTCTTTGGGACAAATGGACCTTCATTTATGCACTTGACATAATAAGGTTCCATCCCAATCAAATAGCAAAGCATTCGCTTTTTCCATTTGTTGAATTTGCCAACTTCAAGTCTAGGGGCAACAGCTGAATAAGCTCCACCCTTTTTATCGACTAGTTGGGGTACATCAATTTCAGCCATTTAGGATCCTAATTTAAAAACTTTTAGAGCGGCTTAAAAACGAGTTTTATAATTAGCCTTGCTCTGATACCACTTGTTGTACCCCGTTCACTATCGTTTAAAAAAGTTCAAGTTGATAAAACAAGTTAAAAGTGAACAATGACTGAAATTAATATAAAGAAAACACACTAAGTAATTTTCAACGTCATATTCTTATTAGAAATAATTCAACAAAGAATACGTTACTCAAGTACTTGCGGAATAGTACTTGGGATTGAAATGACAAAGTTGGGTGATTCCTCTCTAAGCTCAGGCTATGTCTGAGCACAACTCTTAGAGCTCACTGAGCTATCTCAGGAACTAAGTTGTATTTGGAGGAGTGAAAAGATGGCTTGCGTGTGTGTGTTTTTACAATTCACAAGCTTAACCTTTTCACTCCATCTCTTATGCTATTTATACATGTATGGTATTTGACTCTTTCCTAAGTGACAAACTGACATCACACAGAAGACAAAATACTGATGTATTTTGTCTCTGTTTACAAAGACTATTCTAGGTAAGAGACAAGACTACTTTCCTAAGTTCAGTGATGACACTGAGCCTGATGTTTTGCTATTCAGGGAAAGTTGACTTTGGATGATAAGGACCTCGTCTTATCTGATTCAACCTTTCCCGCTTTGTCCCGCTCTTTCTTCAGTCTTTTCATTCTTCAGTCTTCTACTTCAGTTTGTCTTCAGTGTAAGAAGTTGGATAGGAATCTTAGGGATTCAGTGAGTTATTGTCATCACTCACTGAATCCATCATCTTCTTCTTGACTCAGTCTTCACCCTTTAAGTTCCGCCTTACTGAGTGGAGAGACTTCTTCTTAGCCTCTTACTGAGTATCCTGAAGACGACTCACTGAGAGACTATGCACTCAGTGACCTGTTTGTGTTAACGGATTAAATACTTGGGCTATTTTCTATTCAAATCCTAGATTAAGGGGTTTGGGTATTTACTGAACCCAACACAAGCCACTGAGTAAAACTAGGGTAAAGTACCTCTCTTACCCTATATTTATCTATGTGCTTTACAGGAGTTACTTGGTTGCAACTACACTCAGGATGCACAATTTGGGTATCTTCCTGGCATCCTGAGTCTTTCAAATTTTATAAAGGACCCATCCAAAGTCCCAAATATTGAATTGACGGCCTATATGACTGTTGTAAACATTCATAGGTATTCAGTGTCTCCACCTCTTTCCAAAAAGAAGAGGGTGAGAAATCTCAGACTGTGACTCATGCCTTACCCAAGTCACAGGGACGTGATGGTTCTGGAACACAACCTCAAAAGAGGAGAAAGCCCAAGCCCACTGAGACACCTAAGGAGACCCAGGTAACACCACCCTTGGTGCCAACAGATGATTCTGATAAAACCCATTCAGTCTCCTCGCGCCCAACTACTCATCCTCAAGATCCAAAGGGAAACACACAACCCACTAGTACGGGATCCACTTCTCCGCCTCATGAGGACATTCGCAAATAATAACTTTTTACTGAGGGCACAAAAATTGATCCCAAAGACTCAGAGGGAAATAAACAACTCACTGATACGGGATTGCCTTACTCGACTCCTCGTGATAGTATTGGGAAACACCCACCATTGCTTAAAGGGTTAACTAGGGACAAAGATTCAGAGGGAAACATAACCCCCGCTGATATGAAACCAACAAACAAATCCAATACTTCTCATGATGGCACTTGCAAAATCCAACCAGTGCTTGAAGGGTCACTAGCATTGCAGATGTTATGAAACACATATGTTGTTTACAACGGTTAGTTTGTTGGATATAGAAAAGAGTTTTCTTACTACACTTTTCCTAAGTTGACAACACATGGTAAGTTAAAAACGACTAACCGTCACCATACCAAACTAAAGCAAATTCAGATAGTATATGATTATTTAAAGATACGAAAATCAAATGTTACGTTTGATTTGATAACTTGAAAAGTTCGGCAGTACGTTGGGACGGCCTCCCAAAATAGGTCGGGATGGCGTCTCACAAAGGTTGGAATGGCATCCAAATTCCGAGAAGTCTAAATATCTTCATTTCAGCTTCGTTATTCCTCATTCTCATCCACTTACCTATTAGCACGCTCCAATTGCTTCATATATATCTGTTCATGTACCTTGTCCTCCACATGTATGTGCCAAACGGATATGCTTGTGGTTGGGGAGGTGACTCTATCTGTTCATCATTGTCTTTAGAGGAGTCGGAGTCAGTAGTGGTGTCAGGCTCATAGTATCCACCTGTGCTATCATGAGTCAAGTTAGTGATATTATAATTTCTTTCAATGGCATTTTAATCCTACATATATAATTTAATAAATGGTTAGTCAATAAACTATTTTTTAATAGAACTCCTATGTTCTTAGTGTCGACCTTTATTTACCTTTTAGGTTAACTCGCTGATGATCCGATTGAAAGTTGAACGTCTCATAAGGAGGATGACTAGGTGTGACTTTATTACGGATATCATTGTCTTTACCTATATTATCATATCCTTTAAACCTGTGAAAAATGAGTGCATCATGATCCAACATAGCACTGGTATCCGAATCACAGAAGGCTTCAAGTGACATCCCTCTAATATAGTCTGTTTTGTTTAATGTATATGTTCGCTCCCATGATTCATCAATTGTGTGAATCCAAATCTCCCAAAAATCATTAGTTTTCTTACAAGCAAGTACTAACTTGCCTTCATAAGTAAGGAGCTTCTTAGAAGTGTAAGCTTGAATGTTGTAAATTGGATCTGGCGATCGTAATGTCTTCCACGTGTGTGAATAAACATCAAATTTAAAGATGTCACAATTTGACATGAAACAGTAGATTGAGCCCCTGGAGGTGATTAGTGGGCCGATTAACAAGTCTCCATATGGTAACTTCACAAACTTTAGTCCCCATGTAAATGTCTTTGAGTTGAAGATTTCACAGAAGTAAGTAGTGCAGCTCGTAAACTTTTTACTGAAATAACAGATACATTGACAATTATAATTGTTTAGGAAATGCTATATTAAAGATGAAAAAGAATCTCAGTTAAATTGCTAAAAACACTTTGTTCAAAAAATGATTTTGCTAAAAACACCAAACAAATATATCAGAGAAGCTTAGAAAGTAATAATAATAATAATAATAATAATAATAATAATAATAATAATAATAATAATAATAATAATAATAATAATAATAATAATAATAATAATAATAATAATAATAATAATAATAATAATAATAATAATAATAATAATAATAATAATAATAATAATAATAATAATAATAATAATAATAATAATAATAGTTTCTCGGCTCCCCACCAATTTTTTGTAAATCCTATGAGTTTCTAATAAAAGTGTTGTTTATAATAAAAAAATAATAATAATAATAATAATAATAATAATAATAATAATAATAATAATAATAATAATAATAATAATAATAATAATAAATAAATAAATAAATAAATAAATAATAATAATAATAATAATAATAATAATAATAATAATAATAATAATAATGTCATATGAAACTTTTCCGCTTTTGTCTATCTATATTTCCAGTATAATTCATGTGTAAATTTAGTAATTATGGGATAATATGATCGGTTTTATACTTACATGACAATCAATTAATGAACCATGTCTGTGACATAGTCAGTTTTTATTCATGAATTGAACTTCAATTACAAAATTTATATCAGGTATTATGAATCAACACCAAAAACCCTAAATATATTTATATAGAGATAATCGCACTTGCTTGTACAAAAATCATGTAACCTAATGTATCTAGCTTCTTGCTAGAATTAATTCTGCTTGATTAATAATACCAGCAGTTCGGAAAAAATTTATTTAGATAAACAAATTTGACCTAAAAATAAACAAACTACTAGCATGTAAAGCATCCATGAAACTGGTCATATATATTGCCCACATAATTACAGCATTAGTATATTAAATAAAGATATAACTAAACATTGAGGAGTAACTAAAGATATATACTTACACGTGCTCGTTTTCATAAAATCTGACTATCTTGTAATGCAATATTGGGTTGAAACTCATCACGACGATACAGACCAGTTTCGGTTTATAGTTCCATGGCTCAGGCAATGGTAAAACCTGCTTAGTGGCAGGTTTACAAACATAGTACAAAATCTCCGTATACCCAGTGTGAGGAGTCTCAAGCAATACGATACCTTGGTTTGAAGATGATAGAATTCTAGCGTCTTTTGGCAGAAAACCAAGATCAAGACTATCGGATTTATGTGACGGTGCAAATTCTATGATGGGGTGTTTCAAATGACTATCATGTTGTATGATCACACCAGATATGATGTTGTTTCGTTGCTTGTGCTTCCGGATAAGATGTGAATCATATGTGAGATGGTTGTATGCTTTGCTCGTACAACGCATGGCATTGAGACTCTCTAACAATGTTCGTGAAAGAATCTCGATTTTCATGTCGTCAGGCATGGAATCCATCTGAGAAGTTAGGGTTTCGATAAGTAATGAAGAAAAAAGGTCTTATTTAGATGTTATTAGAATCTTCAACTTTATGTTTTTCTGACATTTTAACATGTATGCATGGAAGTTTATAAAAATAATTACTCTATTTTAGCTTTTCTGGCTTGTAATCTTCTATAATTTTATATAATGCATGAAAAGTTATAAAAGAAGATCAAATTTACATTCCTTTTTACATGCTTTAAAATCTCAAGATTTTTTTTTTTCTTTTTTTATTTTTTTTTTTTTTATTTATTTTTTTTTTTTAATTTAAATCTCAAGATTAGTTTTACTCGGATTTTGTTTAGGTAGTTGATAAAAAAATTTAATACGGAGTATTTGGTTTACATATTTCTCTTCTTTTTTTTTTCCTAATTTGATAACCCATGGTCAATTTAAAAGGACTATTATGCTTTTAAGGTTATGGAAATAAATATAATTCGAATTTTAGATCTTATTTTATACTCCGTAATATGTAATAAGAATCTTTACCATATAAATAGGTGTCAAAAAGTGTACAAGAATAACACCTTTTTTTTCCTTCTATTTTTAGTTTAAGATCGTATACCGTGATAGTTGATGCATCACACCTTGTCCCGCAAAATATTTTTTACTAAAACTATTCTAAGCAATTACACCATTTCACATTCTACCTTAATATCATATCAGCTTATTCTTTCTCCTAATTTCATCTCATTTTTTACTTCCAATAACTCACAGCGCTTCACTTGTCAACTCATTTTTTTTAATTTATTAAAACTAAAACTTTTATTCGTTAAAACGTTACATAGATAATTAAAAACTTAAACTTACGAAATAAAATACGTAAACATTATATAGATAATTAAAAACGTAAACTAAACGAAATTTCACCTCGTTGCCTTTGCAACTCGACCCGTTTGTGTTGTTTTTGAGTCAAGTGATCAGTAGGCTAGAAATAGAACATTTCGACTTTTCGACGTTGTTTCATTTCTCAGATTCTCAACTCTTGTTGCTTCAGTTCCAGCTCCTGTCTTTTGATCTCTAAAATGCTTCAACATTATGTGTCTTTTTGGCGTTGTACGGCTAGTTGGCACTTGTATATCCGTTAACCATCAACCTAGACAATGTGTTAGGACCGTTTAACACAAGATTTATGTGGTTTGGAGGTCGGGGTTGGTGGAAGAAGATGAAGATCTTCATCCTTTTTAGTGAGAGAAACTAGAGAGAGGGAGGAGAAAACACAAGGATAATATTATTGATAAGAACAAAACACACACACCTAATGTTTCACCTCACCCCTCATGGAGAGTCATGAGGGGTATATATAGGCCCTATTTTTGTCACTTAAACGATACTAGTCCCTAAAGGCAAAGTATACTACGCGTCTAGTCTAATTCACGTAAGTGACGTTATCTTTATAAAAAGCGAGGCTAACAATCTCCCTCCAAGATAGCGTCACACGTGAATGGTGACAATGAGACCTATAAATACAAAACAAAGTAAATTACAATAGTAATGAACAATGTTGACTTTCTTGAAGCGCAGAGTCTCTGTAGTCTAGATACTGAGGCAAACTTGGAGTTCTCCCTTCCGATGACCTCGGCATTTGATCTTTGGCACTGACGGCACAAATTCTTGTAGCTCTGAACTTCAACTGTAACGGTCTAGTTAGGTTACTACTCCCTCCTAACTAGTGAGCCTTTTTTCTTTTACTCCCTCCTGAATCGACAACACTCTTCCAACACGCAGCGGAGAAAATAAACTCTTGATCGTACAATAGTTGTCGTTCTGGGAACATAGTAACAACATAACTCACTTAGTATTGCATCCAAGTTGGTAAAAAGCCCCAATGTACACACATTACTTCTCCTTCTTCGGTCTTAAGCACAAATCCCTTCATAATCCAATCACGGAAGATGAAATACCAACTTCTCCCTCCTGATGGTTGCGAGCTATCGGAATCATCATAATGTTGCGTACATGCCGTATTACCTTCTTCTTGATGCAATATTAACATCATAGCTTGATCAAAATTCTGTGAGAATATGTCGCAAAAATACTCTCAATAATTTTCTCTAACCAACCTTTTATCGAACCTCCTTTGAATTCACCGGCTAATAGTAATGACCACATATGGAGAAAATCCGATACGACTGACTTGAAAAGGAAGTAAACATCCCAACTTTGTGACTTACTGCTTGTTCTAAATTTTTTAACAATCCACAACCCAGTGTGACACTGAGCACTACAACGTAACTCCTTAAAGTGATGGTTACACACTGTGAGCACTACAACGTAACTCCTTACATCAGTTATAACCAGATTGTCAAATTTCATAATGTGCTCCAACAAGTTATCTTGAGACATGCATCCAACCAACCAACGTCTCAACGATAAAGAAGTCCACCCGTGAAACATCACTTCAATTTCTCGTCAATAATACCGTACAAAAACCCCGTAGTCATTTTTCAAATTTCGCTCAAGCCGTGAATATTTGTATCCTTCCGTGAAATTAATACCATACCAACATGCCATTCCATTTCAAATATTATCAAAAAAAATTATTGTCCAAGAATAAGCCTTGAATAATAACTTTTGATGAAATTCAATTTGTGCATGATACATGACCACGTTTTGCATAAGCCGACACCAGCCCAAATCCAAGTCTTTGATAGCAGCCCATTAACTACTTATCTTGCAAACCCAAACAAATCCAGTTGAATTGCTGAGGCCCACACGATCCAATCACAACATGTATAACCGGATATAAAACATTGTCATACTTTTACCCTGAACCTAAATATCACATTTGTGATAATACACGCCTACATTTTTCTCCCAAGGTCTGAAGAAAAACGTATCCTGTATCCAAACTCCCAACTCAGATTCAAAAGAAATCAGTCTAAACACATCACAAATCTTATATCCGAATCACAAACAAAAGCATACCGACACCCATATCATATTCAAAACGTGCGCAGCTTCAAGATCCTTTAAAAAGGGTCTCGGGTAGGTTATGATTTGTTGTTTTCATTGTATTTCTTTTAATTTTAACGAGCTGAAGGAATAAGCTAACACACTTGTTAAGTTTAATTCCTTTTTGATTCGGAGAATGAATAAGGTCACCTTCAAATACATCTATGATGGTATTGTTCAAACTAAAAAAAATCTTGAAAGAGGTTGGCAAAAAAGTTTGAACCAACTGAGATCTTGAGATTTTGAAATTGAAGTACGAGTCCAGTTTTGATTGGAATGAGTGTTGAGGAGAGATGGTGAGGGTTATGGGTTGAGTCTAGATGTAGGATTGGTTTTTGGTAAAGGTATTTTCGGACTGATGATGTTAATGAAACTGATGTCGAGTTGTAAGTGGTATATGGTATAAGTTTGTCGATGTGGTCAAGGTTATTTTTACGCATAACTTTTTCTCTTTTTCTGCTCATTAATTTCTTACGCGTAACTTCTTGCTTATGCGTAGGCATACGCGTAACATGTTTATGCGTAGCCTTACGCGTAACCTTGCTTAGGCGTGAAGCCAGAAGCTTAGGCGTAAAAGCATACGCGTAACATTTTCTTACGTGTAACTTCACAGCTACGCGTAACATCTCTGTAGATGGATCCTTATGCGTAAGTTTAGGGTTTTGACCCTTTGACTTTTTTTTCGGCGAGTTTTTCCGACCATGTTAATCCGTTCAGTCTTCATAAAAACCCAAAAAAGCATAAAAACTGCTTCTGTTTGACCCATTTGACCACGAAACTGACGGTTTGACCACAAGTATTTCACAGATTTGGTATAAAAAAGTCACATAAAAGATGAGACCAAAGTCTGTCTTGGACCAATAAAGACACAAAACAGATATTGTAAAACATGAATGAGAAGGACTTTTTGACCAAAACAAGGATACTCAAATACATGTTAAACTGTTAACCCACAAATCGGGAAAAAAAATTCCGACCCACAAATATAGCACAAAAACAATAACAAAACATGTATAAACCAACATAAATCAACACAAGATAACCATGGCTCTATACCACTTGTTAGGACCGTTTAACACAAGATTTATGTGGTTTGGAGGTCGGGGTTGGTGGAAGAATATGAAGATCTTCATCCTTTTTAGTAAGAGAAACTAGAGAGAGGGAGGAGAAAACACAAGGATAATATTATTGATAAGAACAAAACACACTACCTAATGCTTCACCTCACCCCTCATGGAGAGTCATGAGGGGTATATATAGGCCCTATCTTTGCCACTTAAACGATACTAGTCCCTAAGGGCAAAGTATACTACGCGTCTAGTCCAATTCATGTAAGTGACGTTATCTTTATAAAAAGCGAGGCTAACACAATGGTTCCTCATTGAAAAATCCTTAACTGTCCGATGACACCACCCCTTTCTTCTTCTGCGCTTTTGCTTTGTCCCTGCCCATTGGACGTCGAACTTGCTGCACTTCCCCTTCCTCGTCGTCTCCAGTCTACGATCTCAAACTAAAACCACCATACACAGATTGCGACGTGTTGAACGAACTAGAGCCCGAAGACATGTATCTCTTACTCTTTTCGTGTTTCACTTCTTCAAAGTTCGAAACTTCCACGTCTTTCCATTTCGCACATTCTTTCAATTCAACCCAGCAATGCAGATGTGTAAACAGGGTTCCATATTTATCTGCATATGTCACAAGTGCTTGTTTGGTGTAATCACCGTCTTCGGCTCTACTCACCGTCGTCTGAATGACGTTATTGTACCCACCATAAAATTGAGCAACTTTTGGACGTAATGACTTCCATTTCCTGTTTATCATATCATAGATCCGACGTTGGGTTATTACACAACTTATATACATATGTGCTTATATCTCATTCCAAATTTCAGCATCCTTTCTCGCATTACCAGCAATGCTATCTTCGGATATATGAACCCAATCTTTGCACAATACAATTTCTTTTTTCAGGTGTCCACAGAGTACACCGTTGTTCCTCGTCATTTTGATCAACCTTCTTTTGGCGTCTTCTTGTCGGCTTCTTCGCCGGAAGAGGGGGGGCTTCTTCAAAAGGAGAGTCCTCACAAACGAGAGGCATGGTCTCCGAAAATTGAGGTGAGTACATTTCGTCAAGAGTAAATTGATTAACGGGGGACATAGATTGTTTCATATTTGGCTGTGATGACGAACTACCTATATACGTTTTTGAATCGTAGTAGGTGGTGTTGAACGGGAAGATGTTTTGTTTTGACTATTGGCTAAAAACATTTTGTTGTGGGTATGGGTTTCAGTATGGTTTGTTTTGGTAAGGTTGGTTATAAAAGAAGATTGTGGTTGTAAGTTGATTTGTTGGTTTGGCGGTGGAGTATTTTCGAAACGGGATGTTTCTTCGGGTGTTGGGGGAGTGTTTCGGGTAGTGTTTTGTTGTTGACGTTTTGTGTTTCGGGAAGTGTTTTATTAAGACATTTTGGTAGTAAATTAAAAAGTAAAATGGTATTGAGAGTATGAAAGTATATAAATGAGAAGATGTGTTTAAAAATATGAAATTTAAGAGGTATCTATAGGTGAAAAATGAGGCAGTGATTTTTTTATTTTTTTATTTATTTTTTCTTTTTTTTTTCTTTTTTTTTATTTTTTTTAAAATGTGCAACGGATACTTGAAATGGGGGCTCACTTTGCACAATTTATTATGAGGTGAGAACCTCACCATTCGTTCCCTTGGTTTTCGTCTCTCACGTGCCTCCTTGGCCTTGCCCAGAAAACCTCATGCGTGAGGTTAGTGCCTCACGTTGGCTTACCGCCATTGCTGGGAGCAAGCTAAGATCAACAATGCAAGTCAAACAAAGTTATGCTTTTTTTAGCGTTCTTAAACATCACTTAAGATGAAGATCAAGTTGTCTGAAGTTCTTATAAGTGGTTGAACTAAAGTTAAATACGTTTTGGCATGTTACATTAATTAGCGGCATATATATATATACATATATATGCATGATGTTTCATGACTAAATGGTTGAAATCAGTTGCATAGTTAACCATATGCGCATCTTATGAAATATTTTGTATCGTTTACGTACTCTTTATTGAATACCATTTTTTTTTTGTTCGCAACATCTGTTAGAAGATACAACAACACCTTTGTTTCTGTCCCACAACATCCACGCAAAATACTCGGTGAGTGACTATGTCGCGTCTGCAAGCCTAGTACTAGGGAGTACCAACTAGAGTTAACTTGTAATAATATAGACTATCACTATCATCTAAAATAACTTGTAATAATATAGACTATCACTAATACAGTAAATTTTCTAAATAATATCTTCTTAAACTTTAATTGGTGGAATTTCAAAGAAAACAAAGTATTAGAAGTTGTTAAAATATAACTCAATTCTGAAATGTTATATTGTTAGGGACTAATGTTGTGCATTTTGTATTCTCTGTTATATGTGGTTTTGAGGTTTGGTAGAAAAGTGGAAGTTGTTGATAGTTGGAGGGGGCTTTGTGCTATGTCTGGAAAGATGAAGTCAAGGCAGGAGTCAAAGCTATATATTGTCTCATTCTGTCTAGGGTTTGATATAATTCATTCTCTCTAAAAGGTGAAGATTGCAGTCGATCTTCTCTCAACCAAAACTACTTTCTGATTGTTACTAATATTGCTTAAGAGTGATTGTGAGGTTTCTTATATTGTAAAACTATTGATAAGTAGTCAATAGCCTTTCACCTGTGTATCAGTGGAAAGGATTGTGTTGATGTTCAGTTGTTTGTGATTCATGTGATGTTTCTGGGTTGTTCTGATTAAGATCAGTTGCTTATT
>BPTQ01000007.1:92619074-92772236 GCA_019973895.1 Chrysanthemum seticuspe | reverse complement strand
CGACTGTGAGTGTCTGATTTCGACTTTGGCCATTTTCTTCATATATTCGCGCCTTTCTGTCCAAATAAGTGTCATTCCAGCATTTTGCCTTCACGAGACCTAAAAAGTGAAAAGGAACGATATTAAGCAATAACGGATACAAAAGTGGTCAAATAAGGACTTAAACGACCCCTCAAAATGGTACCTTTTAAAACCTTATCATATTACTTTGATGGAAATCAAGGTACTGGCCTAGAATTTAGGAATTCTATTCCCATCTGTAATTTGACAAAAAACTTGTGGCATGGCAGACTTGGTCATCCTTCTGATCAGGTCTTGTCTGTTTTAAAAGGTGAAATCATTTTTGAAAATGAAACTGATATTGAGCCTTGTGATGTCTGTCAAAAGGCTAAACAAACCAGAGAACCTTTTCCTTTAAGTGACCATAAAACCATAAGTCTTGGTGATATTGTTCATCTTGATCTGTGGGGTCCTTATAGAGTTAAAAGTAAAGAAGGATATAGATTTTTTCTAACTATTGTTGATGATTTCACCAGGGCTGTTTGGGTTTATCTGCTTAAGTATAAGCATGAAGTGTTTGATTGCATTCAAATTTTTTATAATCTAATTAAGACACAATTTGAGAAGAGTGTTAAAGTTTTTAGAAGTGATAATGGTACTGAGTTTGTTAATAATCAGTTTAACAAATTTTGTGAAAGTAATGGTATTATGCATCAAACTTCTTGTGCTTATACTCCTCAACAAAATGGAGTTGTAGAGAGGAAACATAGGCATCTTTTAAATGTTGCTAGATCCCTTATGTTTCAGGGGGGATTGCCTCTTTTTTTGTGGTCTGAATCAAAGTTGTCAAAATCGCGCCTAGGCGCTAAGTCGCACGAGGCTCTAGCCTTTGGGATTTTTTTAGATCGAGGCTCACAACATGCATGAATCCCACAAAAATCGCGCGCCTTGGGGATTTTTGCGCCTTTGCGCCTTGGGGATTTTTGCGCCTCGGATATGTAACGGGTTTTTGAGCCCCTTTTTTAAATATTAAGATGAGAAAAAAGGGCCTTATAATTTATATACATGGGCCTTTTAATTCATATGGTGAGTATTTGTATGATTTGTAAATTTGAATTGATTTTATGTTTATTTTATTGATCGATCTTTAAGAAGTTACTTTGTTTCATTAAGTATTTTATTTATGACATATTATCATGAAAATGTGGCATTGTGCCTTGAATATTAATACGTTGCTTGCTTGATATTTTGGGTTAAGTTGTGAGCTTTGTTAGATGTAAGTCTACAAGTGTAGGACACAAACATATTTAGTCTGATATGGATTTTAATCTCTATATAGGATATCGGGCCAAAGAGTTAATCCGTTTTAGAAGTGACAACTAATCCATTTTAATCTTTATAATGGCAATTATTAAGTAGTTTAATGTTATTTTGTGTTATTTAAGCTACATAAATGGTCACATATGTTATAAAAACTTAATGTATTTAGTGCGCCTCGCATTCATAAATCTCGCGCCTTGAAATGCGCCTCGACTCGAGGCTCTTTGCCCCCCTTTGCGCCTTAGTGCGCCTTGAGCCTTTCAAAACATTGGTCTGAATGCATTCTAACTGCCACTTATTTGATTAACAGATTGCCTTCCTCAGTGCTAAATGGAAAGTCTCCCTTTAATCTTATCTTTAAAAGAAAACCTGATTTAAAACACTTAAGAATGTTTGGTTGCTTATGTTTTGCTACTATTCTTACCAGTCATGATAAGTTTAGTAGTAGAGCAGAAAAATGTGTTTTGGTTGGGTATTCTAATTTTCAAAAAGGTTACAAGCTTTATAGTCTTGAAAGGAATCAGTTTATCTTTTCTAGAGATGTAAAGTTTTTTGAAAAAGTATTTCCTTTCAAGATTAAAAATTCTTCTGCTGCTCCTCACCCTCTCAGTCAGAATCCAAACCATGTTAATTTCTTTGATGAAATTACTAGTGAAGATTCTGACACACCTAATGATGATAATAAGCTAAATGGTACCCCTATGGGTAATATAAATCAAAATGATCATCAGTTGGGTGATGGCAGCAACTCTCAACACTTGGATAGCCCAACAATTGACCAAAGGGAGAGTGATTTGGGGCATTCTCCTGGTTCCAATGAGGCTGCCAGTGTTGATGAGATGGCTGCAACACCAGTTGGTGTGAGTGCTTCTGAGGGTGATCATAGTCCCTCTCCTGAACAAGCAGCAGATGATAGTTTACTTAATAATGGTCAACCTGTGTTAAGAAGAACTGGTAGAACTTCAAATTTTCCTAACAAATACAATGATTATATTGTTGATTCAAAAGTTAAATTTGGTCTTGAAAATTTTGTGACTTATGCTAAACTAAAAAAAGATACTTTATGCTTTGTTATTGAATTGAATAAAAGTTTTGAGCCTAAAAATTATTGGGAGGCTTGCATGTATCAGCACTGGGTAGATGCAATTAATAATGAGATGGAAGCTTTGTATAGAAATGACACTTTTGAAATTGTTAAATTACCTGAAGGCATAAAGGCTATAGGTTGTAAGTGGATTTTTAAGATAAAATATAAGTCCAATGGTGAGGTAGATAGATATAAAGCTAGACTTGTTGCTAAGGGCTATAGTCAAAAGGAAGGGGTTGACTTTGATGAAACTTTCTCACCTGTTGTGAAGATTGTTACTGTTAGATGTCTTATTAATTTAGTTGTTCAACAAAGTTGGCCTATATTTCAGCTTGATATCAATAATGCCTTTCTTTATGGTGATTTACATGAAACTGTCTATATGTCTTTGCCTGATGGTTTTTTTGATGTTAATGATAAAAGAGTTTGTAGACTTAAAAATTCTTTGTATGGTTTGAAACAAGCACCCAGGCAGTGGAATGCTAAGTTAACCAGTGCTTTGCTTGAAAATGGGTTTATACAGAGTAAGAGTGACTATTCCTTGTTTGTCAAAAATGATTCAGGTAATATTGTTGCTTTACTTGTGTATGTTGATGACATTATTGTTACTGGTAATAACTTGGCTGAGATTGAAAGTTTTAAAGAATTTCTTAAGTCTAAATTCCAAATTAAGGATTTAGGAAAACTTAAGTATTTTTTGGGTATTGAAGTAATTGAAACTGATAAGGGTTTATGTTTAACTCAAAGAAAATATTGCTTAGATCTGCTTTCTGAGTTTGGTTTATTGGCTTGTAAGCCATCTGCTTTTCCTTTGGAACAAAGTGTGTCTATTTCTAATGAACCTACTACTACTGATCCTGTTTTGGATAATATAACTGAGTATCAAAAACTTATTGGAAAATTGATTTACTTAACACATACTAGGCCTGATATATCATATGTTGTACATTGTTTGAGTCAGTTCATGCATAAACCACTTAAGTCTCATCTTAAAATTGCACTTAAGGTTTTAAGATACTTAAAAGGGTCTCCTGGAAGAGGAATTCATATTGTTAAAAACTCTTTTGTAAATCTTGAGACTTATGTGGATGCAGACTGGGCCAAGTGTGTAGTTACTAGAAAATTAGTTACAGGATTTTGTTTGTTTCTTAATGGTTCATTAGTTTCATGGAAAAGTAAAAAACAAAACACCCTTTCTAAGTCTAGTGCAGAGGCTGAGTATAGAGCAATGGCCTCTGCTACTTCAGAAATTGTTTGGGTCTTAAAAGTTTTAAAAGATCTAAACTAGGAACATTTTTTGCCTGTAAGACTGTTTTGTGATAGTCAGGCTGCAATTAAAATTGCAGCTAATCCTGTTTTTCATGAGAGAACAAAACACTTGGAAATTGATTTACATTTTGTGAGAGAAAAAATTTTGGTTGGAGTTATTAAAACTGAAAAAGTTCAGTCTATAAATCAGATAGCTGATATTTTTACCAAAGGGCTTGATAAGCTTCAACATGAGAAACTGGTTTCTAAACTTGGTCTTTATGATATGTTTCAGGTTTGAGTTAAGGGGGGATGTTAAAATATAACTCAATTCTGAAATGTTATATTGTTAGGGACTAATGTTGTGCATTTTGTATTCTCTGTTATATGTGGTTTTGAGGTTTGGTAGAAAAGTGGAAGTTGTTGATAGTTGGAGGGGGCTTTGTGCTATGTCTGGAAAGATGAAGTCAAGGCAGGAGTCAAAGCTATATATTGTCTCATTCTGTCTAGGGTTTGATATAATTCATTCTCTCTAAAAGGTGAAGATTGCAGTCGATCTTCTCTCAACCAAAACTACTTTTTGATTGTTACTAATATTGCTTAAGAGTGATTGTGAGGTTTCTTATATTGTAAAACTACTGATAAGTAGTCAATAGCCTTTCACCTGTGTATCAGTGGAAAGGATTGTGTTGATGTTCAGTTGTTTGTGATTCATGTGATGTTTCTGGGTTGTTCTGATTAAGATCAGTTGCTTATTGATCTGGATACTTTTGGTTGAATAAAAGAAGTTGATCTTGGATTTAAATTCAAGATCTGTTGTTGGTTTATATTGTGTTTTTCTACATGGTATCAGAGACAGGTTCTTCGCCTTGCTCTGATTAAATTGATTTCGGGAAAATTAGGGTTTCAAAATTTGGGGGTTTTTCAAATTAATTTGATTAAACCTAATTGATTGTGATTAATAAGTATTTTCTGGCTCTAATTGATTGATTCTAAAAGATTTTACAAAACGCCTAATTTTTGAGAAAGTTAGGGTTTCGGTAATTTTGGGGGTTTGATCTCTAGCTTCGATTGGTGGTTGGTTCTTGGTGGTTCTGGGTTGATTGAGATCGTGTGGGTTGTGATTCTTGTCTCAAGAATTATAATCAGGGTTCTTGTTCCGCTGCTTTCTGGATTTGCGTGCACTGTAACACCTCTCGCACCCTTTATATTTCTCTTTTTTATTTCCTGTTTAGATTGACGGGGAGTAGGAGTTGAGTATTGTTGGAGGTTTGTGATTGTTGTTGGAGTGTGGTTTTTCTGTTTTAGTTGTAGATCTTGACTTAGAGTGTTCTGCCCTTGACCTACCACCTTGAGTGGCAAGGAAGCCTGGGAACTTCTTTCTTGACTCTTCTTGTGTGTTGTTTATATTTGTTCAATTATGTCTCTTCACCGGATCCTTACTAAAATTGTAAAATGTTATTTTACATGCAAAAACTCCAAACTTATTTGTAACTTTGAACGGTAAGAGTTGGACCAAATGGTGTAAATATATTCACTTGTTGGGTCAAATAATGAGTTACCTGAGCTGAAGCATTCGTGACATCATACGTTATCATGGTTAATGAAAAGAGAGAAATTTTGCTTATCTCTTCATTGATTAATTTATAATTTTGTCTTATTAACATAACTTTTTGTTTTAATGCTGAAGATCATTGTCGTCTTTAAAGAAAATAGTTGATAAAAAAATGTCGCTCTTACTTAAATCAAAGCAAGCGGTGACGTAAAAAAAATACAAAAAGAAAGAAGAAGTTGTCAAGGAGTATCTAACTTTGTCACCAAATACAACACTACCTTCGCACAAATAAACAAAAAGGAAGAAGCGAACAAAACTCCAAAGACGAAAAGCAAGAAGATAATTCCATCATTCTATCCAGTTTGATTGTTCGGTTTTTTCTCGCTCAAACTGCGAGAAAGTGTTAGATGACCTTATGGCTCAAGCCTAATTGTGAGCTTAGGTCCATAAGTGGTAGGATTATAATTATGTTGCTTGTTTTGAAAGTCATGTGACTATTATAAATAGATATTGCAATCTTGTGCAAACATTCAATATTTTGCTAAATTTCGAAACATATCAATCGAACGTAGAAATCGTAAATATATTTTTTCATGAGAAAAATACAATGGCCCTAACATAAAAACATCTCATTAATACTATGTATATGTTGAGTAGTTTTAGATTCAAATTCAGTACGAGCTGATTTGCAATCTTTTTGTTCTTCAAAAGTACCCACGGACCCTTTTGGTCAATGGACGGACCCCTAAAATTAGGTCCGTCTGATCCGTGGTACTGAGGCTGCTGGAACAGTTTCCTGCTATTTTTCGGCTCGCTTCGTTAGACTACTTGATATTTTTAAGTTCATATATCCTAGTCTTGTTTTATCGTTTGGTAACTTTTGAATTTTCATTATTTCATTCGCACAACTAATATTTTTATCAAACCTTTTGAACTTAGAATTTTGTTTAATAAGCATTTCCTGTGTGAGTTTAAGTTTTTCAATTTCAATTCCAAGCTCTTGACATGATGTGCATACTTTGTCAATGGCTTTACTATTTTCTAAACGTTTTGCCTTTTCTTTTAATTCATAAACCTCATTTTCTAAAAACTCCTTTTTAGTTTTCAAGAACTTGTTTTTGTTTATCATTTTCAAGCTAAGTTCACACAATTTGTTATATTCTTTTTGCAATGTGTCATCATCAATAGAAGAGTAAGATGAATCAGAGTGTACCTCGTTTAATTCATGAGCCATGAGAGCAATTTCATCATTCTTTGGCTCTTCGTTATCATCTTCACTTTCACTCCAAGCACCACTTACAAAAGCCCTTTGATTCTTGGTTTTAGGTGGCTTGAGACAATCTTCTATTAGATGGCTTGTATCTCAACACCTAAAACATTTTCGTTCACCTTTTCCTTTCTTATCATCACGATCTTTCCGAAAAGGTTTCTTGTCTTCTCGAGGTTATCTCACAAACTTTCCTCCTCTTTTGAAGAACTTTTTGAAGTCTCTTACAGCCATGGCATATTCTTCATCTTCACTATCCGAGCTAGATTCTTCGTCATCACTTGACTCCATTCTTGCTTTTAAGGCAATAGACTTGACTTTTTCTCTTTTTCCTTTAACGATCTCTTAATCTTTTTTCCATTACCATTTCATGGACTTTAAGGTATTCAATTAGCTCGTCAAGTGACATACTTGAAAGATCTTTAGATTCTTCAATGGACGTCACTTTTTTTCTTCATTTTGAATGGAGTGCTCTAAGGAATTTCTTGACAAAGTTCTTACCACAAAAAGATTCATCAAGTGCTTTAAGGGAAGTAATGATAATATTAAATAGAGGAAATCCACTATCAATGGTTTCATCTTCAGGCATATCAAATTATTTATATTGGAAGATCAATTTTGTTTTCCTTGAATTGTGAGTTCTCTTGATGAGTGATTATTAAAGATTGCCAAATTTCTTTAGCGGTTTTGCACATAAAGACTTTTTCATACTCCTTTTTAGGTAGAGCATTTTAGAGCATCATTTTGCTTTATTATTTTTAGCAATCAATTTCTTTTTCTCATCACTATGACGAGTAAGTGAAATGTCCTCATCCTGACCACTTGCAATATCTTTTATTAGCTTTATGATCACCCTTAATAATTATATACCAAAGGTCTATGTCTTTTGATTTTACATAGGTTTCAAAGCGATTTTTCCAATATATAAATCCATTTGGTTCAAAGAGTGGTGGTCTTTGCATAGCTTGCCCTTCCTTAAAGTTTTTAAAATCCATAGATCGTTCCAGGTTTTAAAATTCAATATAAAATCTTTAGTAACGTAGCTCTTGATGCCATTTGTGAAAAACTAGCAGGGGGTGAATAGTTTTACCATTTTTAATTTCTTTTCTTTGTTAAGTTTATGTGAAGTTGACTAATGTATACTAACAAAATGTAACCGTAAGTAAATGCAAGAAGGATGGAAACGATCAAACCACAACACGAGGATTTATAGTGGTTTGGTCTACAATGACTCTTTTTTCTTGCCCTACTCCACTCCCCGAGTATCCAACTCGAGAGTATCCTTCACTAGTCAACAAGCTCCTTTAACCAGCGTAGAAAACCTTACACGTCGCTTACACAATATATTCGACACAAAGCTAGATGTCGAGTTCTTTACAACGGTACAACCACTCTCGTCACACTACGTACTTTGAGGACTAAAATACTAATCGATTACTACATAGAATTATGATAGTTTGGTACAAACAATGATGTATATAATTTACAATACACATTGTATATGCAGAGCTTTAACTTTCTTGAAGCTAGTAAGTCTTCACTGATGTGATCTTCTTGCTACTTAAGAAGTTCACTAAAACAAATATGAATTAGTTATGTGTGTAATGAATGAGTTAGATGAGAATATTAACGCGAGAGAGAGAGAGAGAGAGAGAGAGAGAGAGAGAGAGAGAGAGTTTATGTGTGTAAGTGATGATAAAATAACTGAGTTTGGGCTGCTATTTATAGCCATTTTGGCTCAGTAACCCACCGGCGAGACGAACTCTAAAAAAAGGGTCCGCCCGTTATAATTTTTGGCCTTGTGGCCCTTTGACAGAAGATATGCAAATCTTGTTCATATCTTTCCAAAAGATTTTCAAGATCTTGCTAGTATCCTATTTAGATATTTCTAAGTTAGGATGATGCATGTAGTGATGAAATAATACATTTAGTTTTGATTAAAATGTATTAACAAAATAATCTTGTAAAATGAATTATGTAGCTAGTTAAAAGATGTTTATTAAGAAGTAACATGCTAGTTTATATGTTACTAAACATGTTTGATTACTTATGCTAATATAGGACTTATTTGATATGTTATGGACATTATTTTTAAAACATGTACAACACAGGACGCATAGTGTACATAAAACTTGTACAATTGAATTTTAATATTAGTGTACATTATATATTAAAATCCTTTGTGGTATTCAAATAAAACTTGTAGCTATATAGAAAGACTTGACAGTTTTATGCTTTGCGTAAATAAAGTTTATCATTGTCGTCAATAAAATTTAGCAAAGATCGTAAAAAATAAATAACGTTTTTTAAACGATATTTGTATTAACAAAATATCTGACATATATCTAGCGACTTCTTTCATAAAAAAATGCCAACGAAAAGGTCTCTCAATAACGAACAAAACGAGCCCAATATTCATAGACATGCGTACGATTTTATAAAAAATATTGATGTTTAATGGTTATATAATTTTTAAATAAAAGAATTTTCAAAATGCACCTTTAACCTAGCAAATAACTTTAAAAGTTATCCTAAAATTTGTTCAAACTACAGGGATCAAAGACATACAGTTGTATGTATTTACGAAATATTTAGCGATTACTTCAATAAAAAATATACCGTGAGAAACGTTTCCGGATTACAAACAAAACGAGCACAATATTGATATAATTTTGACATACATTCGATTTTATAGAATTTGTTGAAGTTTATTATATATTTCTTTTAAAAAAAAGATATATCTAACGATTTCTCTAACAAAAAATATACTCTCGGAAAAGCCTCTGGATTACAAACAAAACAAGACGAATATGGATACCCAAAACCATTTCATACGACTAAATTTGTAATCGCTAGCACAATATTTATGCTCCTGCATAGACGTAGTTTTATAAGTGATAACTCGATAAACATGTAACATATGTGTAAAACTTGTCGTTACAAAATATTATCATGAGACACTTACAAATAGAAATCTCAGCCTTTAAAAAAAAAAGACATTTACAAATAGAAAAATAGAACTAAATTTGAGACTCTATGGTGAGTATATATTAGAGTACTACATATATATCCAACATTTAATCACACAAACACTCCCACAACAACCAAACCTTAACCTCATCAATGGCTTCCATCTTCTTCACCCTCACACTCTCCACCCTCCTAACAACAATTGCACAAGCACAACTCACATGTACAACACAAAAATTCACAAACAACAAACTATACAACCATTGTAACGACTTACCTAGCCTCAACTCATACCTCCACTGGTCCTTAAACCCTTCAAAAGATACGCTCTCAATCGCATTCCTAGCAAAGCCCTCCAGTGCTTCAGGATGGGTCTCATGGGCCATAAATCCTACTGGAGAAGGTATGGCTGGTGCTCAGGCGTTACTTGCTTATAAAGCAAGTAATGGATCAGTGGTTGTCAAGACTTATAATATAAGCTCTTATAGTTCCATTGTAGAAGGGAAACTAGCGTTTGATGTTAAGGATCGAAGAGGTGAGTATTCTGATGGGCTGATGAAGATTTTTGCGACTATTGTGTTGCCGAATAATGGGATGACTAGTGTGAATCAAGTTTGGCAGGTAGGTATTTGTTGAAACACAACAAAATAAATATTTGCAAGTTTTTTGAACAAACAGTTTAAGAAAAGTGTAATTATTATGCAGGTGGGCCCTTCTGTATCAGCAGACGGGTTTCCGGCAAAACATGCTTTTCAGCCGGCGAATTTGGGTGCGAAAGGGAAGTTGGATTTGTTGAGTGGGCAGAGCAGTAGTGGTGGTGGTGGAAGTGGTGGTAATTCCAGAAATAAAAAGAGAAATGTGAGTATTAAGTTTTTTTACTTATGAATTTGTGATTTAATTTTTTGGTCTATTGCTATGAATTTGAAATTAGTTTGTTAGTTCTTATTTGTTTATTTGGCAAAGTTTGAACTTCTGAATATGACATTGATTTCATATGTCAGAATTAGATCATGTTGAACAAATGGAGCACTATGTTTTGTTCTTTAGTTCATGTGTCAACTAGATTGTTTCTGTGTCACTCTTTGGTAAATGGGATGTTCTTATCTACGTTTTTAGTGATTTTTTGAACCTTTTTATGCTAGATTGTTTCTACTAATATTAGAAATTTTAATTGATGTTTTCTGTGTTTTTACTAGTGTCATAAAGGTATTTTAATTGGCCTTACCAATAAATATTTATTAGATCTTCATGAAGTACTTTAATAATGTTAGTTGGTTAAACCGAAAAATGGTTACAAGGAAATAATAAGACAAAAAAACAATAGGTCCTGTTTCTAATTCCAAACAGATGAATACTAGTCTCTAGCAAAGACCATGTTTAGCAAGACTTCACAGAAGCTCTTGATTCAGCTACAGAATTTTCTAATTAGTCGTGCATAGTTTTGTTACACGACTATGTATAAATTGAATTTTTATTTGTATTTCTTTTTCAGATTCATGGGATACTGAATGCAGTTAGCTGGGGAATTCTGTTTCCAGTTGGAATAATTATCGCTAGATACCTTAGAACATTTCCATCTGCTGATCCAGCATGGTTTTACCTTCATGCTTTCTGCCAAGTTTCGGCTTATGCAATTGGGGTTGCTGGTTGGGGAACTGGACTTAAACTTGGATCCGAGTCAAAGGGTGTTACTTTCAGTACTCACCGCAACATTGGGATTACTCTCTTTTGTCTTGCAACAGTCCAGGTAAACTTCTCGAGTTTATATGAGTTTTGTCACACTTCAATCACCTAGCTAGCTTATTCGTTTTAGTTATCTAGTTTTTCTCAAATGATATAAATTATAAACATTATATGAAGAATAGGTAATTTGATATCTTTAATATGCACGATTGTCGGATCATGTTGACTTTCAAAGTCAAATTTCTTGATTTTCAAGGTCTTCATTTCTATCTTAATATTTGTAATCCTACCACCTAACAATTTTTTACTTGAATAAGTGAATGATGTAACACAGTAGCGAGGTTGTTTAAAAGTTCATATGAAATTTTAGCAAGTTTATATTGTCTGATATCAAAAGTCGGACCTTCAGGACTTTGTGCTTTTCTATCATTCATGAAAATGGAAAGAGTACAATTTCTGGATTACAATTTGAATTTGAAATCTCATGGTTTGAGTATGGAATAAGAGAGAACCAACATCATAAAGACAATTCATGTTCGACATAAAAACAAGACACGTCGCGTGGGGCTAGCTACTCCTACCTTAATAAAGTCTGTTCATCAATGATTCAAGTGAAAGTAAATTGTCAATCATATGTTTGAAGATAGCAATATTTTGCTAAAATTTGACAATGACTCTACACAAATCTTTCCCCTCAAATTAATTTTGTTTTTGGTCATATTTTCCTTAGGTTTTCGCGTTGTTCTTGAGGCCAAACAAAGATCACAAGTTTAGATTTTATTGGAACATATACCACCATGGAATCGGGTACGCCATCCTTATCCTTGGCATCATCAATGTGTTCAAGGGTCTTGATATATTATCACCAGAAAGCAAATGGAGATCAGCCTATATAATTGTGATATCTACATTGGGTGCAATTGCTTTGTTGTTGGAGGTTATCACATGGATTGTGACATTGAAGAGGAAATCTAGTAAGTCCACTAAACCATATGACAACAAGCAACAACCATTGGCACCATAGTTTGAGCTTCCTTTTTTATGTATGTTTTTAGTGGATGATGGTCTTGTCGATTATCTTCTTGTACAATAGCTCACGTTAGATATATATTATGCGAGTTAATTTATATGCGGTTGTATTCTATTCTTATTACAGTATGATTGTATTATGCTATTTACGAAAGGGATTTGACTATTTGAGAATGGCTACCGTGTCATCTACTTTTACGCGCACACGCTTTCTATTTATATCATTCACTTCATTCTTTGGCACATCGTCATCATAACATAAAGTTTAGTGCATGATGGGTACAAACAGAAACGGGTCTAAGGTTTCAACTTGTATGTATCATTGCCTTACCTTTGATACACATGCTTTTCGTGTTACATCATTCCACCGTTCTTTAGCACAGGTCATGCATGATTCTTAGTTCACAATTTTCAACCTAGACACCATCATGAGATGCATGTTTGGTCCCAGCTCTCTTTTGATTAGCTTCTCCATTATAGTGTTCTTTAACATCCTTGTAACAGGTGGTAGAACATTTTGATTGATGTGGGGTATTTTGATGAGTGGTAAATCAAAAGAGTTACTGTAAATTGTAATTTGGAATCTTAAGCAAATTAATTAGTCTGAAATGTATCATTGCATACCTTATGAAAGTGACTTTCACTTTAAATGTCTTTATTAGATCCAATCTTATTGAGCCATGCCATAGTTTTAGTCCCACAACTAGTTGTTCACTTTGCTTTTGTTCCCACTTTAATTTATTCAAATAGCTCTTTTAAACGAGATTCGTGTTAGAATGTGATGCTAAACGAAGGGAATATATTTAGGATAAAAGTCAATCACTTTGGTGATTGATTATGTACGTTCCTTGCACAAATCATTTTACTGGATTTCTCTTCTCGTAAGTTTGAGTAGTTAGAGTTTTACAGTTAAACATATTGTTGTGAAAGCAGCCTCATGCAAAATAACAAAACACGAAAAAACATGCATTGAAAATCAACACGTATTTATTCCTTTCGCGTTTGATACCTTTAGTTTCCTTGCACCTGAGGCGGCGGAGCTACTCAACAGAGTCCAACGAGTTATGAACAGTAATGTTATGACACCTGAATCTATAAATATTGTTTTTAAAAGAGTTAGTTTTGTAATCCAAAAAAAGCTGGCGATGCAGGTTGTTGCTCGTTTGACTTTTACCACTATGTAAATTCTATTTTAATATCTATTAAACTTTTTTTTTAAAATGGCAATCAAACTTGTGCAAAATCAATATTTTTGTTTACCTCTATTTTACTCACGTCTATGAATTACAAAGAGTGAAAACAATAGTGTTATATTAGTTGGTTAAATAAGATGATCCTGTATTAATTCTCCTTCTGGAGCAAGGATTTCAAGGTGAAGAGCGCGGTAACTTATCTTGAATATGGGTCATATGCATTTTAGAAAATCATACGCCAAAAACATCATTTAATAGTGTCTTCTCTATATGAATGCAAGAGGCTAACCTAAATTTTTCATTCAAAAACTGAACATGAACCAATTATTTTCTAGTAATTAGGTTGTCGTATTGGGTTGTTGAAAAGGGCTGAGCACCCTTTAGCCCCCTGTTGTCTCCGACCCTGTCTATAAACAAAACAAATATATGATCAAACCGCGTTACATTTTCTTGTTTATCGAAATTTCACCTAGTAATCACAAAAATCAACATCAACAATTTCTTTCAAATTTTCATCCCTTCTTGGGAAGCAATTATAACCTTTCGGATAGAAGTTTGTTGGCTTTTCTTGTAGATGTCAACTTTTTTTTTACAATTAAAGCATAACATGTTCTATCTACCAAAAATGGACCCCAAAGGACAAATATTTAGATCTTTACCTATTTGTTGATTTGGTAATAAGAGCTTTAATCACTTAATTATATATTTATTAAACAAAGTCATGCACAAGAGATACGTTTGAGGCTTTGAGCTTTAAAATTGGAATATATCAATCGTTCAAAAATAATATCGAGAATCAATTAAAAAGCATTTGATCTATTAATATGTGTGGTTGACCATTGATTTTCATCTTTAAACTCTTAAATCTTGTAATTGATATGTGATAGCCAACATTTGTTAGTTTGCATAGTAAGAAAAAGAAAAAAGTTAGCAAATAACTCAATTCTATTAGGTCAAATAATCATGAGGCGGTCACGCTAACCTTTTGAAAAGCAAATGCTTCAACAGTTTGAGTATGTGTAATTGTAAGTTCAAACTTCGAAAATTAGTCGGCTAAAATATTAGAAATGCTAATCATCCAAAAACTAAAACTTAAAAATAAAAACAAAAAATTAACGAAAAATAAGTTCATACTTCGATCGAACTAGTAACTTTTAGACTTTTAGTACACTAGACAAACACACAACGTGTTCAAGAAATTTGGTGGGACTTGTGACTTGTGAGGTTGTGACTTTGGATACATTTTTTGTACGTAAAAAGCATAACGCGGGTTTCAAAAAGATTCAGATACGATCTACATGCATGATTCGATAATCAAGACATTATTGGCAATGTGTTGGAAAAAAAGCAAAAGAAAACGATAGCAATGTATTAGGCAACTCATGTCAGCATGCAATGTATTTATAATTGGCATTCTTGAAATTTCTAGTATGAATATAGTATAACCAAATTACTAAAAAAAAACAATTAAATTCCCGCAAAACCTAATATTTTCTTTTTAAGATAGTGTTTATAAGATACTGTAAATATTTACTCCCTCCGTCTCAATATAATTGTTCACATTTCCATTTTATGATGTTTCAAAAAGATTGTCCACTTTTCATTTTTAATAACAACCAGAAAATATATTAAAATAATATTCTCTTTAAGTGGTTGAGATTTATAGTGGCCTCATTTTTATTAAACTTGATGATTTCTCTTTCATGACAATAATTTTGAAACGGAGCAAGTAATTATCTAGTCATTAAACTATAACCCATCATGATATATAATACCAAAAAGTTTGGAAAGAATCATGTAATAAACTAATACGGTAGTTAAAATTTTGCGAGTTTAAAATATGATGAACTGAAATAAAAATAACCATAAGTATCAGGCTAAACTCTATGAAGGGTGTTGCATCACCTTCACCTCACTTTTCATGCACGGTCCTTTGTCCTTTGTGTAGATGAGCCACCACGCATGGTGATGGGATTTGGCTACTTTCTGAACACATACCAAGAAGAAAAAAGGTCTAAGTGGGGACCCTCAACGTTAAATAAAGGTAACATTTATAAAAGAAAATTTTATATTATTAAACTTTATTTTTTATTTATCTATAAATCCCTCATATCTAGAGATGGCAACGGGTCGGAGAATTTCAGAGATTGCATTTCTCATCCCATCCCCGTTTCTAACTTTCATCCCCATCCCTATCCCCTTCGGGGAGAATAGTTTTACACCCCCATCCCCAATGGAGATTGGGGATCCCCGTAAAGATTCGGTGATTTTTCATCCTTATCAAAAAAACATAAAAAATACACAAACTCTTTGAAAATATAAATAATTTGACCATAAAGTGTCTCAAGAAACAAACGCCACACATACTTAAATTGTAACAATGTTAATTCAACTTTAAAGCATAGTAAGATATTGAAATAACACATATTATATAAGAATGGCGTGCATTATATGTAAGTATTCAAACAAAACAATGGTTAAGTAATATTAAGTAATTAGTGTTTAATTGTAAATATTTTTTAAGCTATTTTATCACTTAAAAATTACACATGCATATACATTACATGTCAATGTTCATAGAAATGTACCTACAAAAGTAAATATTGTATGGTTATACATAAAATTTTCATATATTTATACATTAAAAAGATCGGGGTTAGGTTCGGGTTCGGAGATTGATGTTACCCCATATATTATATATAACTTCTCATTTTATCTTTATATTTACTCTCATTATGGAGCATCTTTATATGTATTCTCATTATCATCTACTACAAAATGTCTCAAACACTCCAAACAATAAAACCCCGAAACAATGTCGAAAACTAAACTTCCAAACACCCATTAGAATTTCCGTCTCGATCCTTCACCATCGATAAACTTTCGAGCCTCGCCGTTTGCTTACGGAACACAATACCAAAGCCCACAATCCATACCTACACAACAAAATATGTATCAACTACAAATGTATCAATCTCAAATATAGGGGTGAGCATCGGTTCCGGACCGTCAAGACCGAGGACCGAATTAGCCAAAAAGCCTAGACCGAGGACCGGACCGAGTGTGGCCGGTCCGGTCCGGTCCGGTCTCGGTCGGTCCGTCGGTCGGTCCGGTCCAACAAGGCCAAAATAGTCGATTTGGGTCCGGACCGGACCGGACCGAGGACCGAATTAGCCCAAAAGCCTAGACCGAGGACCGGACCGAATGTGGTCGGTCCGGTCCGATCTCGGTCGGTCCGGTCCGTTCGGGTCGTTTGCTCACCCCTACTCAAATATACAATCCATCGAATATTAACGGTTCTTCATCACCACCTCCACCTATGTTTCCTATTCACCCATTTAATGTTGATGATTTGCCAATGTACGAACATCAATTTTCTCTGTCTAACCCCGTTGATGAGGACTCCCACGTCGAAGAAGTCTCGCCCCCAAAGAAGAAGCCATCAAAAAGACGTATAAAAATGACGAAGATGAGCATCGTAACATTCCATGGACCATTGCAGAAGAAAATGCATTGTGCAAAGTTTGGGTTCGTACATCTGAAGATAGTGCCCAAGGTAATATGAAGAAATCAAGTGGGTTTTGTGTGGAGGTTTTAGGTTACATGAAGAAAGAAATTAAGGTATCTAGTGTTTGAACTTACGATTCGTTAAACGAGAAATTGAAGGGTTTGCGTCCAAAAGTGGCTCAATTTTATGGAGTGTACGGTAATGTCCATTAAAGGGCGCAAAGTGGAGCCGGATACGAGAATTACACCTAAAAGGCATTTGAGGAACATTGTGTTGCGTATGGAGTATCTTTTACACTTCTTCAAGCATGGAAAAATTAAAAATATGTTGTCAGTGATGAAGCATTGGCTAGGTTTTTGGTCACTGAATATGTAAGACAAACCAAGTCATTTTTTACACTGGGAGAAATCAGACTGTGAAGCCTTGATGGAGATCAAGATGCACGAGATGTAAATGCAACATAAAAAGTACGAACTAAAGCAACAAATGTTCGTCATGTAACAACAAAAACATCGACCTGAAGACGAATTGTTCTATATGTCGTTGATCACTTGAGTGGAATCCACCTCGAAAAGGTGATAGAGATGAAGCAGGTGATCAAGGAGAAGTGAAATTTACAATACTATTTTACATTGTTAATTTTGTAAGTTTATGTTTTTAATTATTAATGAAATGTTTTTAAAATTACGAATAAGAGTTTAATTTAGTATTAATTAAACTTTTTAAGAAAATAGGTTTGGCGGTGACCATAGTAAGTAAAAGGTTGTGGGTTTGTGGTGTGCTGAATGGTGATGTAACACTAATGTAAATATGGTGGGTTTGATGACCATAATGCCTAGTCTTAGAATAACGTTCGTGAACGTTACATATTTCTTAAACAGTTAGACCAAATGTCTAGAGCCCCACCATCACATTGTCCCCTTCCACAATCGCGTTGTCCCTATTACACCGCCTCTACCATGCGTTATCCCTCCTTCATCCTATTGTGAAACTCGGTGGTCCAAACCATCGAGTTGTATGAAGAGAGATAAATAATTGTGTATGTGCGTGAGCAAATTGTGCAATATATTTGTGTTTAAGTGAGGTACTTTTGAGTGATAAAGTTGGTGATCTTAGGTTGAGTGTAACGATGGTCACCTTACCACCACCTCAACGCCATATAAGCTTTTTAGCACACATCACCAAACCCATCACCTAACGGTTGTAGTGGTGACCACCTAACCAAACACATAAAGTTACCTCACTTAATACAAACATACCCTGATAATATACTCCAAACACACTCACCAACAAAATGAAAAAAGGTGTGTTCATTAGATGGTCTTCACCACCGAACCAAGCTCAAATGAGCCACATCACATGCGGCGATATGATGGGGGCGTCATTGGTGATTGCGCTCTAAAGGTGACCACCACGAAAGTGAGTGGCATCAAAACGCCCGGTTTTACTATATTTGTTTTACTAGTTATAATGCCCGCGCACGCGCGGGGTTTGTTCTACTTTTTTTGAATAAGATAACTTTATTTATTAAAAAACAAATAATTTAATCATTGTTTTGTTTTATTTATGGTTTTTAATTTTGTATTATATGATGAAGAGAGCTCGATTATGTGTAGTTATAATGTCCGTAAATGCACTCGATTTTTATAATACTCTTGAATAATGTATTTTATATATATTAAAAAACCAAAATGTTGATTTTCTTGACTTAGACTTGAATAAGCTTTAATGCCACCTGAGTTGAATAATGTATATACTCCGTATGATTTAATACATATAAAGCCTTGGCAAATAATATTGCAAGCAACCATGTATATTACAACAATAAAAGTAGTACATATAACTTTAAGTTGCACACAGAGAGACACATGACATTTTGCCTCAACGTGTCCACTTATAAATCCACTTCTTTCCCACATCCTTTCTCTCCATCTTCGATGATTTGGGTCAATAAGCGATGGGTAACGGTGATGAACCAAGTATCCAAAGCGTTATCAACCTGAATGTTCTTGAGAAAGGCAATAGTACTTCATGTTTAATCTTTCGAAGGCCAAATTCTTCTTCCATTTGCACTATTCGGAAATAATATTCAATAATAACGTTAGTTATGGGCCTTTAAAAGAAGCGAAATTAATTTAAACTACACAAAGACATCGTACTACAATAATTCAAATCAATAACAGGTAAGTATATCTCACATAGTATCGAGTAAGATAAAAAGTATTGTTCTTATTGTTCAAGAATATTTTGTTCTTTTGTTGGATCTTATCATGTCTAGCAGCTATAAAATATCCAAAGCATCACAAATTTTGGTCACAAATCCGGTTCAGCTTAATTACTAAATTAATAATGTTTTATTCTCCTAAAATTATGACTTACATCTATGAATTGTTTAAAATGAACTTAAATGCAAGAAATCATCATCACCACAGACCATGTAGTTGAACCGTATAACATAGGCTACTTATCAATTATCACAACTAACGGATTAACATCTACTAAGTGCAGGGTTTTTCCAGCTCAAACCATTATATAGTCCTAGATCACAACCAAAAATTAAAATCAATCTACAGTACCATGTGTATGTCTAGATCAATAAAAGTTAGATGACATGTATGCTAAAGAGATGTATATCTATTGACAACACCTTCTGTTAGCACCCATATATAGAAAATAATATTCGAGCCACAATATAGAAAATATTAAATATGTTTGAATTACTAACTTTTAACCCATCAGCATAACAATCTGATATAATCCATCCGGTATGTGCAAACAATAATGGCCAAACACGTGTGATGATGCCACCGATTGGAACCACCAGGGAAATTATATGAAGACCTTTTCAGCAAGAAGTAGCAATAACCATGTTTATATGAAATTTTGACTTTCGCCTATGACCTTTTTAGAAAGTTATGTGCCATTTCAAGATTCTATAGAAAGATTTGCAGAAATAACTTCTTGAAATGAGTATTTGGTATTCCATATTTGACTGTCATTATAGACGATAATCCTTTCATGAAATTAAAAAGAACTCTACTCCTAGATTATAACTAAACAAATATAGTTATTTTATTCATATGCGCACTAATTACTCATATAGATAATGGATCAAATTGGTTAAATGGGTGAAAGCGGTCTGCAGTTTTCCAAAGCGTAATTTTCTTCATCTAACCTCTTGAATTATAATTTTATAAAAAAGATTACTGACAAAAAAAACTTTTCTAATCATATGTTTGGTTCATAGAACGTGAGCCGACATGTTCTAATCCACACAAAAAGTTACCCATTTTGAGCCATTACTCAAGCCATCCGACCCACCAAGAGTGCGATATCATATACACACCTTTAGTTTCATGTAATCTACAGCAAGCCATAGATAATCATGTATTCTTGGGAGATGAAACATAAATGCCTTTGAGTTTGGATCTTCTACCCATCAAAAAGCAAATTTAACACCTAAGATATCTTAGTTTGATCGAAATGTGACTTTTATTGGAAAAGCATACAAAAATGTACATAAGAAATGCTTACTTTTGTTTGTTGGTCCTATACTCCTATGTATACATAGTGAGTGCACAAAGCATCTCCAAAAAATCTACAAACAACACACAAAAAAGTGCTAAAACCTGGAAGTTGTACCTGGATGTTGCCGGGGCGCATGTTTGGCAGCTGTATAAGTTTACGTGGCCAAACCCACAGAAACATACCCGCTTCAGCCACCATTTTAGCTCCCAAACGTACCCATTTCAGCCCCTAGTTCAGCCGTCAATCCCACGCCCATTTCAGCCCCCGAGCTGACCCATTTCAGCTCCAAAAGTACCCATTTTAGCTCCTAAACGTACCCACTTCAGCCCCTAGTTCAGCTGTCAACCCCACACCCCTTTCAGCCCCTAAATTAACCCATTTCAGCCCCAAAAGCATCCACCTCAGCCACCATTTTAGCTCCCAAACTTGCCCATTTCAGCCCCTAGCCTTCTATGATTTTAGATTATATACCCAGTTAGTGTCACCCAAGGGATCTTCAACATACAAAATTTGAACTCAAGTCTTCTTATTAAAACTTCTAATCCTTCACCGTCATACTGATCTAGAAATTATTATACCACAATTGCGTTATATAAGTCATATAACATAGATAAATAGATTGGTTGCATACCTTTCATGCAAGTAATATTCATTGTTTGTTTAATCAACAAAGCGCAAACATAAAGATTTAATTAACTATGCAACTTGTCCTTTTTCCTATTTTTCAAGTCAAAAGCCAAATCTAGTAGTAGCAGCGGTCACTTGTATAATTAGGCATGCAAACTTGTAATTATGTTATGAGTCTGTGAGGATCCATCTTAGTAGTTCTAATGAGGATCCATCCCAGTAGTTGTAAGTGGCCTATCAAACAGATGAGTTGTTCTCTAGCGTTCGTATCTGTTAGATATAGGATTTCATAAGCATACTAAACCATAATCCAAGTTGGCGTATAAAAGTGTTAGAGAGAGAAAGTTCTAGAGAGAGAAATGGAAGAGAGTTGGGAACTATGTGAAACAAAAAAAAATAGAATTGAAGCTCCAACCCTCTACCTTGGGAGGTAGAGTGTATTTATAGTGTCTTACAAATAAACGCCACCTACGGGCTGTGGATCAGGCATACAGTGGGTAAAGACCCGTCCGTCCTCCACGGTGTTACTTAACAAACTACTAACTAACATATCATAACTACGACTACGAGCTTTCTATTGAATGCTTATACTTGAGGTGACCGACTCTTTAAAGACTGAATTTTCTAATTCCTAACAATCTCCCCTAAGGGAGGTCACCTCAATTTACAAAGATTACAAACATATATTACATTAGATTGTTCTAGGATTCTTGATTAAGTCCTTTGCTCAGTAGCTCGTAGTCTTTGAATCTTCATTATTGCATGTTTAGGAATTCCAAGTGGAGGTCTTTAACTGATCCACGTAAGAATGATTGTTGAGCATGCTTTGAGATCATCAGTCATATTAAATCTCTGAATCTTCCTTTGTGATGTTGGTATTATGTGATGTTGTGACTTTTGGACCGACATGCTCACATTCTGGATCATGATTTCTTCTTATCAGAGAAGCGGAAGCTTTCGTTGATTCATGATATTGGCAGCAGCGTAGCAGAAGCATGGAGTGAAAATATTAGAGTCATTGATGCACTAATCATGATTTCTTTTAGAGATGAATGTGTTGTGTGAGCATGCGGCTATGGATTGACCGCTTCATTCTGATCAGTTGCAAACGTAGGGAGTACCTGCAAACAACAGTTAGCAATAAAGCGCACGAAAGTGTCTTTGATCACTTTCGATGAATTGAGGTACACGGCCCACGGTTCCCCGTTGATCAGTACAAGTACTGCCTGTGATCAGGTATAATTCCGAAGAATTTCCTTGACAGGGTTTCGCAGCTGCTCTAGCTGTTCTCAAACCGGAACATCTCAAAGAAGACAACACGGAGTGAGTGAACCAGCGAAACGAGATTCACTGATTGATGAAAAGAGATTTGAAAAACAATCGTGTATTGCTCAATAGAAATTGTTTTTGCAATACAACGAAGGTTTTAATGAAAATCAATTATCAATCAAAACACCTTTTATTTTGAGAAATAAGTACACAGTCGACGTGCTAAAGAAAATAATTTTTAAGCACAACGACCGGTTTTTCGAAGGTATCCGTCAATCCATAACCTGAACCAGGATTGATTCAAAAGATTGAATCGCCCCATTGTTTTTGTTCAGTTGTCACATGATTGATCTATTGAATAGATCTCACATGCCACCTACCAGGAGCTTGTTAAATGTTGGCTCCAGAAGGCTTTCCATCTTCATTGTGAATATTTTTGCATATCACTCGGATGTTCTGGCAATACCACAAGGATTATGCGTAGGACTCAAGATATAATCTCTCTTTCCACATTGTGTGAAACAGAGAGTCTTCATTGAAAGTGTTGTAATGAGATTTATTGATGATCTCGAGGCTCTAGAATCAATTTGTGCATATTTGGTTCCTGTGCCGGAGACTAGGGAGAGGGTCTTGTTAGGAATTAGAAATTCCCGGTATTAAAGAGTCGGTCACCTCAAGTATATGTAATCGTTAGAAAGCTCGTAGTCGTAGTTCTTTTAAGTTAAGTAGTAATTTAGTTATGTAACACCGTGGAGGACGGACGGGTCTTTACCCACTGTATGCCTGATCCACAGCCCAAAGTGTGGCGATTTATGTAAGACTATAAATACTCTCTACCTCCCAAGGTAGAGAGTTGGAGCTCATAATAATATCTTTCACTTTCTCTCACTAAGTTCCCTAAACCTCTAACTTTCTCTCTCTAGAATTCCATCTTATACGCCACCTTGTGTTATGGTTTGATGTGTATGTGAAAAGTTAATATCTTACAATTGGTATCAAGAGCCATGGTTAGATCATATCTTGCACATCTTTGGATTTATAGTGGTTTTTAGGTGGTTTTTGAGTTTGAAAAAGTTTAGTGGTTTTTGCATCATTTGGTTGATTTCTTGTGTTAAAGTTTGAATTTTGTTGGTACTTTTATGTTTAGAATCATCAAAAGTGTTTAGGTTTTCATTTGGTAAGCTTGAATCATCTTGGTTGGGTTGTTTTTGGATTGAAAAGTGAAGTTTATTTGGTTTTTCAAGCTAGCGACTTAGCTCTCGGATTTTTTCTTGGTAGCGACTTGCTTCACAAAATTGTAGCGAGTTACAGTGTTAAAGCTAGCGAGTTAGAGCTAGCGAGTTAAAGGACAAGTAGTGGACTCTCCACTACGGGTAGCGACTTGTGGTAGCGACTTAGTCTGTAGCGAGTTGCTCTTTAGCGACTTGCGTTGTTGGCGACTTGAGTAGCGAATTACTGCTGAATTTTTGCTAGCGACTTGAGTGTTAGCGAGTTACTACTTAGCGACTTGCTTTTCTGTTAGCGACTTGGGATTCTAGCGAATTGGCTGTCTAGCGAATTAATTGGTAGCGACTTAGTGAATTTGTCCCTAGCGACTTAGAGCTTTATCATCTAGCGACTTGAGTGATTATTTACGGTTTTCTCTTGATTTAGTAAAATCCCGTGAAAGAATCTATTTCCCGGTTTAATCATTGAGTTATAAAATCCCGTATAATCTGTTAACATGTCTACCAACGTCCCTACTGTCATCTCCACTGTTGCCGAGGATGTACAAGCAGCTGGTTCAGATACTCGTCCACCCATGCTTGACAGAACAGACTACGATTCTTGGGCTCAACGAATCAGATTGTATTGCCTTGGAAAGGAAAATGGTGTCAATATTCTGAAATCCATTGATGAAGGACCATATCGAGTTGAAACGACTAGAGACATACTTGATACTAATGAAGATGGTACTCCTATTTACGGAATGGACAGACCTAAGATGTATGATGAGCTTGATGATAAGGAGAAAAAGAGATTTGATGCAGATATCAGGGCTTCAAACATTGTTCTTCAAGGTCTTCCTAAAGACATCTACAAGCTGATCAATCACAACACTGATGCAAAAGCAGTTTGGGATAATGTAAAGATGCTTCTCTCAGGCTCAGAATTAACCATGGAAGACAGAGAATCACAACTCTATGATGAATTTGAGCATTTCAAGATGAAACCAGATGAGAATGTCTATGAGTACTATGTGAGATTTCATAAGTTAGTTAATGACATGAGGAACATCAGAATGACTATGCCTAACATTCAGTTGAATTCAAAATTTGTAAACAACATGAATCCCGAATGGCACAAGTTTGTTACCGCTGTGAAGCTTACTAAAGGACTGAAGAACACTAACTATGAGCAACTCTATGCCTTCCTCCTTCAGAATGAGAGACATGCCATGTTTGAAAAGTTGATTCTCAATCAGTTCAAAACTAACCCAGGAGAGACAAGCTCGTCTAATGATTCAACTGCCTTCTACTCAAACATCGGAATCAAAACCAAAGCTTCACAAGTCATACCCTTGGGTAATGGTAATCAGTAATCACAAACTCATTCCTGATCCTATGTACAAACAAGCTGATGCTGATGCACACGTGGGAAGCTTCATTAATCAACTAGCTCTTCTGATTAGCCAAAACATGAATTCTCTCCCACAAACCAACAACAACCTCAGAACAGCATCTAACCCACACAATCAAGCTACTGTTAAAGATGGAAGGATCGTGGTGCAACCAGTTCAGGAAAGACAGTATGATCAGGGAAGGGGTGGTGCTGGTAGAGGCTATGTGGGCAATCAGAATCGAGGAAGGAATGGTAACCAAGGTCAAGCTAAGCCGATCAAATGCTATAACTGTGGTGGTGAGGGACACATTGCAAGGAACTGCACATCTCCAAAGCGGCCACAGAATGCTGATTACTTCAGAGATAAGATGCTGCTGGCACAAGCTCAGGACAATGGTGTTGCGTTGGATGAAGAGGAATTGCTGTTTCTTGCTGAGGGTAATGCCAAGACCTATGATGCAGATGTGGATGAGCAGCCTATTCAGGAGATAGGTCACAATCATCAGAACGCCTTTCAAGTCGCTGACTGTGATGCTTACGATTCTGATGTAGATGATGGACCTACTGCACACACAATCTTTATGGCTAGCATCTCTCCAATGGTTTCTCCTAAGATCTCTTCTTCACCACAAGCTGGCACATCCAAGGACAAACTCATCTCTGAGGTATTAAAACTATACGATGATGCTGATGTGCAACAGATGTATGACAAAGTACAACCAACTGAAACTATTGAATCAAATATTGAAAATATGGGTAATATCAATATTGTCCCATACGATCAATACGTGAAACAAAGTGAAAGTGAAGTTGTACCAAGTGATGCATCTTCTGCAGTCAACAATGACTATGTCTTTGATGAATACACTGCATGTGCTCCTGATGATTCCATAATTTCTGAACTAAATGCCTATAAGGAACGTGTTGCTATTTATGAACAACGAGCAAAATTTGAGTTGACCACTCGTGAGCAGGAAATGGATGTCCAAGTAAGTACAGTAATTAGAAAAAGTAAGTTTAGAGAAGAAGTATTGAAACAAGAATTAAATTCCTTGCAAGAAAAACTTTCTAAAACAGCTAAGCAAAAACAAGAACTTCAAGAAAATGTGAAAATGCTTAAGCAAGAATTTAATGCAAAGGAATCAAAACTCTTGAGAGATTTTTCTAATCTGAAAACTTTGAAAAACAAACTTGAAAACAAGTTGTATTTACAAGGAAACACCATTCAGACTGCTCACATGATCACTAAGCATAGAGTTCTAAGCGATAAGCATAGCGTTCCCCTTGTAGAGGAACCAAATCCAGAGGTAATTAAAAAGGCTAGAAATGCTCATAAGGTAATTTACGATGGTAATGAAGTCCTTAAGCCTAGGCAGAAACCTAGTTGCGTTGAGTGCACTGAGGAAGATAAGATATTAAATGAAATCACTAGGGAAAAGATGAATAAGAAGCAAGATGATCCCAAATGCAAAGAGAAAAACATAATCTTCTCTCCTCATGATTACAAGAAGGAAAACTGGATTGCCTTGAACAAGTTTAAGCCTCAGACTTTGTTGACTCCCGAACAAGTCTTCTGGAAAATGGATTTAGATAAACAGAAAGCTGAAAATATTGTAGAAACAAACCCTCCCCTTCGGAAAATGCCTAGAGCAACTGTGTATCCTCCTAATACACCTATGCATCTTGTACCTAGAACAATTGCCACTAAAAGCAAGACATTAATTAGCCAATATGTTATATTCCAACTATTTGTTGATTTTGAGAAAACTTGCAAAAAAAGGATCACTCCCACTGGTATAACTGAAGGTGAAAGAGGTTTTGAACAAATGAAAGAATGTTATTTAACTGAGGTCATGCCTTTCTTTAAACTTCTAAAAGATCACTTTGAGAGTCTTAAAAAGGGGGTAGAAGCTGATATTAAGGGTATGGAAAAGGAATTTGATGCAATGGTTGCTGAAGTTAGTGATTATGAGCGTGCACTAAAATATAATGAGATTGAGAGAAAGAACTTGCATACATTAAATGAGACTCTTATTACTGAATGTGTTGCTCAAGATATCTTTTTTACTGCTTCAAATTGCTCCATTAATGCTTCTAAATTTCATGAACTGTCTGTTGCCCTGAAAGTCTCCCATGATCGTGTCATTGAGCTTGAAAAAACTAATTCTAAACTAAACGAGAAGATTGAACTAGATGATCACGACACTTTAGTTAAACATTTCTCCAAATTAGAAGTTGAGCATTTTAATTTACAACTAAAATACCAACATCTCAAAGAAAATGTCAAAACTTCAAATATCAAGACATCTTCAGATGCTCCAGAGTTTGATGCAGTTTTTCAAATTAACAAACGAGATGAACAGATTCAAGCTCAGTGCAACACGATCAGAAAGTTGAAAGCCCAGATCTCTCAGTTAAAAGGTCAAACAAACAATATGACAGGTTCCCAAATGCCTCCTCCTTTAGATTCTCAGATTTCTCAAACGTTTCATCTTCAAAACCTAGTAAATGCTTTACAAAAGGAAAACGAAAGTTTTCTAGAAGAAAATGAAAAGGTTAAACGTCATTTCAATGAGTTATTTGAGTCAATTAAAGTCACTCGTAACAAAAACAACGAACAAGTAGCTTCATTGCAGAAGGAAATTGAGAATCTGAAGAGTCAGGTAAAAGGGAAAATGCCAATGACCAATGGGGAGAATGTTGTATCAAAGGTTCACTCTTGCAATAAATATGCGTTATCTGTGACATATGTCCCTCCTCACCTAAGGAACAACAAACTTGCCATTCAAACATATTTCTCATCCCTTAAGGATTGCTTAGAATGCCTGCGTGAGATTGTTGAAGAGGATAAGCTAGAGAAACCTCATGATAATGCAATTGGACATGCATGTTCATATGCCAAACGATCTCAAGAAATCTTAGAATGCTTGATCACCATATGCCCAAAGACATTAGGTGAGAGAGTTAACCCTTTGATTCCATGCTCAATGCCTAAGGCCAAATATGAGATGCACTCGATTCCCAATGTTTTGAATGAGAGTCGTAGTGTACCCTTGAGTAGTTCAGATTCTAGATCTGTCAATGCTAGGAAAGTGAACTCTAATGTGCCTTCTAGGAGTACCAATCTCAGTACATCTAGCTTTATGAAAGTGAACCGTAGTGCACCTGCATGTAGTTCAGATCCCAGCACATCTAAACAGGTGGTGCAAAGAGTAGTAAAACAAACTAATGTTCCCATTCCCTCTACAGGAGTAATCAGTGACATTAAAAGGAGCAGGTCAAAGTCTCAAGACAATACAAGGAATGATAGGACCTCTCAAGTTAAGAATGTGCACTGGAAGAGAGTAGAAGAACAATCTAGGAACTTTAAGCTTGAAATGAATAAAACGAATCGTGTTGATTCTAGTATTAGCCATAGGCGTACTGTAATTAATTCGAATTCCGATACTATTTGCAAACCTTGTAATGATGTCTGCTTGAATTCTGTTTCTAATCATGAATGTGGTGTAACTATTCTGCCTAATGATGATAATTGTCCAGTTAATATTGCTAATGCTAAAATTCATGCTAAAAAGGCTAAAAGGCAAAAACGGAAGAAAGCTAGAAAACAATGGAAACCCACAGGAAGAACATTCAGCAGAATAGGCCTTTATTGGATACCTGTTGGTCATAAGACTAATCAGACAATGCCCACTAGAAAATGGATGCCTACTGGTAGAACTATTCCCTTAAGAAGTGGTCACACTGTAATTAGGGTTAATACAGACACTAGTATTGCATCTATTCACAATGATTCCATTACCTCACTGTCTGATATGAATGCTTCTATTTCTGATGTGGGTGGTCCAACTGTTGCTACTAACCAAATGGAACCCATTCTTGCATGGGGATCCCAATTATCCAGTTATCCATTCTTGTCTGTGTTCAACTGCAGATCGTTCAAATCGTTCTGTGGTACCTGGACTCAGGCTGTTCCAAGCATATGACTGGAGACCGGTCACGGCTCATGAACTTCGTGAGCAAATTCATCGGGACTGTTAGATTTGGTAATGATCATTTCGGTGCTATTATGGGTTATGGAGATTATGTTGTTGGTGATAGTGTCATCTCCAGAGTGTATTATGTGGAAGGTTTAGGTCATAATCTGTTCTCTGTTGGTCAATTCTGTGACTCTGATCTAGAAGTAGCCTTCAGAAAACATACCTGCTTCGTTAGAGATCTTAAGGGTAAGGAACTATTGAAAGGAACTCGTGGCTCAAACCTTTACACTATCTCTATCGATGACATGATGAGAGCTTCACCAATTTGCTTGTTATCAAAGGCGTCAAAGACAAAGTCATGGTTATGGCATCGTCGTCTCAATCACTTGAACTTCGGCACCATCAACGATCTTTCCAGAAAGGACTTAGTTGTAGGTTTACCTAGACTAAAGTATGAAAAGGATCATCTTTGTTCAGCATGTCAATTGGGAAAAAGCAAGAAGTATGCCCATAAACCCAAACCCACTAACTCTGTCACAGAAGCTCTTCATATGATTCATATGGATTTATGTGGACCAATGAGGGTGCAGAATATCTTTGGGAAGAAATATGTGTTAGTTGTGGTTGATGATTATTCTAGATTCACCTGGGTCAAGTTCTTAAGGACAAAGGATGAAACTCCTGATATCATCATCAAACTCATCAAACAGCTGCAGGTGAGACTAAACAAAACTGTCAGAATTATCAGAACAGACAATGGAACTGAGTTTGTCAACAAAAAACTTAGTGAATTCTATGAAAGCGTTGGAATCAGCCATCAAAGAAGTGTTCCACGAACCCCTCAACAGAACGGTGTAGTTGAAAGACGAAATCGTACTCTTGTTGAAGCTGCAAGAACAATGCTGATCTACTCAAAGGTTCCAATGTTTCTCTGGGCTGAAGCAATTGCCACTGCATGTTACACACAAAATCGTTCCCTGATTCACACCATTCATGGAAAAACTCCATATGAACTTGTCCACAACAGAAAACCTAATCTATCTTTCCTTCGTGTGTTTGGTGCCTTGTGCTATCCAACTAATGAGGGTCAAGACTTGGGCAAACTCAGAGCTAAAGCTGACATTGGAATATTTGTAGGATATGCACCAAACAAAAAGGGATACCGAATCTACAACAAAAGAACCCGAAATATCATGGAAACAATTCACGTTACGTTTGATGAGCTGACCGGTCAAATGGCTCCTGGACACTCCAGCTCAGGACCCGCGCTTCAAAACAGTCCTATTGGTTCATCCCTTGTTCCAAACTTCTCTCAAGAAACACCATATGTACCTCCATCTGAAGATGATGTAAAGAAATTGTTTGATCCAATGTTTGATGAACTGTATGAGTCTACTACTAATGAGGTGCTGATCCCTACAACAGAGGATGCTCAGATTCCAGTGAATGAAGTCAATCCATCAGTTTCAATATCTGTAAGTCAAGAAGCACCTGCTGCTGATCCTTCAATCTCATCAACAAATCATCATTCTTCAAATGTACATCATGGAAATGTTTCTGGCATCAATGATGAAGTTAATCCCTTTGCGACTCCTGAAGATGCTCCATTTGAAAACATATTTGCTACTCTTGAATCATCATCTGAACCATCTTCTTCAGGAGACATCGACTCAGCTACCTCAGTTCCTCAACAAATGCCACATGAACACCTCAGAAAATGGACTCACGATCATCCACTAGACAACATCATTGGAAATCCCTCTCGCCCTGTATCAACCCGGAAGCAACTTGCAACCGATGCCTTATGGTGCTTCTTCAACTCCGTACTATCTAAGATCGAACCAAAAGATGTTAAAACTGCTATGTATGAAGATAGCTGGTTCAATGCTATGCAAGATGAAATTCATGAGTTTGATCGTCTTGATGTATGGGAGTTAGTACCTGCTCCAGACTGTGCTATGATTATAGCTCTAAAATGGATCTTCAAAGTAAAACTTGATGAGCATGGTGATGTGTTGAAGAACAAGGCTCGATTAGTTGCTAAAGGATATCGTCAAGAGGAGGGTATAGACTTTGAAGAATCTTTTGCTCCAGTTGCTCGAATCGAGGCAATCAGAATCTTTCTGGCTAATGCTGCTAGTAAGAACATGGTAGTTTATCAGATGGATGTAAAGACGGCATTTCTAAACGGAGATCTTAAAGAAGTCGTCTACGTCAGCCAACCTGAAGGATTTGTGAATCAAGAGCATCCCACTCACGTTTATCGTTTGAAGAAGGCTCTTTACGGTTTAAAGCAAGCTCCAAGGGCATGGTATGATACTCTATCAAAGTTTCTTCTATCAACCGGATTCATCAAAGGAGCAGTTGATCCTACATTGTTCACCAGAAAGTCAGGCAAACATTTGATTCATGTTCAAATTTATGTTGATGATATTATTTTTGTCTCGACTGACCCAATGGAATGTGATCGTTTTTCAAATGAAATGAATTCAAAGTTTCAAATGTCAATGATGGGACAAATGTCATTTTTCTTGGGATTACAAATTTCTCAAAGTCCCGGAGGCATTTTCATAAATCAATCTAAATATGCAACAGAGATTTTAAAGAAATTTGGATTTGATTCAAGTGACCCCGTTGACACCCCCATGATTGACCGAACCAAACTAGATGAGGACCTCTCAGGGATCATGATTGACCAAACGAAATATCGGAGTATGATTGGATCCCTGATGTATCTCACTGCTAGTAGACCAGACATCTTGTTCTCTGTGTGCATGTGTGCTAGATACTAGGCTAAGCCTACTAAAAAGCACCTTGAAGCAGTTAAACGGGTCTTTCGGTATCTCCAAGGAACCATCAATATGGGACTATGGTACCCGAAGGACACCGGTATGTCACTAACGGCCTATGCAGATGCTGATCATGCAGGTTGTCAAGATACACGTCGAAGTACGTCAGGAGGTGCTCAGTTTTTGGGTGATAAGCTTGTGAGCTGGTCTTCAAAGAAGCAAATGAGTACTTCTATTTCCTCTACAGAGGCTGAATACATAGCCATGTCATCTTGTTGTGCTCAAATCTTATGGATGAGATCTCAATTATCTGACTATGGCTTTGAATTCAACAAAATCCCTCTGTACTGTGATAATAAAAGTGCTATTGCTCTCTCATGCAACAACGTTCAACACTCAAGAGCAAAGCATATCGACATTCGACATCATTTCATCAGGGAACAAGTGGAAAAAGGTGTGGTGGAACTATATTTTGTGAGGTCTGAATATCAGTTAGCGGACATCTTCACCAAAGCTCTTCCAAGAGAACGTTTTGAGTTTATCCTTCCACGTCTTGGTTTGAAAAGCCTTCAACCAGAAACTCTCAAACGTCTTCAGGAGGAAGACGAGGAGTAAAGGTCTATCTTCATCTATCTCTTGTATATATCTATTCGAAAATCAAAATACAAAAATATAAAACCTTCAAAATCCATAAAAATTTGAAAAATTCGAAAAATCTTCAAAAAAATATTGTCATTTTGTCATTTTTCTCTCGATTCGATAATATCTACTGTCTTTGTGCTGTCATTCAAAGAATGACACGGGTCTTTAGATGTTGTTCGAATTCTTTAAAAAAAAAAAAATATATATATATATATATATATATATATATATATATATATATATATATATATTTTTGGGAGAAAGAGAAATGGTTTATTGTCATCTTCAGGCAATAACCCGGTTTTAAAGAAAGAACAGAGCCATGTTTTAACATGTTTTCAAATTCCATGCTCTGATTCTATAAACATTTATCTGCTGAAAACCAAATGCTTTGAAAAATAACTCGATCTCTATTTTTGAAAATCATCAGGACTTATTTGTCAAAATCTCTATCTCTCAATCAACAACCTATGTCATTGATTGAGGGGGAGAATGATTTCAATTAAATTAAAAAGTTATTTGGCATCAAATTGTTTTCAAAAGATGTACATGCATGTTGTTTTCAATGGAGTTTAAAGTCTTAAAATCCGATCCTTATCAGTTCAAACGCTTTCACAATCAAGTCACAATTCTCCCTAAAAGCTTTCAAAATCAATTTAAATCTATACGAGATCACAAATCTCAAATGATTTGATAATTGTGATCGGGGGAGAATGTGTGATTTAAATTAGATTTAAACTGATATTAAGGTAAATGGTTTCACATGAATGAACATGCTGTCCTTCCCACATGTGACAAACGATTTCAATTTTTTAATGCACATGTTGAGGGGGAGCACCTATCTTAAACCTATGATTTGAAACGTGATCATTTATCCCAATGTGCAGGTTCCCTCTAGTATGTGCAAAACTCTTTTCAAACCTCAAGGCACATATTGAGGGGGAGCAAAATTTATGGAAACCTCATCCTTCCCGGAAATGCTATACCAACTTGATCTATTGAGGGAAGTGATGTTGATATCTTTTAGAAAATGGTAATTAAAAGAAGTAAATTCTTTCTCTTGCCTCCGTGTGCAAAACATTTTCAATACTTGATGCACATGTTGAGGGGGAGTTCTCGTTCTAAAAATATCAAAAACAATTCAGGTACAAAATGCTTTGATAATATATCACAAGTATCTGAATTGATTTTCAAATGGTTTTCAATTGGATCCAAAGGCAGATGAACAATACCAAATAGACCGACCAACTTTACTTTATGTACGGTGATATAAGGATGATAAGGTTAGGTATTGGTTCCCATGATCCGCCAGAACCGGAGGGATCTACCCAGGGACAATCCACTAGTTAGTGTAGAAGTCCTTAGGTATGATGATAAAAGGAGAAAAATGAGATAAGGGAAGAGTGCGGACTGAGACTGAGCTAGTACTGGAATAAACCCAACAAGGTTCTAGCTATGATGTCTCGGTAAGCACTGAAGGGGTTGAAGAATTAAAAAGAATTGAATGAGAAAAGGGTGAAAACAAATAGCCCTCCATTTATTCAACCTTAGGGCAGAAACCGGGTTCAATTCATATGCTACTGATGGTAACATCGGTATTGAAGACAAGACGTCATGGACCCAGTGACGCACTGCACTTCAACTTTCCAAACCACTCAAGTTCCTCTTAAAAGGACTTGTTTCATTCTCACGGGGAACCGACATTATCTATCGACTTTCTCTTAGAGATTGTTGATATTGAAGAAGGAGACCCTCTCCCTAGTCTCCGTTATAAGATCCAAATATGCACAAATTGAGTCTAGAGCCACGAGATCATCAATAAATCTCATTAGGACACTTTCAATGAAGACTCTCTGTTTCACACAATGTGGAAAGAGAGATTATATCTTGAGTCCTACGCATTATCCTTGTGGTATTGCCAGAACATCTGAGTGATGTGTTTACATATTCACAATGAAGATGGAAAGCCTTCTGGAGCCAACATCAAACAAGCTCCTGGTAGGTGGCATGTGAGATCTATTATATAGATCAACCATGTGACAACTGAACAGAAACAATGGGGCGATTCAATCTCTTGAATCAATCCTGGTTCAGGTTATGGATTGACGGATGCCTTTGAAAAACCGGTCGTTGTGCTTAATAAACTCTTTTCTTTAGCACATCGACTGTGTACTAATTTCTCAAACCAAAAGGTATTTTTATGATTGATAATTGATTTTCAATAAAACCTTCGTTGTATTGCAAAAACAATTTCTATTGAGCAATACACGATTGTTTTTCAAATCTCTTTTCATCAATCAGTGGACGTAAAATTCGCTGGTTCACTCACTCCGTGTTGTCTTCTTTGAGACGTTCCGGTTTGAGAACAGCTAGAACAGCTGCGAAACCCTGTCAAGGAGATTCTTAGGAACCCTACCTGATCACAGGCAGTACTTGTACTGATCAACGGGGAACCGTGGGCCGTGTACCTCAATTCATCGAAAGTGATCAAAGACACTTTCGTGCGATTTGTTGCTAACTGTTGTATGCAGGTACGCCCGACGTTTGCAGCTGATCAGAATGAAGCGGTCAATCCACAGCCACATGCTCACTTAACACATTCAACTCAAAAGAAATCATGATTAGTGCATCAATGACTCTGATATTTTCACTCCATGCTTCTGCTACGCTGCTGCCAATATCATGATTCAACAAAAGCTTCCGCTACTCTGATGAGAAGATATCATGATCCAGAATGTGAGCATGTCGGTCCCAAAGTCACAACATCACATAATACCAACACCACAAAGGATATGTCATAGATTGTTGTATGCTGATGATCTCCAAAGATGGCTCAAACTTATCATCACGTGGATCAGTAAAAGACCTCCACTTGGAATAACCAAACATGCAATGTGAAGAATTAATGACTACGAGCTCAGGAGCAAAGGACTACATCAAGAATACTAGATCAATTGTTAATGTTATATCTATTTGTATTCTATGTAATATTGGTACATGTTTGAGGTGACCTCCCTTAGGGGGAGATTGTTAGGAATTAGAAATTCCCGGTATTAAAGAGTCGGTCACCTCAAGTATATGTAATCGTTAGAAAGCTCGTAGTCGTAGTTCTTTTAAGTTAAGTAGTAATTTAGTTATGTAACATCGTGGAGGACGGACGGGTCTTTACCCACTGTATGCCTGATCCACAGCCCAAAGTGTGGCGATTTATGTAAGACTATAAATACTCTCTACCTCCCAAGGTAGAGAGTTGGAGCTCATAATAATATCTTTCACTTTCTCTCACTAAGTTCCCTAAACCTCTAACTTTCTCTCTCTAGAATTCCATCTTATACGCCACCTTGTGTTATGGTTTGATGTGTATGTGAAAAGTTAATATCTTACAGGTCTCCTTCTTCAATATCAACAATCTCTAAGAGAAAGTCGATAGATTATGTAGGTTTCCCGTGAGAATAAAACAAGCCCTTTTAAGAGGAACTTGAGTGGTTTGGGAAGTTGTAGTGCAGAGCGTCACTGGGTCCATGACGTCTTGTCTTCAATACCGATGTTACCATCAATAGCATATGAATTGTACCCGGTTTCTGCCTTATGGTTGAATAAATGGAGGGCTATTTCTTTTCACCCTTTTCTCATTCAATTCTTTTTCATTTTTCAACCCCTTCAGTGCTTACCGAGACTTCATAGCTAGAACCTTGTTGGGTTTGTTCCACTACTAGCTCTGTCTCAGTCCGCACTCTTCCCATATCTCATTTTTCTCCTTTTATCATCATACCTAAGGACTTCTACACTAACTAGTGGATTGTCCCTGGGTAGATCCCTCCAGTTCTGGCGGATCATGGGACCATAACCTAACCTTATCATCCTTATATCACCATGCATAAAGTAGGATTGGTCGGTCTTTTGGTATAGTTCTTCCGCCTTGAAACCAATTGAAACCATTTGAAAATCAATCAAGATACTTGTGATATAAAATCAAAGCATTTTGTATCTCAATTGTTTTGATAATTTTAGAAATGCTCCCCCTCAACATGTGCATATAATTCAGAAATTGTTTTAGCATATGGAGGCAAGAGATCTTTGAAATCATTAGATTAAGAATGACAGGTCCAATCTTTTGATTAACATTTTCTAAAATGATCATCCTCACTTCCTAATCAATTTGTGTAGATAAAACATTTTAAGGAAGGATGAGGTTTTCACAAGTTTGCTCCCCCTCAATATGTGCCTCGAAACATGAAAGAGTTTGCACATATTAGAGGGAACCTGCACTTAGAGACAATTCAGTCACGTTTCAATAATTTGAGGTTTAAAATAGATGCTCCCCCTCAACATGTGCATGGAAAATTTGAAATCGTTTGTCACATGTGGGGAGGAGAGCTTGTACACCCTTATAAAACCATTTATCGAATTATCAGTTTAAATCTAATTTAAATCAGAAATTCTCCCCCGATCACAATTTTCAAATCGTTCGAGATTTGTGATCTCTTGTGGATTTAAATTGATTTTGAAAGCTTTTAAGGAGAATTGTGACTTGATTATGAAAACGTTTTAACTGATAAGGATCGAATTTTGAGACTTTAGACTCCAAGGATTAAACATGCTTGAATATCTTTTGAAAACTTAATAATAACCACGGTCTGGTACCATTGTTTGAAAAATACACTTTTTAATTTAATTGAAAAATCATTCTCCCCCCTCAATCAATGACATAAGTTGTTGATTGAGAGATAGATATTTATGACAACTGTTAAGTTCAGATGATTTTCAAAAATAGAGTCCGAGTAATTTTTCAAAGCAATTAGTTTTCATTAGATAGTTAGAAATTGTATTTATAGAATCAGAGCATGAGATTTGAAAAACCCGATATAGCATGGCTCTTTTCTTTCTTTGAAAACGGGTTACTGCCTGAAATAACAATGAACCACCATTTTTCTCCGCCTCATTTTTTTTTTTTTTTTTTTTTTTTTAAACAAAAACTATATGCATTCGAAGAACATCTAAAAACCCGTGACATTCTTTGAATGTCAGCACATAGTCCGTAGATGATATCGAATAAGGAAAAACATGACATAATAACAATATTTTGGAATTTTTCAAGATTTTCTAATTTTTATGGATTTTTGAAAATTTTATATTTTTATATTTTCTTTTTGAGGGTTTTTCAAGTTTTGTATTTTGCTTTTTGAATAAATATATACAAGAGATAGATGAATAAAGACCTTTACTCCTCGTCTTCCTCTTGAAGACGCTTGAGTGTTTCCGGTTGTAGACTCTTTAGACCAAGACGTGGAAGGATAAACTCAAAACGTTCTCTAGGAAGAACTTTAGTGAAGATGTCTGCTAACTGGTATTCAGTCCTCACAAAATAGAGCTCCACCACACCTTTTTCCACTTGTTCCCTGATGAAATGATGTCGAATGTCGATATGCTTTGCTCTTGAGTGTTGAACGTTGTTGCATGAGAGAGCAATAGCACTTTTATTATCACAGTACAGAGGGATTTTGTTGAATTCAAAGCCATAGTCAGATAATTGGGATCTCATCCATAGGATTTGAGCACAACAAGATGACATGGCTATGTATTCAGCCTCTGTAGAGGAAATAGAAGTACTCATTTGCTTCTTTGAAGACCAGCTCACAAGCTTATCACCGAAAAACTGAGCACCTCCAAACATACTTCGACGTGTATCTTGACAACATGCATGATCAACATCTGCATAGGCAGTTAGTGACATACCGGTGTCCTTCGGGTACCATAGTCCCATATTGATGGTTCCTTGGAGATACCGAAAGACCCGTTTAACCGCTTCAAGGTGCTTTTTAGTAGGCTTAGACTGATATCTAGCACACATGCACACAGCGAACAGGATGTCTGGTCTACTAGTTATGAGGTACATCAGGGATCCAATCATACTACAATATTTCGTTTGATCTATCATGATCCCTGAGTGGTCCTCATCCAGCTTGGTTCGTTCAATCATGGGAGTGTCAACAGGGTCACTAGAATCCAATCTAAATTTCTTTAACATCTCATTTGCATATTTAGATTGATTTATGAAAATGCCTCCGGGACTTTGTGAAATTTGTAATCCCAAGAAAAATGACATTTGTCCCATCATTGACATTTGAAATTTGGAACCCATTTCATTTGAAAAACGATCACATTCATTGGGGTCAGTCGAGGCAAATATGATATCATCAACATAAATTTGAACGTGAATTAAATGTTTGCCTGACTTTCTGGTGAACAACGTTGGATCAACTGCTCCTTTGTTGAATCCGGTAGATAGAAGAAACTTTGATAGCGTATCATACCATGCCCTCGGAGCTTGCTTTAAACCATAAAGAGCCTTCTTCAAACGATAAACATGAGTAGGATGCTCTGGATTCACAAAGCCTTCAGGTTGGCTGACGTAGACGACCTCTTTAAGATCTCCGTTAAGAAATGCGGTTTTAACGTCCATCTGATAAACAACCATGTTCTTGCTAGCAGCATTAGCCAAGAAGATTCTGATCGCCTCGATACGAGCAACTGGAGCAAAAGATTCCTCAAATTCTATCCCTTCTTCTTGACGATAACCTTTAGCCACTAACCTAGCCTTATTTTTCAAAACATCACCATACTCATCAAGCTTCACTTTGAAGATCCACTTAAGTGCAATGATCATAGCACAATCTGGAGCTTGTACTAATTCCCATACATCTAATCGATCAAACTCATGAATTTCATCTTGCATGGCATTGAACCAGCTGTCTTTATTCATAGCAGTTTTAACATCTTTAGGTTCGATCTTTGAGAGTACGGAGTTATAGAAGCACCATAAGGCATCAGTAGCAAGCTGTTTACGAGTGGATATTGGACGAGAAGGGTTTCCAATGATGTTATCCAATGGGTGATCATGTGTCCATTTTCTAAGATGTTCATGTGGTTTTGGTTGTGGAACCGAAGTAGCAGAGTCGATGTCTCCTGATGAAGATGGTTCAGATGATGATTCAGGAGCAAATATATTTTCAAATGGAGCATCTTCGGGAGTAGCAAAGGGATTAACTTCATCCTGTGAATCAGAAGCATTTCCATGATGTACATTGGATGATTGAAGATTTGTTGATGAAACAGATTGATCAGCAGCTGGCGCTTCTTGGCTTAATGACATAGAAACTAAAGGATTGACATCATTGACAGAGATAGAAGCAGCCTCTGTTGAAGGAGTTGACAATTCAGTAGCACTTGGCTCACAGTCTTCATCAAACATAGGATCAAACAATTTCTTCAAATCATCTTCAGATGGAGGTACATATGGAGTTGCTGGAGAAGAGTTTGGTACAAGAGATGAACCAATGGGACTGTTTTGAAGTGCGGGTCCTGAATTGGATTGTCCAGGAGCCATTTGACCGGTCAACTCATCAAACGTAACATGAATAGTTTCCATGATATTTCGGGTCCTCTTGTTGTAGATTCGCTATCCTTTTCTGTTTGGTGCATATCCTACAAAAACTCCAATGTCTGCCTTAGCTCTTAGTTTACCTAAATCTTGACCATCATTCGTAGGATAGCACAAAGCACCAAATACACGAAGGAATGAGAGATTAGGTTTTCTGTTGTGAACAAGTTCATATGGAGTTTTTCCATGAATAGTGTGAATCAGGGATCGATTTTGTGTGTAGCATGCAGTGGCAATGGCTTCACCCCAGAGAAACATTGGAACCTTTGAGTAAATCAGCATTGTTCTTGTGGCTTCCACAAGAGTTCGATTTCGTCTTTCAACTACACCGTTCTATTGAGGAGATCGTGGAACACTTCTTTGATGACTGATTCCCACACTTTCATAAAATTCACTAAGTTGTTTGTTAACAAACTCAGTTCCATTGTCTGTTCGGATGATTCTGACAGTTTTGTTAAGACGAACCTGCAGCTGTTTGATGAGTTTGATGATGATATCTAGAGTTTCATCCTTTGTCCTTAAGAACTTGACCCAGGTGAATCTAGAGTAATCATCAACCACAACTAACACATATTTCTTCCCAAAGATATTCTGCACTCTCATGGGTCCACATAAGTCCATGTGAATTGTATGAAGAACTTCTGTAACAGAGTTTGTAGGTTTGGTTTATGGGCATACTTCTTGCTTTTTCCCAATTGGCATGCTGAACAAAGATGATCCTTTTCATACTTAAGTCTAGGTAAACCTACAACTAAGTCTTTTCTGGAGAGATCATTGATGGTGCCGAAGTTCAAGTGATTGAGACGACGATGCCATAACCATGACTTTGTTTTTGAAGCCTTTGACAACAAGCAAATTGGATAAGACTTCATCATATCATCGATAGAGATGGTGTATAGATTTGAACCACGTGTTCCTCTTAAAAGTTCCTTACCATCAAGTTCTCTAACGAAACAGGTATGTTTTCTGAAGGCTACTTCTAGATTAGAATCGCATAATTGACCAACAGAGAACAAGTTATGACCAAGACCTTCCACATAATACACTCTGGAGATAACACTTTCACCAACAACATAATCTCCATAGCCCATAATTGCACCGAAATGATCGTTTCCGAATCTAACAGTCCCGATGAATTTGCTCACGAAGTTCATGAGCCGCGACCGGTTTCCAGTCATATGCTTGGAACAGCCTGAGTCCAGGTACCACAGAACGATTTGAACGATCTGCAGTTGAACACAGACAAGAATGGATAGCTGGATGATTGGGATCCCCATGCAAGAATGGGTTCCATTTGGTTAGTAACAGTGATTGGAACACCCACATCAGAAATAGAAACATTCATATCAGACATAGAAGCAATGGAATCATTATGAATAAATGCAGTACTAGTGTCCCTATTTGCCCTATTCAAAGTATGTTCACTTCTTAAGGGAATATTTCTACCAGTAGGCATCCATTTTTTAGAGGGCATTGTCTGATTAACCTTATGGCCAACAGGTATCCATTGATAGCCTATCTTACTAAATGTTCTTCCTGTGAGCTTCCACTGTTTTCTAACTTTCTTTCGCCTTTGTCTTTTTGCCTTCTTAGCATGATATTTTGCATTAACACTATTGACTGGGGATATGACAGCATTAGACAAAGCATTCACACCACATTCATGATTAGTAACAGAATTCAAGCAGACATCATTACAAGGTTTGCAAATAGTATCAGAATTCGAATTAATTACAGTACGCCTATGGCTAATACTAGAATCAACACGATTCGTTTTATTCGACTCAAACTTAAAGTTCCTAGGTTGATCTTCTACTTTCTTCCAATGCACATTCTTAGCTTGCGAGGTCCTATCATTCCTTGTATTGTCTTGAGACTTTGACCTGCTCGCTTTAATGTCACTGTTTACTCCTGTAGAGGGAATGGGAACATTAGTTGGTTTTGCTAATTTATGCATTTCCTGTTTAGATGTGCTGGGATCTGAACTATTTGAAGGCACATTAAAGTTCACTCTCTTAACAGTAGAAGTGCTGGGATTTGAACTCCCAGAGGGCACACTTGAGTTCACATTCTTAGCACTAACAGATTTGGAATCTGAACTACTTGAAGGCACACTAAGGTTCACGTTCATAACATTTGGCATTGAATGACTTGCATGCTTGGCACTAGGCATTGAACAAGGTATCAAGGAATTGACTTGCTCACCTAAGGTTTTAGGGCATATTGTAATTAAGCATTCTAGAAGTTCTTGAGATCGTTTGGCATATAAGCATGCATGACCAATTGCATTATCAAGTGGTTTCTCTAACTTATCCTCTTCTACAATCTCACGGAGACATTCTAGGCTGTCCTTAAGATATGAAAAATATGTTTGAATTGCCAGTTTGTTATTCCTAATATGAGGAGGAACATATTTCACAGACAAAGCATATTTATTACAGACATGCCCCTTTGAAGCACCATTCTCCACATTGGTCATTGGCATTTTCCCTTTTACCTGACTCTTAAGATTCTCAATTTCCTTTTGCAACGAGGTTATTTTTTCGTTATTTTTGTTACGAGTGACTTTAATTGACTCAAATAACTCATTGAAATGACGTTTAACCTTTTCATTTTCTTCTAGAAAACTTTCATTTTCCTTTTGTAAGGCATTAACCAAGTTTTTAAGATGAAAATTTTAAGAATTCCGAGAATCTAAATGAGGAGGCATTTGGGAGCCAGTCATATTGTTCTGTTCACCCTTTAATTGAGAGATTTGGGCTTTCAACTTTCTGATCGTGTTACAGTGAGCTTGAATTTGTTCGTCACGTTTGTTTAGTTCAAAAACTGCATCAAACTCTGGAACATCCGAGGATATCTTGATGTTTGAGGTTTTAACATTTTCTTTAAGATGTTGATATTTTAGTTGCAAGTCAAAATGTTCAACTTCTAGCTTAGAAAAATGTTTTACCAAATTATCGTGATCATCCTGTTCAATTTTATCACTTAGTTTAGAGTTTTTGATTTCAAGTTCAATGACACGATCATGGGAGACTTTCAACGCAACAGATAATTCATGAAATTGAGAAGCAGTAATAGAGCAATTAGTAGCAGTATAAAACACATCTTGAGAGATACATTCATAGATCAAATTCTCATTTAAGGTATGCAAGTTCTTCCTCTCAATTTCATTATATTTTAATGCCCGCTCATAGTCACTAACTTCAATTATCATTGCATCAAATTCTTTTTCCATCCCTTTAATATCTGTATCCATCCCCTTTTTAAGACTCTCAAAGTGATCTTTTAATTGTTTAAAGAAATGCATGACTTCAGTTAAATAACATTCTTTTGTTTGTTCAAAACCCCTTTCCCCTTCAGTTATCCCAGTGGGTGTGATTCTTTTCTTACAAGTTTTCTCAAAATCAACAAATAATTGAAAGATCGCATATTGACTGATTAAGGTCTTGCTCTTAGTGGCAATAGTTCTAGGAACTAAATGCATTGGTGTATTGGGAGGATACACAGTCGCTGCAGGCATTCTCCTAAGGGGAGGGTTTGTTTCAACAATATTTTTAGCTTTTTGCTTATCTAAGTCCTTTTTCCAAAACACTTGTTCAGGTGTTAACAAAGTTTGAGGCTTAAACTTGTTTAAGGAAATCCAATTTTCCTTTTTGTAATCATGGGGTTTGATCATTATGTTATTCTTTTTACATTCAGAATCATCTAGCTTCTTATTCATTTTCTCCCTAGATGCATCATCTAATTTTCTATCTTCCTCAGTGCACTCAACGCAACTAGGTTTCTGTCTAGGCTTAAGGATTTCATTACCATCATAAATTACATTTTTAGCTGCTTTAGCTATCTTTCCGTACTCATGGTTGGGTTTATCTATGATGGGAACACTATGCTTGTCGCTTAAAACTCTATGCTTAGTGACCATGTGAGCAGTTTGAATGGTATTCCCTTGTACGTACAACTTATTTTCAAGCTTGTTTTTCAAGGTTTTTAGATTAGAAAAATCATTCAAGAGTTTTGATTCCTTAGCACAGAATTCTTGCTTAAGCATTTTAACATTTTCTTGAAGTTCTTGTTTTTGCTTAGCAGTTTTAGAAAGCTTTTCTTGTAAGGAGGTTAACTCTTGTTTTAATACTTCTTCTCTAAACTTACTTTGTCTAACAGTTGTACGCATTTGGTCATCCATCTCCTGCTCACGAGTGGTTAACTCAAACTTAGCTCGTTGTTCATAAATAGCAACACGTTCTTTATAAGTATTAAGTTCAGAGATAACAGAATCATCAGGGGCACATGCAGTGTATTCATCAAAATCATAGTCATTGTTGACTGCAGAAGATGCATCACTTGGTACAACTTCACTTTCACTTTGTTTTACATATTGATCATATGGGACAACATTGATATTACCCATATTTTCAATATTTGATTCAATAGTTTCAGTTGTTTGTACTTTGTCATGCATCTTTTGCACCTCAGCATCATCGTATAGTTTTAATACCTCTTAGATGAGTTTGTCTTTGGATGGGCCAGCTTGTGGTGAAGATGAGACCTTAGGAGAAACCATTAGAGAAATGCTAGCCATAAAAATTGTGTGTGCAGTAGGTCCATCATCCACATCAGAGTCGTATGCATCACAATCAGCGACTTGAAAGGCATTCTAATGATTGTGACCTATCTCCTGAGTTGGCTGCTCATCCATATCTGCATCATAGGTCTTGGCATTGCCCTCAGCAAGAAACAACAACTCCTCTTCATCCAAAGCAGCACCATTATCCTGAGCTTGTACAAGCAGCATCTTATCTCTGAAGTATTCTGCATTCTGTGGACGTTTTGGAGATGTGCAGTTCCTAGCAATGTGTCCTTCACCACCACAGTTGTAGCATTTGATTGGTTTAGCTTGTCCTTGATTTCCATTCCTTCCCCGATTCTGATTTGCTACATATCCTCTACCAGCTCCACCTCTTCCTTGTTCGTACTGCCTTTCTTGAACTGGCTGCACCATAACCTTCCCATCTCTGACAGTGGCTTGATTGTGTGGATTGGATGCAGTTCTGAGATTGTTGTTAGTGTGTGGAAGAGAGTTCATGTTTTGACTAATCAGGAGAGCCAGTTGATTAATGAAGTTTCCCACGTGTGCATCAGCATCAGCTTGTTTGAACATAGGATCAGGAATGAGTTTGTGATTACCATTACCCATAGGTATGACTTGAGATGCCTTGGTGGTAATACCAACATTGGTGTAGAAAGCTGTAGAATCATTAGGTGAGCTTGATTCTCCCTGATTGGTTTTGAACTGCTCCAGAATCCTTTTCTCAAACATAGCATGCCTCTCATTCTGAAGAAGGAAAGCATAGAGTTGTTCATAGTTAGTATTCTTCAATCCTTTGGTTAGCTTCACAGAGGTGACAAACTTGTGCCATTCGGGATTCATGTTGTTCACAAACTTTGAGTTCAGCTGAATGTTTGGCATGGTCATTTTGATGTTCCTTATATCGTTCACAAGCTTATGGAATCTCACATAGTACTCATAGACACTCTCATCTGGTCTCATCTTCAAGTGCTCAAAGTCATCATATAGTTGTGATTATCTGTCTTCAACAGTTAATTCAGAACATGAGAGAAGCATCTTGACATTATCCCATACTGCCTTGGCTTCGGTGTTGTGATTGATCAGCTTGTAGATATCCTTTGGAAGACCTTGAAGTATGATGTTAGAAGCCCTGATATCAGCATCGAATCTCTTTTTCTCCTTATCATCGAGCTCATCACAATTCTCAATTTCCGGTCATTTCTCAAACTCAATATTCTTCATATTAGTTCATGCATGGCTTTGCATTTCACGTTAAACGTATATTTTTCTTATTAAATAAACGCTATCGCTTAATCGTTTATTTTGAACATTTGATCCGACACTTCTAAAAATTTTCCCAATATATTTTTATACTCATTTTAAGATTATAAAAATAATATTATGAGTTTACCCAGTGTTTTAAATTTATTTTGTATATAAATTGTTATATTTATATATTTACGACGGTTTTCGTAAATTCAACTCGATAAAATATTTATTCACTCAATGCTTGTCAGAAATGTATTTCTATAATTTTTATGACATCGTTATATTTTATTTTGTCCCGTTAAAATCGATTTCTAGCTAACGCTACATTTAATACTTAATTATATATACAATATATATATTATACTTGACATATATAAAAAAAAAAAAAAAAGGTAACATTTCCCTTTCCATTCAACCTTGTCGACAAGAATAGGATGACACACACAATTTGTGCACCAAATATCTTCAAGATACACTAAGACTTACATATGTTTAATATATTCTAATTGAGAACACATACCAACATAATATCTAGGTGAAGATCAAAACATACTCTCTTTTTCTTTCATACAAATCGTCCAAGGCAAGAAACACAAGAGAAACAAAAAGTTTTCTAGCTCAAGTGTTCATCAAGCTCAATTAGTGATCTATTTCAAGGTTTTGAAATAAAAACCTATAGATTAATAAGGTTTTCATCACTTTCTTTCACATAATCATTCAAGTAAGCATTTCATGGTCTCCATAACTCTTTCATATTTATTTTTATGTTATTTCATCATTTTTGCAAGAAAACATGCATGTTACATATGAATTTATACCACTTTTGTTGTTTTTATTACCTATTATGTAATATAATCATCCTATAAATTATCCCTTGTAACATATCACTTTTGGTGATGTCTAGGAACCCATGACACCCTAAGAAGGTGTATGGTAGGATTAGAATAGCTTCGGAGTTGTTTTGAATGGGTTAGAATAGGTTTGGCGCGAGAAAAACTCATTTCGACAAGTTTTAAAAAGGGTCTGTCCTTATTTTTGAAATCTGGAAATTTCGACAGTAGATTAAAAAATTTTGGGCTAGATATTTGGAAAATATACTTTAAAATGAAAACGTGGCCGCTTGAATGGGTTAAAACGGAGTTATAACGAAGAAGTTATGCTATTTTCAAATTTGACGTCGAAAACTATAAAATCCAGAAATTCAGCATGTTGTTTTACCTTTTTACGAGTTAAAAATGGGTCTTAAGCGTTATAAATTGTGTCGACTTATCAAAAATATATTAGTATACCTTGATACGAAGCTAAAGACATATAAAACGTAGTAAACGGACTTGTAACGACTAAATTATACACGTTTACACAAAGTTGCCGTAACTTTATTATATAAGAAAAACTAATATATTTCTATTAGACAAACTTTACGGCAACAAAGTGACCATGTTGAGGGTCGTTTTTAACATTGACGTAGTACTTTTTATAACATGATGTCTTCTAGTAAAAGTAAGTACGCTTAGCATATTTTCTAAAATGTCCGACCGTTCGTTAAGCGGAGTTGTGATGAATAAAATATGATTACTTAAACTTAGCCGAAAACCACCCTTAAACGATATTTTGGACACAAGTACCATACTTAGCCTATATTTTTCTCTATGATCGAGACCTCTAGGATGAAAACTTTAATGCTAAAACTTTGAGATGATGATACAAGCTTCCCAAAATCGTTGAGTTCGTTTTCTAATGCTCGACGTGCATCATTTTACGGCTAGCTTTTCGAGGCCGTTTAGTCACTTTCATGAAATTGTCAAATGACATTATTTTACGACAAAAAGTTATAATTCCACAATAGATCACTAAATAACTATCGTAGGATATCGTTTCAACGTAAACACTTGTAAAGTAAATTATAAATTGTCAAGACGTTATAAGATTATTTTTCGACGATAGACTTTATTTTCAAAAGTGTACAAGTGGTATGGATATCATATGAGTATGCATGCACGACATTGTTCCATGACTTATATTAGAGCATATCATTTACAATAGGTCGCGGTTAGAGTGTTGCGTCTCATTTCTGTGCATCCACTCTGTCATCATAACTATTGCAACAGGTGAGTAATCACATCCCCTTTTTACCGTTTTACTATATTTTGGGGCGAAATGCATGAACCATATTTGAACTAAATTGATTACTACTTTTATTAACTCATTTTGTTTGAACCTTTGAACTTGAATCAAACCCTTGAACTTAATTACGAAATTATGCCTTGTTTGAACTTATTGAACCGTACGTGTTATGACCTTGACCTAAAGTCTCCCATGATCGGACCATCACTATAAAGTCTCCCATGTTCGGAGCATCACTATAAATTCTCGCCTTGTTGGTGGAGTGTTCTCAATAATTCTCGCCTTAATGGTGGAGTGTTCTCACTAATTCTCGCCTAGGTGGACGAGTGACAAAGGAGTCTCCCTTGTTGGAGCAGTGCAAAGTCTCCCATGTTCGGAGCATCCCTGAGTTATTATATACATGGTACTATATTGGGAACTATTATGACCACTTATACTTGACTACTTGATACACTATATTTTGTGCAATGGGTTGTAAACACACAGGTTGCAAGTTTTGAATGGGCGGAACTTGGAACTGAGTTGATTTACAATGCCTTTGCTTTGTAGACTAATTCCGATGACCGAAACCTTTGACTCTCTCTTACGAGTTTTCTTATCTTACGAAACGTGTATACTCACCAACTATTTTCATAGTTGACCCGTTTTTCTCTCATGCATTTCAGGTGATCGTTAGTAAGCTTTTCTACCAGGTCTTGCATAATGAAGTTTTCACTTGTCAATACAAATCATTATGTATTAGAACGCAATATTTTGGGAACTAAACTTTGTAATATATTTGCCAATGTCGGCTAAACTGGTATTGTAATGGTGTACTCTTTCTTTTTAATCTTAACGTTGGTATGTTCTATTATCTTGTGCTTATGTTTCTTTCCGTTACACCTCGTGTTTCCGCCTCCGGCGAGGGTGTGACAGCTGTATCAATTAAGTCTCTAGTAGTCTCAACCCGATAAGGTCCTTCATCGATTGACTTGAGAATGTTGACCCCATTTTCCTTTCCAAGACAGTACAGTCTGATTCTTTGAGCCCATGAATCATAATCAGTTCTGTCAAGCATAGGTGAACGAGTATCTGACCCTTCTGCTTGAACGTCCTCAGCTATGGAAGAAACAATAGTAGGAACAGTTCTACGGGATTTTACTATTCTTTGATTAAACCGGGAAATTGATTCTTTCACGGGATTTTACTAAACCAAAAGAACAACCGTAAGAATGTATCACGAAGAAGTGACAAGTAGCAAAACACACAACTCGCTTAGTTATCAACTCGCTAAACAACCAACTCGCTCAAGGAGACAACTCGCTTAAGGAATCAACTCGCTAAATAGCTAAGTCGCATTAGCATCAACTCGCAACACTGTCAACACGCTTAATGGAACAAGTCGCTAAATAGCTAACTCGCTTTAGTATCAACTCGCAAGACACACAACTCGCTTAGAACCCAAGTCGCATGAAAATCAACTCGCTAAATAGCCAAGTCGCATATACTAACTCGCATACAGAAACAAAGCAACTCGCTTTGAAGAAAAACAAGTCCGAGACTCAACTCGCTTCGTCCTATCTTCACAAATAACCACTTTATCAATCAAAAACAACCAAACCACAATGATTTAAGCCTTCCAATTCAAAACATAAACACATATGATGATCCTAAACACAAAAGTACAAGCAAAATTCTAACTTTAACACTAGAATTTGTCCAAGTGAATCCAACTCTTCTAAACACTTAATACCCCAAAAACCTTATGAAATCCACCAAAACAAAGAGCATGAAAGATGAGTGATCAAACCATGGCTCTTGATACCAATTGTTAGATATAGTATTTCATAAACATACTAAACCATAATCCAAGTTGGCGTATAAAAGTGTTAGAGAGAGAAAGTTCTAGAGAGAGAAATGGAAGAGAGTTGGGAACTATGTGAAACAAAGAAAAATAGTATTGAAGCTCCAACCCTCTACCTTGGAAGGTAGAGGGTATTTATAGTGTCTTACAAATAAACGCCACCTACGGGCTGTGGATCAGGCATACAGTGGGTAAAGACTCGTCCGTCCTCCACGGTGTTACTTAACAAACTACTAACTAACATATCATAACTACGACTACGAGCTTTCTATTGAATACTTATACTTGAGGTGACCGACTCTTTAACGACTGAATTTTCTAATTCCTAACAGTATCTACCAGGCATTGGTGCATCATAATCATTTACCTTCAATACGTCAGTAGACCGTCCAAGTGAGTCCATTTCATATCCAATGTTATCGATGGAAACTTTTTTACTCGGAACAGCTTTCTCACTAACTGGGTTCCCAGCCAGGTTCAGATTTTTCAAGGTTCCCAATAAAGAAAGTATCTAAAATTAGTTACCAACTTATTTGAAAGCACCTATATTTTCTTCTTACAACGAATCCCAAATACCCCCTATGCTAGCTTATTTCAAAGTACTTAGCTTCGCATCACGAATCTCAAACTACTTACCTTAGCCAAGATAAATTATCAGCATCGTATGATTCATATGCAAATGAGCCAACGAAAAATTATTTGATTAAATACTTGATCCATCATGTAATTAGAAGCAAATGGAGCTAAATTACCGTAAATTTTTTTGAGGTACGTACCATGTAGTCGAGTGTCTCACTTCCCAACGCGTCACTCGTTCCGTTTCGTCACATCAGCTAGCTTGAAACTGTAACTCCTTTTACACCATGAAAACTGCAAATTTAAAATATCAACTCGTTAACATGTTGGTTACAATTTCTGTATAACTAATGGCGTATATGACGAAAAGTAAAACTGTACGCTAACCCCCTCACTCGATTCCGCAAACTTTTCACAGCTCATGTTGCATTGCTTTCATGACACATAGAAATCCGTTTGCCATCTTCCCAAAATGTGAGACAACTCTTATTAACGATCAACGCTTTTACCCATGATATACCGACACAAAAATTGAACTCTTGAAATATAGCCCAATTCAAATTAGCTGATAAGTCATCGCTCGGACACATGTATGATATGTGGCATTGTGTTTTCGGAGCCCCCGTCTAGTTATTGTGTTATAATCAATTTCTTGTGTTTTAGTATAGGCGAACCAATGCAACCGCTACCGAAACCCCACAACTTAAGCTGCACATTAAACATCTCTTAAACAATAAACACAATCACCCATTGCAAATATACAACCTATTATAAACAGCTTATCTACATTCAAAAATAATCAGGTACCAAAATACTTAGCTTAAAGTGCTTATTGATACATAAAGAGTTGTATCTAAATGCTCTAAACTATACCAACCCAAGATCGATAGCAATAAGTTTCCTAAAGCAAAAAGACACAAAATGTTACCTCTTTGGACTTTCGGTACCTCATCAAGCTGGTGATTCAAGAAATCATCGTTAACTCCTCTTTCAAAGCAACAATTACTGAAAGAAATAAATTAAACACTTAACACATATCATCAATCTCACAAACCCATTAACCAAATTAAGAAGCACCAAAAACTCATGTGACAGTTCCATCAAACAACATAAATTGACAATAAGAAAAAACTAAACTAAAAAAAATATATAACCATCATTGATCAACAGCTTACACGAAGGCATGGTTTGACATAACCTGTTAAAAACAAACACCAAAATAAGGCCAGTTTTTTATTAAAAAAAGAGAGGTATAATAATTAAGCTACCTTTAGTAACATGAAAACATCCGGAATCAGCATGATTAATCAACTCCATCTGATTCTTCCTTATTAGCTTATCTGTTTTTTTTATAAGAATAACAAAACAACATGCATGATCAAACTTAGAAGCTGTAAACTTTTTTTCACATAACCTAATCCAAAGAATTAAACCACACACACATGTCGCTGAACATAAAGTCGAACAATTACCACCACCATGAATTTACCCACTTACCAAGAGAAATCGCAAAAGATGTATCGGAGAAGGAACGCTGGTTCCAGAAAGGGGTAGAAAGTTAGGATTTCAATGTGATTACCCGACGTGTCGATCTAACATCTATTTGCTAAAAAATAAGGCGGCTAAACAAAAAAGGGCCCAAAAAAAACACGGGCCTCCCATTTGGACTCACAAAAATTAGGCAAGCCCCAAACGACAGTTTTGTCGCCGTTTCGTATGCTTGCATATATATATATATAGGATAAAGATCAAATAAAAAGACAAATATCCGTAAAAAGATAAAAAGATTTTTTTTTCAAAAAAAGTTCACGAAAAATTCCCAAAAAATCTCACAAGATCGGGTATGATGGTGCATGAAAAAGTTGTGAAAAACTTTTTTCTAAAAGTGGATATTTTTTCCGAAAAAAAATTATGAAAAATATACGTTTGCGCATTAAATCTTTTTTTTGTGCATCAAAAATTGGTTTTTGCACCCAACTTCTTTTGACTTTTTTCATCAAAATAACATTGCGCATCAAACTAAAACAAGTTAAAAATTTTGTGCATCAAAATTTTTTTGCGCATCAAAATTCGTTTTTTGTGCATTAAAAAAAACGTATCAAAACTCAAAATTATAAAAAATGTTTTCACAAAAGTTTTATGCACCAACATACCCGATCTTGTAGGATTTTTTGGGAATTTTTCGTGAACTTTTTTTGAAAAAAAAATCTTTTTATTCTTTTTACGGATATTTGTCTTTTTATTTTAACTTCACCCTATATATATATATATATATATATATATATATATATATATATATATATATATATATATAATATGGGTAGGTGGGTTGACTCACCGTCTCACATAGACAAGTTATGGTTTTTTCAAATTGACTGCAACTTTTTAATAATAAGTTAGTATTTAAAAACTTTTTTCTTATTATATATAAAGATTGTAACCATTATTACACCTATGGAACTCATTATGACACTGACTTCATACCAAGCATTTGTGTGCACTTTTCATTAGTTTGTGACATAAGTCAATTGTGCTCAACGCCATTGTGTCAATCTGTTTGGAAACTAACTGAAAGGTTATGTAGGTCGATTTTGTTCACCTTTGAAGTTTATCAATCCATTAGTTTTTTTGTTTGTTGAAAGGTCTGATTTAATATGCGAAATAGAAAAATGAATCCCTACATTCTCGAACTCGAAAGTACAAAATTGTATTTTTAAAAGATCAAATTAGACCAATAAGCTCCCAGTGAAACTTTCTGATTGACCAATAAAAATGAAAACTGAAGTTGATCTAGTCAACATTACAATAATTATATATAAGTTGTTACGCAAAAAGGCTAAAAAAAATTGGGTTAGATTGCCAAAAAAATTAACTTTAAAAAAAGGCTAACTTATAAAACTTTGGAGGTTGAATTCCAAAGGGTTAATAGACAAAGATGTCACTAAACTTTCAGAAATATTTGTCCTAAGTCACTAATGTTTGTATTCTGTCATCTAGGTCACTATACTTTACGTAACCGGTTATCGTGGATACCGATAGGGAAACAACCGGTTGTTACCGGTTAAGGTATACTCGATAGTTTTGGCACATGTTATCTAAGGTACTAAACTTTGCGAAAAATTTGTCCTAAGTCACTAATGTTTCATTCCTGTCATCTAAGGTACTAAACTTTGCGAAAAATTTGTCTTAAGTCACTAATGAAAATTTTGTTCTAAGTCACGAGTTTTGTCCCATTTTTTACGTCCGTTTTTATGTTTTCATCCGTTTTCATACGTTTTTATATGGTTTTATACATTATTTATACGTTTTTTTCGTTTTCATCCGTTTTTATTCGTTTTAATCATTTTTTATACGTTTTCGTCCGTTTTTCTACGTTTTCGCCTATTTTCTTATGTTTTCAAACATAAAACGAATAAAAACGTATAAAAAATGTACAAAACCATATAAAAACGGACAAAAACGTATAAAAACGGATGAAAACATAAAAATGTATAAAAACGGACGTAAAAAATGGGAAAAAAACGGACGAAAACGTATAAAAACGGACAAAAGCGTAAAAAACGAACAAAAACGTATAAAAATGAATTAAAACGTATAAAATGTGTATAAAATCGTATAAAACGTAAAATTTTAAAGGTTCAGTAACATGTGCCACAACTCGTGACTTAGGAAAAAATTTTCATTAGTGACTTAGGACAAATTTTTAGCAAAGTTTAGTACCTTAGATGACAGGAATGAAACATTAGTGACTTAAGACAAATTTTTCGCAAAGTTTAGTGACTTGTTTGTATAGGTTTAGTTATGTATTGGCCACAACCGGTTACCAATCCTTCGAGTGACTAGGGTGACACTTATAAAAAGGTTTAGTAACATATGTGAAAAACCCGTGAAGTATAGTGACCTAGATGACAGAATACAAACATTAGTGACTTAGGACAAATTTTTTTGAAAGTTTAGTAACATTTTTGTATATTAACCCAATTCCAAATTACGTTATATCGTTGTTAACTAATAGAAATTATATTTACGTTTATTCTAGATTGCTTATTTGAAAAAGCAATAAGTAGATTAGGAGTTTATTAATCAATTTCAAACAACCCTATAAGCCATGGCAAGTATAGAAAATTCATTATTGTACATATTTATGTTTATTACGGCTATATTTAGGTACGGTATAGAGATAAACAAAACAAATAACCATAACCAATGAATACTAAACTTAAAAAAGGCGATGATGCAATTGACTTAATTTCCAATTTCTTGCCCTTTTTCTGCTGCACTTAGAAATGTTAACATGTGAAACCATTATCTAATGTCATCAAAAAGATCAAAAGAATGTTGGTTATAAACATGTGTGGTGATTCAAACCAAAAATTAAGATAAAACGGGGTTAAGAGTTACCTGATTTTGACGACGATGATGAGGAGATTATAATGTTGGAGATGCGAACTGGTGGTCGTGTTGTTGTGGTCGGGTGGTGGTGTGGAGGCTGCATTGATAAGAATTGGAAAAACATAATAATGGAATTTTAGGGATGGAAAACATAATAACAAAGGGTCTTTTTTAAAGATTTTTCTATAACTAACATAATTTTAGAGGTATATGCAAAAAAATTACTATTTGATTGACATTTAAGTTTTAACCCATTTGACATCCTCCCTTTGAAAGTGACTTTGTTTGATCATAAGAGATAAACAAAACAAATAACCATAACCATATAATAGTGGTAACTCTCAAATAACCAAATAATCATATAATAGTCTTAACAAAAATTACTAACAAATAACCATATAAGCATACGCAAACAATATAACACAGATAAATAATACTAAGTTCAATTCCAACTTCAAAAAAAAATTGAAAAAATCATACCCCATCAAAGTTATGATATAAAGTTTATAACTTTAAATAAATAACATGAAAAAATATAAACATTCAAATCTTAAAGAATAAAATCCAAAAATCTATGTAACCAAATCAATAAAAAAAAAAAAAAAAAAAAAAAAAAAAAAAAAAAAAAAAAAAAAATTACCTGAACTTGAAGATTTAAGTTTCTCTCTTGTTTTAGGAATTTATTTTCATTCCAAATCCAATTAGGGTTTTCATTGATTCGATCTGAAGCGTTATTGAAGAATCGGTGATTGATTGTAGGTTCTGGTTGATTTATATGTTAGCGATTTTATATTTGGTAATGATTATCATTAAATCGGAGATTTTATTATACCAGGGATCAATTTGTGAATGAAATTGATGAAACAATTGAGAGGTACAATTATACGAATTTGGTTGGGTTCAGGACTTCAGGGAAGGGAATTTGAGAAGAATGATCAATCATCAGGTCGGGGATTAAACTTTAGGAAGAGGAGCGTTTTTTTCTTCCAAATTTTACACTGAAGTATTAGTTATTTAATCATAAGTACATGTGTATTTTTCATCTTTTTTACTTATGCATATACAAAATTGAATTTACATTCTTTTTTGTCAAACACGGAAACTTTTACCTTTTATTATATTAAAGATTTAAAATAAATAAATAATAATTAAAAAAATATTATCAAATAAGGTATGGTTTGATTTTTTTGAAATGAAAAATTCCCACTAGGGGTTTTGTTTTATTATATAAAAGATTATGAAATTTATGAGGGAAAGATAAGTTAATGTAAGACTTAATCAATGATGATGAATTTGATAACAATTACACCTTACTTAACTTCCAATAAAACATTTATGCCTTTGTAACTACTCATGAAATTAGATTAGATGATATAAAATGACATTGAGCGGTAAATAAGTGTCTAGATAGAAAGAACCAGAAAGTAGTGATCGTGACAACTTAACCATACAAGTAGGGGTGTCATTCGGGTCGGGTCGGTCGGGTTCGGGTCAGTCGGGTCGGGTCGAAGTCGGGTCAAGCCAAAAAATAATATACCCGAACCCGACCCTATTTGAACTCGGGTTGGTCGGGTTCGGGTCAAATCGGGTCGGGTCAAGTTGGGTTCGGGTCAAGTCCATTTATATAATTCTAGAATTTAATTTCTTAAATTTAGTAACCAAACGTTATGAATATAATGTCTATTGGTTTTTAAAAGGTTATTATATTCATACTAGTAGAGCAATGCACTAATACATGCATTTTATAGTTGGATTTACACATTTTCTTTTTGTAATGCATTTTGTTTTCAATCTGTGGTCAATTATATATAATGAAAATGAATATAAAACCAAATATATGAAGCAATATATGTTCATGCACTAATTTGGGCCTTTCAATTAAATAAATATTAGGAAAAGTTAAAAAAAAAAAAAAATAAATAAATAAAAAAAAAATAAGTCGGGTTAGTCGGGTCGACCCGAACCCGAATTTTCAAATATTTTGAACCCGATACCCGACCCTAGTTCGTACTCGGGTTAATCAGGTCAACCCGATTAACCCGAATTGGATTTTGGACCCGAGTAACCCGACCCGAATATCCTTCGTCGGGTTCGGGTCCGGGTCGGGTCGGAAAATATGACACCCCTACATACAAGTCTCTGGAGTCTAGATTGTAAACTATCACATCGTTTCTTGTAATATAGATCAACTTATTATTTACTCTTACCTTCTTATGACCACCTTCATTTTACCAAGCTAGTAATATCGACCATAGCAAAACAACGGCAACAACAACATATCCAATCCTATTATTGAAGCAGGGTACGAAGGATATATGATTTAGATAGTCACATCTTTACTCGAGAGTGACTGCTTTTAGAAAGACTTCGGAGCAAAAAATAAAGCTTTTTGGGTCGCTTATTTGTTTTTTTGTTCAATAGCTTTGGTGTTCTATTTGGCACTCGAGCAACAAAAAGTCTTGCTCAAATGAATTATAGCACCTCTTACAAAGGGTTGTACTATTAGAACGGGGTTTATCCCCTTGGACTAATAGGCGTGGCCCCCCTTCCGTACTGTACCATTGTCATTTTTTATTTTTTTTCTTTTTTTAATTTTATTATTTAATTGTGTATAGTTTATTTTGTGTGGTATATTTAATTTGTGTAGTGTTTTTATATTTAGATAGAGGTGAAAACGAGCCGAGCCGAGCCGAGCTCGAGCTCGTTTAGGCTCGAGCTCGGCTCGTTTATATATAAAAAGCTCGAGCTCGTTTCGAGCCTCACATTTTGAGCTCAAGCTCGGCTCGTGAAATTTTTCACAAGCTCGAGCTCGGCTCGTTAACACAAAGCTCGACTCGTTAACACAAGGCTCGAGCTCGTTAACACGGTTATACGTATAGAAAATATATATACGTATATATTTCTAGGGCTCGTTTAGGCTCGCGAGCCTAAACGAGCCTTTTGTATAAAGCTCGGGCTCGAGCTCAATTATTAAATGAGCCCAAACTTAGGCTCGAGCTCGTTTAGGCTCGGCTCGTTCGAGATTTTTACCGATCCGATCCCGAGCTTTTCACGAGCGGCTCGACTCGTTTCCACCCCTATATGTAGAGTATTTATTTGTGTATTGTTTCCATTTAATTAAACAATAACAATAAAATATTTTATAAACTTTTTTTACGTTACTTTTTATAAACTTTTTTTTATAAACTTTTTTATAAACTTTTATTATAAATTTTTTATAAACTTTTTAGAAAAAAAATTTTATAAACTTTTTTTATAAACCTTTTTTATAAATTTTTTATAAAAAAAGTTTATAAAAAATTTATAAAAAAAGTTTATAAAAAGTAATGTAAAATAAATACCATATAAAAACACTACACAATTAAAAACATTATACATATAAAAAAAACTACACAAATAAATACACTATACATATACCTAAACACTAAAAAAAAAAAAAAAAAAAAAAAAAAAAAAAAAAAAAAAAAAATTGGTACAGCCGTATGTGGGGGGGATCCACAGCCGCCGCATGTTGGAGAGAGAGGGAGGACAAAGGAGGGACAAAAAGTACGCTTAAAACACTAGAGAAGGTTAATCTAAAAATATAGCCACCGTCAAAATAACTCCACCCCTTACAAAATACAATGACACAACGGCATAATGGTTAAAAACCCAAAATTCTGCTTTCCTTTTCATATTCGTACTATCAAAAGTGCAAGCCCACGCTATTCTATACTCTTACGTAACTTGAGTTGTGGATACAAGTTTCTTGTGGAGCCCAAAAAAATGTGTTGGAATCGTTGATAAATTAAACAAAAGTGATGTGAAATCATGATAATGGTAGCATGACGACACTCAGAAGCCATAGTACAATTGTAGGTATCAAGTCCATGTTTATGCTCAAACGGTTGCGAAGCTATTACGAGTACCAAACAAGGCCCGTTTGAAATAATTGGGCTGTAAATAATTGTTGATGGTGGCATAATGATCTCGTAAACATTAACTAGTTATAATACTTGTGCACGCATAAGTTTTTGACAAAAAAAATTTATTTTGTATCAATGCTAAATATTATATCTTTAAAGGTAATTATATATAATTATATATTTATGCACGACTTTTTCATTATTCATTATATCCGTTAGAATTTTGTAGAATCAAATTTTGTAAAAAAAATTTTGTTAGATAACTCAAGATTCAACTATATTTAGTTGATATAGATGTTGATGTTCCTATTTAAATTTCACTATTCATATTATGATGTACAAAAGATGTGAGTTTAGTTGCACATAATAAACGTTGATGAAGTTAAAATATGCTCCTTAAAGTTTTTTAAAAATGTTTTTCTACATATCCTTATATAAATAAATAAAAGTTACATGAGTAGTTGTTATAAGTACAATCACGTTTTTTTTCTTTTTTTTTTCCTCATATTACAGTAGCTCGTACTTACAATTTGATAATTATATTCTCGTTTTCAATAATTTAGCCGTATTTAATATTCAAATTCGTGTCCACATTTGTCAAACTTTTAATATGAAATAAATGAGTCCTTAGTAAACATATATAGTAAAAAAAAATGACATTTATAATCTTATGTATATTTATATGTTGGAGGTTTAAAACAACATATATATATATTGTATTTTTAAGTTATAAATTATAGGGGGTATTTGTTTAATTTCCAAAATTATTAAAAAAACATGGAAACTTATAATATTACATTTAACTCTATATATTTTGAGGAGAGTTATTTTGCATACCAAACTTTTTTCACATACTAAGGGACTCATCTCCACCATTCATCTAGAAATTAATGGCTGAGATTAAAAGCATTTTATTATTTCACCTATTTTTTATAATTTAAATATGTCTTAAACCGTTAATCGTTAAGTGAAAATGTTTACACCATCGCGACGAGCATTTAATTATCATTCTATAGACGGACACTTTGATATACTTTCGAAAAAAGAAAAAAAAATCGTTTTTTCACGTTTTTTCGTTATTTTTTTCGTTTTTTTTTACTTTACTGAAATTTGAATGAAAAAAATCATATATGATAAAACACTAAATTGAATATCACATGTGATATTAGTGTTAAATCATATATGATATGTAATATCACATAATATCACATGTGATATTAGTGTTAAATCATATATGATATGTAATATCATATGTGATATTACACTAATATCACATGTGATATTACATATCATATATGATATTACACTAATATCACATGTGATATTCAAATTAGTGTTTTATCATATATGATTTTTTAATGCAAATTTCAGTAACGTAAAAAAAACGAAAAAACTTTAAAAAAACGTGAAAAATTCGGAATTTTTTTTTTGTCGAAAGTATATCAAAGTGGCTATCTATAGAAAAATAATTAAATGCTCGTCGCAATGATATATTTTTTTCCGCTTAACGATTAACGGTTTGAAAGATATTAATATTTGAAAAAAATAAATGAAAGTGTGTTTTTTAAATTGTTGAGATCAATCTCATCCATTAGATCAAACAAAAATGGAGGGTGGAGATTGATCCTTTGGTATGTAAATAATCTTTTGTCTCTTAAATCATATATTTTTTAAAAATTTAACCACTAAAGTTTTATTAATTGCCCCCTTTTTTTTAAAGTTTTTGTTTTCACAAATTTGACACTTATATTTTTATGTGTTTTTCTTTCCAACCAAATTTCTACACCAAATAAACTAAAGGTTGACCAAAATCAATTTAATTTGACTTTTATTAACCAATCACATCGACCGATTTCGCTTACGTGGCAAAATCAACCTCTCCTATTGGTCTAATTTTTTTTTCAATGAGAAAGGTTTTGCAAAAACACTCTGAAATGATGTAAAAGATATAGTTGACAATAATGTTGACCAACATTCATGCATGCCTCGAAGACAATATCTGTGGAGAAATGTTTGTGCCACAACAACTTCAGGTATGATAGTACTTATTTCATTTCAACATGATTGTTCGTGACCACTCATTGGTGTCTAGTGGCAAAATAGTGTGAGACGAGTTCAAATTTTCTTAAGTGCAAATAACCTTAATGTTGCCACGCCAACTGCTTCAAAAGAAAGAACTTTAACTGGTTTGAGTTTATGGGGCGGTGAATTCAAACCCCAAGCCATATATGAGGGTGTACGAGCTGTACTACCGCACATCGCCTCAAAGTTTTAGAGGCTTCAAAATATATACCTCTCTAGTTTTGTCGTTAAAATTTATTTCCAACATCAAAATATTGATAGATATATGAACTTTTGTTCTAAATATTAGTCAAACTTTACTTCAAGTAAGTGAGAGTAGTGAAAAACTCATAAAAATAAAGCTAGATCGTTACAATATATTTTTACTCGTCTGATTTAGTTATTATGTAAAGGATTTGCACAAGGCATCTGGTAGCCCAGCTAAGGCACTACTTATGGATTATTCGGCCAAAAAGTAGAAAGTCATGATTAAGAAGAGGAGGAGTGATATGTGTATAAAAACACATATATTTTACCTTATTTAAACCCACAAAAACAGCCAAAAACACACAAATGACTATATAAATGTTACAAATATCATGAAAATGTGTTTTTATGTGTTACAAATGCAAAAGGATTGAAAACTGATGAAAAACAACAAAATTTACAAAATTGGCAGTTTTAGTCCCTGAACTTTCACAGATTGTCAGAAATGGTCCCTAGATAAAATATTTTGAAGAAAAATCAACAATAGTCCCCCAGGAATCATGAAATGACAAATTTTACCCTTGAAGTTCAAGTTTGCAAAAATGGCAAGTTTAGTCCCTCAACTTTGAAAAATGACATAAATAGTCCTTGGAAATTTAAAAATGTGAAAATAATCAAGAGTAACCCTTGTACTATTAAAGATTGGCATAATTGGTCCTTTTGATAACTTTGGAATATTGGCAATTTCGGTCCTTCAATTTTCAGCAAATTACATGAATGGTCCTTATGATATACAAACCAAACGGACTCATTTTGATATTAATCCAAAACCCAAAACACATCCACCCAGCTGGCCCAAACCCAGTCCCAAGCCCAAACCAGTTTTTAAAATAGAATACCGCCTACCACTGTTCCTCTTCCTCACATACGCGCCAAAACCTGAAACCAGGGTGGTTTCTCACCACCTGTTATCACCACCTCACCACCACCTTTACAGCTCCTTACCCACTCCCCTCCACCTCTACATACACCCAAAATTCATTAAATGCAATAAACCTGCTATTATGACTTTTCCCGCCAAAATGCCAAATGTGTGGTTTGGATGAATTTGAAAGATTCAATGGTTGGATTGAGGTGGGATTTAATCTGATGTCGACAAGGAAGCTTTTGGATTCCTATTAAAAGGAAATGAAGACAGAGATAGTAGTGTTGCATGTTTTTAGACCATTTAGTAGTGTAAAATTTACTTTAATGTTTGTTTTAGTCTAAATTCAAGTTCTTAGTGTAAAATCAAGTTTATTTCAAGTTAAAATATCACTTTTGTATTGTAATTATTCCAAGTTAATAAGATTTCAAGTTTTTATATTTCTTGGTAATTCGTATTAAATCATTTATACTAATTAGAAGTTACAAAAGCTCTTTTACCCTTCATACAAGCTCAGACAAGCTTATTATAGCTTATCATGAGCCTGTATTAGACTCTAGTATTTTAAATTAGAAAAAACCAAAATTGGTCAACGAAAGTCAACTGTGATCACTCTTTGGTTCAGAAATGGATTTGGGTTGATCTTGATGCTGGAGTGGGTTGGTTTTGATTAGTATAGTGGTAGATTGGGTTATGTTTTAAGCTTCTCAATAGCTGGATCACTTGTGTGAGTACTTATTTTATTTTTATAACTAATATAGTTTGCATAATAGTGATTTTAACGTCTTTGTTGTTATTATTAATGTTTATATGCTTAAATCAGTCTTTTATAACATTAAATGTTCTTATAATTCAGTTTTATGGTCTCAATATATCATTTGCATGTTCAAATCTTCAAATCAGTTTGAGTAAGGAATGTTTGGTTAGAAGCCTTTATCTGTGTTAAAGTTTTGTTCAGAGGCTAAGACCAGTTTCTTGAGTACAACTTAGGTATATTAGAGTCATCTAGATCAAATATTTGCATCCTAGAACTGCATAAGTCAAAATCATCTTTAATTTTACCTTAAGTGTTCACTGTTAAGATTTTAGATTGCAATTCTCATCAAAGTTGCTTAAAACTTGATACTTTAGCATAAATTCATCTTATTATAGCTTATTATAACATACTCAGTCAATAGAATCAATTATAAGTTCATAAAAGTCAACTTATTAGTGTAACTTAAAAAGTCAAAAATCTCACTTGGACAGTTTTTGAATAAACTTGTCAATTTTATTGTGATCTTACTATTAGGATCTAGAATTTAAGCTTTTGGGATATTAAAGTTTAGCTGCTCATCTTAATTAGAAAAATATTAGTTTATCTCTGCTTAGCTTAAAAAGTGCTTATTTCTCAGCTTGTTTTAGACACTTTTTCAAAATCATGCCCTGTGCATCAGTTTTACAAGCTTATTCTCAAGCTCTCAGAGAGCTTATTATTTAGCTTTAGCTTGTGCACCTTGACTTTTTGAGAAGCTCACCCAGCTGTCTCTTTAGTCTTATGCTTATTTTTCAATCTCTAGCTTATTTGATAGGCCTGCTAAGTACTTTTTGTGTTGTCCATTTCTTGTGTACACTTGGTATTCATTGTTTACCAGCTTTTTCAATAGCTTCTCACAAGCTTATTATTGTAGTCCAAACTTTGAAAATTAGCTTTTTAGAGAGTTTAGCTGGTATACTTGCTAGTTCAATTGTTTATTTTCATTTCTTAGCTTATCTAAGTGCTTAAAAATAAGTTAGAAAGTGTTTAAAAACCCAAATAGTGTCTTGTTTAATCAGTTAAGCTAATGCTTATTTTGATTTGTTTAGTGCTTATTTCTTAGTAATTATGCTTATTCAGTTGTTATATTAGCTTATTATTAGTGCCTAGCTTATTTTCAGTTAACCTATTGCTTATTTCCTAGCTTATTAGCCATCTTAGCTTAATCCTTGTGCTTATTCCAATTTTTGCCAACTGTTGAAATAATAAGCTCATTCTGAGCTTATTAGTGGTTTTTGTAAAAAGTTGTAGTTTTATAATTTGCTTATTTCAGTGTGCTTAATAAGTTTGTAAAAGAAAAAGTCCAAAAAGAAATAAAAAATAAAAAAGCCAGTGCTGGGATTCGAACCCTGGCTACCCAGCTCACCACACACACACACTACCAACTGCCCTTGGGACTTTGACTGGTTATACCTTGCAAAGTTTAATACTTAACCCCTTTTTGTCCATTTAGCTTATTCGAATACTTTAGCTTATTTACAGCTTATTAAGATAAGTTGTTACACCTTTTGTATTTTTCTTAGCTTTGTATTAGTATAAAGTATTTTATAAAAAAGTTTCAGAATTTTCCGAATAGTTTTAGTATTTTTAAACATTTAATTAGTTTAAAAGAGTATTTAATTCATAAAAAAAAAATATAAAAGTAAAAAAAATATAAATCTTTTTTCTAAAATTTTCTTTTGTCATATATTAAGTAAAAAAATTGTTTTCACACTTATAGGACTTTTATTTTACAAATTTTACGTTTTTACTTGCGCACTCGCGTAATTTTTACATATAACGCGCGTTTTCATTCTAGATCACGTTTTTTAGATAATTTAGGTTTACGTTTTAATTAAAATAGTTTATTTAAGATATTTTGTTTTATAAATCAAGAAAAACATCATTTTAAAAATAGTGATAGCGTTTATTTAATATATTTTAGCTTTTTAATTTTCTTTAATTTGCATTTAAGCCCCTGTAATTTACAAACTTTTTTTTTAGGTATAATTATTCCAAACTACAAACCTTTTTCCATTCAATATCACCCGATCACAGATTCGTTCTATTACAGTGTTCACACCTCGTTGGGACTTAACGACCCGGGGATACACTAAACTCTCCAGATCTTAATTGCATTTGTTTCTGAGCTGTTTGAAGTTTATTACGGTTGACCATTCACAAGTGGTTAGCTTGTGTGATAATCTTGACTGTCTGAAGCAATCAAATTTTGGCGCCGCTGCCGGGGAGGTGTGTTGCGTTACTACGAATTCGAAGCATCAGTGTTGTTGAATATACACCCATTGTATATTTACCATCTTTGTCCATATTTCCTTGTTTTCATATAAAACCAAAATTATCGTGAAGTTAATTCGTTTGACGGATCGATTACCAAAAACATTTTTTATTCAAGTTTTCAACAAACACAAAAACCCAAAAAGATTTTCTTTCTTATTTTTACAACATGTTTTTCAAAAATCCAAAAATATCCATCTTTACCCTCTCACATCTTTTGATTCTACATTTCTTGCCCTCTGTAACCCTTTGATTCTTTTCTATGTCTTATCATCACCCTCTTGGTTGTCAATGGTGTGGTAGTCCTTATAATGGTGGCAATTGCCCCAGTTGTAGCATGGTGGAATCAGGAAACGGGTCTGTCTATAACCAGGATCCCTATTCCTACCATAACACAACTGATTTATTCCATCAGCTACCACACTGTGAGACTCAGCAGTTTTACTGTTGTGAGTACTGTGGTGGTTCACACTCCAGTTCTGATTGTCAATCGGGAAACACGCTTGTCTATGAGTAGGTTCCTGATAACAATTATGACTACAACACATATGACTCACAGACACATCAGTTTTACTGTTGTGAGTATTGTGGAGATCCTCACTTTAGCTCTGATTGTCAAACAAGGAATCCATTTCCTTGTAACAATTACGACTCTTCGTATCATAACCAACCTCTACAGTACCAAATGAATCAGGCACCACCTCAGCCTGAGCCACTTCCTCAAAATCTTCTCCTTGATCTTTTGGATTTAGTGAAAGATTTGAAGGAATGTAAACACTCCCAAGATAATCCAAATCAAAAATCCATGGAAGTTTTGTTAGCTGAAGAGCGGACTGCTAAATTAGATTCCCAGATTGCCTTTGAAAAATCTATTAGGGAATCAATTGCAAAAGAAAAAGCAGCCAGATCTAGCTCTCAATTTCGTTTTATTCCTGATGACAGTGATGATGAGGATACACTTGATATCCTTCAATTTTATCAAGATTCATCAAGTTCATCAGTTGAAATTCCTTCAATGAAAAATCAGGGAGAAAAGACTATGATGGAAAGTATAAAACATATGTATGCTAGTCCTTCTCAACTCCCTCAGTCTGTTGTTATCACACCCGATATTCCCACTCACTCTCTAAATATGGGGGATGAGCATCTTGACATTGTTCCTGAAGAGGAATCGAACGAATTCATAAAGTCTAGTGTTGAGAACCTTGTCCCAATCCCGAGAGAGTCACAGGGAACTTCTGAGCATATGTGTGATTCTCCTTTCCCTCTTGAGTGTTCAAAAGATCATTTTGAGACTTTCTCCGATTTTAGCGATGATTGTAAATCTTATGGAGACATCGAGTATGTTGAGGCATCACTTCCACAATCTGATCCTCTTCTTGAGGAGTTCACCAATGAACTCACTCACATCAGTCCACTTTCATCAGAAAGTGACGATGATCTCTTTGATTTCGAAGCCGATCTTGGAGAAATTGAAAGTCTCCTATATAATGATCATTCACTCATTTCTTGTCCCATTTCCGACTCTTCCATTTCTTCTCTCACTCCTGATGAGGAAGATGATAACTTTTGGAAGGAAGTCGATGCTTTTCTTAATGATGAGTCAATTCCAATAGGGATTGACAAAACTAACTTTGATTCGGAGGGAGGCATCCTCTTTCTTGAAAATCTGTTGATTGAAGATCCGTTTCCAGCTCTCCCTCCCCGGAAATTTTGTTGCCAATCACCATACAAACTTCAAGTCTAAACTTAAAAATCTAACAAATGGTGATTTGCTCCTCACTGATGAAGAATGGGATTGCATTGTGATGCACATCTTTATTCCATTTTTCACAGATGGTGTGGTTTCTCGTTCCCTTTTCTCCTTCAGGAATGATGACACTATTTTTGATCCTGGCATTTTCATTTATCATTTTTGAGCCGGTTCTATGTATATCTCATCGGTGTGGAACTTTCACATACTTCAATATTTATACAAACATCTTGAATGAAAGTCCGATGGAGATTGTCTCTTCCACTTACTTCCCCATGAACAAATTAATTCGGGGTCGAGTCAAGCTAGCGACTCGGTAATCAAAAACAGTAGTTAAACATGGGTTTTCACCAGTGTGTACCACCTTAGTGTGGGGGAGATACCCCACATGTTGTATATAGATCTTAAAAATGAATGAAACTTGTAAATATTAAAAAAGAGAATAATTGTTGTGTTTCTACACTTAGCTAGTAATATTATCTTTTTACGTTCAAGGATTCGGCATAATAGCCGGGACTTTGAATATTGAGGACAATATTCATTTCTAAGTGTGGGGGGGAAATTCTGGCGAATTTGATCATAAATGTACCCTTTTAGTCCCTTTTTCCCCCAAAATGGCCAAATTTAAAATTTTTTTTAGTGGAAGTACTATGTACTAAACACAACAAATGGTAATCAGTCCGCCATGTCTAACCCACATAAGGATTGGCTAATCCAGGAGCAAACGACTCTTGGTAAAGATATATCAAATCCGTTTATGGCTTGCAATTTGCCCAAAATTGTATGGTGTTCAGCTCACCATATCTTTAATTAGTGAAGAGTTGGCTAGCCCGCAAGATTATGGCTTGTGGTAAAGGCAGTTGGAAAGCCATAATTGGTAATCGGCTCACCAAAGATAACATTGATAATTTATCTAAGAGTTGGCTAGTCCAGAAGCAAACGGCTTCTGGTAAAGACAAATCAAAACCGTTGAAAGCTGGTGATTTGCTCAACATCATTTGGTTATCATTGTACCAAGGTTCTTACTTAAACTGAAACAATTGGCTACTCCAGAAGTAATGGCTTTGGTAAAGAGATAAAATCCATTAAAGTTTCAAAAAGATTGCTAGGGACTAGCAATAGTTTAGTGTGGGGGATTCGATATGTGTCTAAAAACACATATATTTTACCTTATTTAAACCCACAAAAACAGCCAAAAACACACAAATGACTATATAAATGTTACAAATATCATGAAAATGTGTTTTTATGTATTACAAATGCAAAAGGATTGAAAACTGATGAAAAACAACAAAATTTACAAAATTGGCAGTTTTAGTCCCTGAACTTTCACAGATTGTCAGAAATGGTCCCTGGATAAAATATTTTGAAGAAAAATCAACAATAGTCCCCCAGGAATCATGAAATGACAAATTTTACCCTTGAAGTTCAAGTTTGCAAAAATGGCAAGTTTAGTCCCTCAACTTTGAAAAATGACATAAATAGTCCTTGGAAATTTAAAAATGTGAAAATAATCAAGAGTAACCCTTGTACTATTAAAGATTGGCATAATTGGTCCTTTTGATAACTTTGGAATATTGGCAATTTCGGTCCTTCAATTTTCAGCAAATTACATGAATGGTCCTTATGATATACAAACCAAACGGACTCCTTTTGATATTAATCCAAAACCCAAAACACATCCACCCAGCTGGCCCAAACCCAGTCCCAAGCCCAAACCAGTTTTTAAAATAGAATACCGCCTACCACTGTTCCTCTTCCTCACATACGCGCCAAAACCTTAAACCAGGGTGGTTTCTCACCACCTGTTATCACCACCTCACCACCACCTTTACAGCTCCTTACCCACTCCCCTCCACCTCTACATACACCCAAAATTCATTAAATGCAATAAACCTGCTATTATGACTTTTCCCGCCAAAATGCCAAATGTGTGGTTTGGATGAATTTGAAAGATTCAATGGTTGGATTGAGGTGGGATTTAATCTGATGTCGACAAGGAAGCTTTTGGATTCCTATTAAAAGGAAATGAAGACAGAGATAGTAGTGTCGCATGTTTTTAGACCATTTAGTAGTGTAAAATTTACTTTAATGTTTGTTTTAGTCTAAATTCAAGTTCTTAGTGTAAAATCAAGTTTATTTCAAGTTAAAATATCACTTTTGTATTGTAATTATTCCAAGTTAATAAGATTTCAAGTTTTTATATTTCTTGGTAATTCGTATTAAATCATTTATACTAATTAGAAGTTACAAAAGCTCTTTTACCCTTCATACAAGCTCAGACAAGCTTATTATAGCTTATCATGAGCCTGTATTAGACTCTAGTATTTTAAATTAGAAAAAACCAAAATTGGTCAACGAAAGTCAACTGTGATCACTCTTTGGTTCAGAAATGGATTTGGGTTGATCTTGATGCTGGAGTGGGTTGGTTTTGATTAGTATAGTGGTAGATTGGGTTATGTTTTAAGCTTCTCAATAGCTGGATCACTTGTGAGTACTTATTTTATTTTTATAACTAATATAGTTTGCATAATAGTGATTTTAAGGTCTTTGTTGTTATTATTAATGTTTATATGCTTAAATCAGTCTTTTATAACGTTAAATGTTCTTATAATTCAGTTTTATGGTCTCAATATATCATTTGCATGTTCAAATCTTCAAATCAGTTTGAGTAAGGAATGTTTGGTTAGAAGCCTTTATCTGTGTTAAAGTTTTGTTCAGAGGCTAAGACCAGTTTCTTGAGTACAACTTAGGTATATTAGAGTCATCTAGATCATATATTTGCATCCTAGAACTGCATAAGTCAAAATCATCTTTAATTTTACCTTAAGTGTTCACTGTTAAGATTTTAGATTGCAATTCTCATCAAAGTTGCTTAAAACTTGATACTTTAGCATAAATTCATCTTATTATAGCTTATTATAACATACTCAGTCAATGGAATCAATTATAAGTTCATAAAAGTCAACTTATTAGTGTAACTTAAAAAGTCAAAAATCTCACTTGGACAGTTTTTGAATAAACTTGTCAATTTTATTGTGATCTTACTAGTAGGATCTAGAATTTAAGCTTTTGGGATATTAAAGTTTAGCTGCTCATCTTAATTAGAAAAATATTAGTTTATCTCTGCTTAGCTTAAAAAGTGCTTATTTCTCAGCTTGTTTTAGACACTTTTTCAAAATCATGCCCTGTGCATCAGTTTTACAAGCTTATTCTCAAGCTCTCAGAGAGCTTATTATTTAGCTTTAGCTTGTGCACCTTGACTTTTTGAGAAGCTCACCCAGCTGTCTCTTTAGTCTTATGCTTATTTTTCAATCTCTAGCTTATTTGATAGGCCTGCTAAGTACTTTTTGTGTTGTCCATTTCTTGTGTACACTTGGTATTCATTGTTTACCAGCTTTTTCAATAGCTTCTCACAAGCTTATTATTGTAGTCCAAACTTTGAAAATTAGCTTTTTAGAGAGTTTAGCTGGTATACTTGCCAGTTCAATTGTTTATTTTCATTTCTTAGCTTATCTAAGTGCTTAAAAATAAGTTAGAAAGTGTTTAAAAACCCAAATAGTGTCTTGTTTAATCAGTTAAGCTAATGCTTATTTTGATTTGTTTAGTGCTTATTTCTTAGTAATTATGCTTATTCAGTTGTTATATTAGCTTATTATTAGTGTCTAGCTTATTTTCAGTTAACCTATTGCTTATTTCCTAGCTTATTAGTCATCTTAGCTTAATCCTTTTGCTTATTCCAATTTTTGCCAACTGTTGAAATAATAAGCTCATTCTGAGCTTATTAGTGGTTTTTGTAAAAAGTTGTAGTTTTATAATTTGCTTATTTCAGTGTGCTTAATAAGTTTGTAAAAGAAAAAGTCCAAAAAGAAATAAAAAATAAAAAAGCCAGTGCTGGGATTCGAACCCTGGCTACCCAGCTCACCACACACACACACTACCAACTGCCCTTGGGACTTTGACTGGTTATACCTTGCAAAGTTTAATACTTAACCCCTTTTTGTCCATTTAGCTTATTCGAATACTTTAGCTTATTTACAGCTTATTAAGATAAGTTGTTACACCTTTTGTATTTTTCTTAGCTTTGTATTAGTATAAAGTATTTTATAAAAAAGTTTCAGAATTTTCCGAATAATTTTAGTATTTTTAAACATTTAATTAGTTTAAAAGAGTATTTAATTCATAAAAAAAAAATATAAAAGTCAAAAAAATATAAATCTTTTTTTTCTAAAATTTTCTTTTGTCATATATTAAGTAAAAAAATTGTTTTCACACTTGTAGGACTTTTATTTTACAAATTTTACGTTTTTAATTGCGCACTCGCGTAATTTTTACATATAACGGTCGTTTTCATTCTAGATCACGTTTTTTAGATAATTTAGGTTTACGTTTTAATTAAAATAGTTTATTTAAGATATTTTGTTTTATAAATCAAGAAAAACATCATTTTAAAAATAGTGATAGCGTTTATTTAATATATTTTAGCTTTTTAATTTTATTTAATTTGCATTTAAGCCCCTGTAATTTACAAACTTTTTCTTTAGGTATAATTATTCCAAACTACAAACCTTTTTCCATTCAATATCACCCGATCACAGATTCGTTCTATTACAATGTTCACACCTCGTTGGGACTTAACGACCCGGGGATACACTAAACTCTCCAGATCTTAATTGCATTTGTTTCTGAGCTGTTTGAAGTTTATTACGGTTGACCATTCACAAGTGGTTAGCTTGTGTGATAATCTTGACTGTCTGAAGCAATCAAGGAGGAGGAAGAAAAAAAAAAAAAAAAAACTTGACTGTTTTTTCGTTTTAGTGCATTTTGCGCTAAAACGTGCATCAAGACATGTATAAACTATGACTATGATTCTTAGGTTTATAACTTGTACCAAGAATATGCCAGCTTCTTGTAGACTTACTTCTCTTTAGGCATCGAGTTTTTTTGTTTTTTTTTTTGTTTTTTTTTTTTTTTTTTTTATTGGTGAAATTCTTCTTCGCCACTAGTGGCAACGAAATTCTTGGTAATTAGCAAGGGGGAAAGAAGATCTCCACTCATTTCATTGCCCGCGGTGAGGCGCAGCCCACAACAAACGAAGGAGGAAAGCTTGCTTTGCTTCCTGTATACAATTATTAAAACATATACAATTCCATCTTATAAATTTTACTCATAACAAAGTTGCATCACTCATCACAATGCTCACGTAACTAAAACTTGCCTCAACTTACACTGTTATAGGGGTGAGAAAACAACCCTAAAAGACCGAATAAATTGAAAACCGAAATTGAATCGAATCGAAAACAATCGAACCAAACTAATAATCGAATCAAATTTGCTAAAATCGAATCGAACCAAACTACTAATTTGATTCTCGGGTTGGATATGGGTTTGGCAGTCTGAAGAAAACCAAATTCATATAAAAATAACCGAACTAACCGAACAACCCGATAACCGAACCGATAACACCAATGCATTGTTAGCAATGTTTTTTTTAAGTGGACACATTACTCTTTGGCCCAAATCTCAAAATGTGGCCCAAATAATTTAATCGGCCCATGAGGAAACCCTTGTGTTGAAAAGCAAGCGTATATGTAAACCCTAAACTCATCATTTGTAGGCAGAGCATTCTTCAGCCGCCTCATATCATCTCCATTTGCAGGTTTCAACTCATCTCCTTTTTTTCATTTCAAATTTTTAATATTATGTTGCTGTTAGATCTATATATCACAAACACTGTTATTGAATTTGCGTATAGTTTTTATATTTATCTTTACATTTGCTTAGTTTTAAGATGTGTTTATTTGTTATAGAATGAATATGATTGTTTTATTTGTTTAATGATATGTTTTTTAATAAACTGACTTTGGTATATGTTAATACTGTTTGATGTAATATATGGTTATTAAGGGGGTGTTTGTTTAGGCTTATATGTGAGCTTACGAGCTTATTTGATTTCGGCTTATATTTTATAAGCCCGGATTTTCGGCTTATTCTGAGACGTATTGGCTTATATAAGCTTATTATATCATAACATACTAATGTAAGCTCATAAGTTTCAGAATAACCCGGAACTTCCAGGCTTATGAAATATAAACTAAAATCAAATAAGCTTATAAGCCCGCATATAAGCTTTAAACAAACACCCCCTTAAGTTAAATGTATTTGGTATATCTGATGTGCAGTATTCGAGATTGTTCATAATTAAGTGGTTATGCATAAGTTGTACATTTAAGCAGTTTGGATAAGCATTTTAAAAAACACCCATTAGCTTGCGCTTTTGTGAAACTGTTGTAATTTTGGTTATTGAGATGTTGGTTGTTAAAACTATATTTTTTTACTATATGATGATTAGTGCACTTCTGGAAAATCCAAAACTTATTTTAGTTGTTAAATAACCTGTTATATTTTTATGGTGTAATTAGTAGTTGATTAGTGTGTTATTATGATGTTTAAACCTTAATAAACTCAAAACAAAGGACATTACTGTGCTCTTTACTTTTCATTATATTTGCTTGTATACGCTTTTTAACTAGTTCATTATCAATATTCATTAGTCACTTTGTTTTTGCAAACTAAGCCTCTTGGTTAGTTTTTGAGAGTATGCATTGATTCAAACTCTTGTAATTTTTTTTTCAGGTAAGCAATGGCTGTTCCTAAGCTTGATAAGAAGATCGTGAAGAAGCGTGTCAAGAAGTTCAAGAGGCCCCACAGTGACTGGAAGATATGCGTCAAGGTATTTTATTTAATCCTGCTTCATGCTTACAAAACATGTAATTGGTAGTTCAAATTGTTTTACTTTCTTTGATGCTGTATGTAAAGGTGTATATTTTTAGTTATCTGTTAAGATGTTTTGACAGGTTGTTTCTTTTGTTTTACTTTTAACATTGTGTGTTTTGTTTTACTTTGAAGCGGAAATGATAATTATTAAAAGCAAATGTGACCATTTTGTAGGTTTAAGCTTGATTTTCTCAAAACACAACATTTTAAAACCCAACATTTTAATTGTTGATTTTGTTATTAAGGAGGTGTTTTCCAAAGCTTATTCTTTGGCTAATGAGCTTCTGTGGTTTTTGCTTATGTTATATAAGTCCATTTTCAGGCCTGTGTTTGAAACTTATGAACCTATCTATAACAAGCGTATCAAATTCCACAGTGTTTAACCTACGCTTGTAAAGTGGCCTTATTAAATATAAGCTGAAACCACATAGGACAATAAATACACTTAAACAAGCACCCTTTTGAGTTTTTAGTTATAATATAAAATTTGAGTTCAACTGATTTTAGCTTATTCAAGTTTAAATTACTTGATTGTGGCGTTACTTATTACATATCCTTATGCTGCAGGAAAACTGGAGAAGACCTAAGGGTATCGACTCTCGTGTGAGGAGGAAGTTTAAGGGTGTGACTCTTATGCCCAACATTGGGTACGCCTCAGACAAAAAGACCCTACACTATCTGCCAAATGGGTTCAAGAAGTTTGTTGTTCACAACGCCAAGGAGTTGGAAGTTCTCATGATGCACAACAGGTACATTGCTTGCCACTTTTTCAATCCTAAATCTATGTTCGCTAATCTATGTTTGTAAATTGAAATTATAACAGTTGGTTTTAATAATCAAGTTTTGGTTTTTTTTGGGTGCCTATTCTTGAGTTTATGGTTTTTATAATTGGGGCTGTTTTCAGGACATACTGTGCTGAGATTGCACACAATGTGTCTACCCGCAAGAGGAAGGAGATTGTTGATCGTGCAGCACAGTTGGACATTGTTGTCACCAACAAATTAGCCAGGTTGCGCAGCCAGGAAGACGAGTAAACTTATGGATTATTTTCCAGCTTCTTTTAATTTTGTTTTTCAAGACTTCGTATGGTTGTCACAACAAATCTTAATTTTGTATGACTGTAGTTTTGGTGCCAAGACTTTTATGATTTATGCCGTCAATGAAATGAATTTTGTGAACACAATTGCTGTTGGCACATCTACTATTCTGCTTGTTATAGTTTGTTATATCTAGTTTAGTAAAGATTGGCAATAAGTTGGATAAAGTATGGTCCTTCTTATTGGTTCTTTTTTACGTAGTGAATTATTGGCCATAACAACCAGATTTCTCACCCTCCTAGACGTTTTAGAATTAAAGGAATTCAGAATGTGCATTAGGTGCATATGTTTGTCTTTTTTTTAAGTTGTACTCTAGTTAACTGATTAGCTACCTGATCAACTAAGACTGCAGTCTGCTATTACCGGCGTTTCTAATTGTGGTACTAAATAAAGTTGTCAAATAGGGTTATCGGGTCGGGTTAGAGGCTTATCGGGTCGCTTCTATTATGTTTTGAAAAAACAAAAACTAACCCCCAACCCGACCATATAAAGTATTGGGTTGGGACTATCGGTTTACATGCTTCTATCATCTCACATTTTACATTATTCATTAAAATATCACCCTAACACAAAATTAACTTAAACATTTAACTAGCCCTGTACTAGTATTTCCCTATGTCTCAATATATCACGAAAGAAAGAATTTTTTATTATAAATAGGCATTAAATTTTTGTGAGTAAACCTACTCACGTAAACTTGCAAATTGCGAAGAGCAAGCAACTGTGGCTTTGCAATACACCAGTACCAAATTTAATGATGTACTTTATCATATTTTGTATAGCAAGCTTAGTGATTAAGAATTGTGACTAATAGACTATGACAAAAAAGAATTAGTTCAAAAATTATACAAGGGGTTATTATAGCTTATAGGGTTTATTGGATCAATTCGATAACCCGATACCGAACTAACTTAGACCCTAACCCGAGCTTATTAGGCTATCAAATTTATCGCGTTGACCCGATAAATCTGATAAACCAAGTTAAACCCGAATTAACCTGACTCTATAAGGCCTTATCGGGTTCGGGTTTGGTTGACCCATTTGACACCCCTAGTTCTAAACATGGAAAACCAATATCATTTTGGTTGTGTTTTATCTTGTTTTAAAAGGGTTCATTTTTAGATGTTTTCTTCTTAGCAAAAATGGTGGTTAAAAGTGTTTAAAATTCCCTTCTTGTTGCCAAAGCAATGTGAAAAAAATAGTAGCTTGTTAGGCTAAAAATAGGTAACATTTTTTGTCATGCAACCATAGCAGTGATGCAAATAATTTTTTCAAAGCAATAATGCATGTCATTTGTTACCAAATAATCTTAGCAATGATGTAACAAGATATGTCATGTATGTTGTGTGTACCAAATGATATATTTTTTAGTTTTTTTCCAAAGAATCAATGCTTTTTTCTAAAGGCGATTAGATATGCGAATTAGCAAAATAGTAGAAATTACAATGACATTTTAACAATAATCCGATCATAAAACCACCTTAAGCTACATCTTTAGGAATTAATGTCTTCCTCTTTTTTTTTCTTCCTTCCTAAAGTAAAGTTGTTAAATTAAAATAACTCTATTTATAAAAGGACAAATAACCTATTTAAGCATCATACTTGTCACAAAAAGCAGTTCGACGTAGCGAATAAAAAAAATAGCCCTTTTGGCTACTAAACTCGACTACTTTGTCTTTTATGGAGTATTTTCCCACCTATTCAACCGGTATCCGGTTTAAAGTACAATAAAAGACAAACTATCAGTATTTGATCTTGTGGTTCATTCTTGACCGGTTGGTTCATCAATTACCATCTCACATTCATATACCCTTTACCAAACACAAGCTTCTTCACCCTCCCTTTTTCCTTTTCCTCCTTCACACATCTATTTCTTCCATTGACATACATCACTCAACCAGCTTGTGACTGCACCTCCACCACCATACGAGGCCGCTACCACCACCAACCACCATAAAGTATCTCTCTCTCTCTCGTAATTAAAAACCACAACTGTTGTTGCTGTTTTGACAATCGCACCACCATCACCATCGCGAACAAACATCTGTTTCACAACATCCTTCCTTCACGTCAACCGCAAAATTAACCATCAATTTTATAAAACTTGTCAATTTTTTTATAAAACCATCAATTTTATGGATCCAACACAAGCAATAGCTTCTGAGATATTTCAAATTAATATTGTTGTAAATACTTTTCAAAGGCTTGTTAATACTCTTGGTACACCTAAAGATACACCTGAACTTCGTGATAATTTGTACGTCTTTTTTCATCTTTTATAATTATGTTGATTTGATTATATTCAAGTTGTATAAATGAGGTTGTGGTGTTGGAAGTGCGTTGTGGTGGTTGAAAATAGTTGTGGTGGCTGTGTTAACATAAAGGGGTGTTCATAAATTGGGTGATGTTGCAATGGTGGGTGGCTGAAAGAGGTGGTGGTGGTAAAGGTGGAAGAGAAAGTGTGTTTGGAAATGAGTTTTGTGAGTAATAGGTGGTGACTGGGAGTAATAGGTGGTGACTGGGAGTAACAGGTAAAATGCCCAATAAAGGACAAACTAGTCGGGTTTAGTAGCCAAAAGGGCTATTTTTTTTATTCGCTACGTCAAACTGATTTTTGTGACAAGTATGATGCTTAAATAGGTTATTTGCCCTTTATAAAACAATGCAATTTATTAATTACTTAAATACATAATTACAATTTAAACCACTAACTTTCATTTTCACCTATCTTAGGCGGAGCCACTTTTAGACAAGAAAAGGCTATGGCCTCCTAAACTTTTTTATATTTACATAAAATACCTTTATAATAATAAACAATTTATATTGAAAACCATAAATTTTAAAGATAAATGATACATTGGCTTCCCAAGTTCTATGATTTAAACTTCGGCCTTCTTAAAATTATTAGGCTAGCTCAGCCACTGCCTATAAATGCACCGTCGCCACTGTATCAAATTTAAAGCTACTTCACTTTCACTTAATTTGAAGTGATTCATCTACAAATTAATGCCTCGTGTAGTCACGTTCGAGGATTTTATGAATGATATGCCAGAATACAACATGACTTGGAAGCGAGTTGGACATAAAATTTGTTGTACTTTATTCATTTTAAAGTTGTAATTAGTGAGTTTATTTGTGTGAAGCTTATCATTTACAAGTTGCTATAAAACCAAATTTTCACCGTCGCCACTGTATCAAATTTAAAGCTACTTCACTTTCACTTAATTTGAAGTGATTCATCTACAAATTAATGCCTCGTGTAGTCACGTTCGAGGATTTTATGAATGATATGCCAGAATACAACATGACTTGGAAGTGAGTTGGACATAAAATTTGTTGTACTTTATTCATTTTAAAGTTGTAATTCTATTAGTGAGTTTATTTGTGTGAAGCTTATCATTTACGGCTAGTTGTCTGTTTTGCTGTATGTTGTGAGATCTAAGATTTTCAAGATTTGAATCTCTTTAATGAATATTTCTTATGATTTCAACGTTGTCTACTTACCGATTCATTTAAAACATATATTTTTCCGCGAAAATAGAGATTTATGAGTTTAGGCGTATCTTAAAGTAATTTTCAATTCGTCATTAAGGTGACATCTTTTATATAATAAAACAAAATTTCCAATGAAAATTTTTCATTTGAAAAAAATTAATTCATACCTTATTTGGTAATATTTTATTTATTTATTTTTATTTTTATTTAAAAATATTTACTAAAAAAACTCAAATATTCCGGATTTGGCAATAATTAAAAAAAATGTTCTTTTATATAGTCAAGAAAAAAAAAATAAACATAAAAGTTTAAGTGTCAAAAGTATAAAGAAAGAAACTTAATAAAAAGGGGGAGTGATTTTAAAAATATGTGTCTAATGTAAAAAAAAAAATAAAAAAAAAAATAATAATAAAATAAAATAAAATCACTCGCACATACATTAACTTTCCAACCTATGTGTAAATTTAAGATTAAAATGTTGCTCCCACCTATTGCCCTACATCAACAAACGAAAAAAAAAAAAAAAAAAAAAAAAAAAAACTGCCCCTAATTATATAATTAAACTAAGGGTTTTGGCCGTACAATAGCAACGTACTTTGCCAAGTGTACCGATCTAGTACGCGTACTTTTTTTTGTTCCACTTAATGTAACGAACTTTCTGTTTTTGTTCCATTCTACCCAAAGATGACCGGCTACCGGGAAAAAAGTTTGGAAACCGGCTATGCATCATACCTGACATTTTTTATTAAAGGTTTTGGCTGTATAATAGCAACGTACTTTTTCAAATGTACCGATCTTGTACGCGTACTATTTTTTATCCCACTTAATATAACGTACTTTCATTTTCACACGCTTTTGTCCGTTTTTGCCTGTTTTCGTCCGTTTTTTGCACATTTTCACACGTTTTAGCATGTTTTTCATTCGTTCTCACACGTTTTTGATCGTTTTTACATGCTTACGCCTGGTTTTGCACATTTTCGTCCATTTTTGCACGTTTTCATCCGTTTTTGCATGTTTTTGCACGTTTTCGTCTGTTATCGCACGTTTTTGAACGTTTTTGCCTGCTTTTTTGCCTGTTTTCGTCCGTTTTCGTCTATTTTTGCATGTTTTCGCACATTTTCAGATGTTTTCGCACGTTTGAACGTTTTCGCACGTTATCGTCCATTTTTGCACGTTTTCGTCCGTTTTTGCTCGTTTTCGCCTGTTTTTACGTGTTTTTACGCATTTTATTCATTTTTAAATGTTTTTGCCTGTTTTTGCACATGTTTGTCCGTTTGTGCAAAAACGTGCAAAAACATATGAAAACGGGCAAAATGGACGAAAACATGCAAAAACAGACAAAAACGTGTAAAAACGGACGAAAACGTGCAAAAATAGATGAAAACGTCCGAAAACATAAAAAAATAGACGAAAACGGACTAATATATGCAAAAAAATAGCCGAAAACGTGCAAAGACGGGCGAAAATGTGTAAAAACATGCGAAAGCGGACAAAAACGTGCAAAAATGAGTAAAAACGCACGAAAACGTGCAAAATCGGAAAAAGTGTGCAAACACAGGTGAAAACATGTAAAAACGAACAAAAACGTATAAGAACGGATGAAATCATGCAAAAACGTGTGAAAATGTGCAAAAACGGACGAAAACGGGCAAAAACGGATGAAACATGCAAAAAGGGGCAAAAACGTTCAAAACATGCGAAAACAGACGAAAACGAACGAAAATGGGCAAAAACGGATGAAACATGCAAAAAAGGGCAAAAACGTTCAAAAACATGCGAAAACAGACGAAAACGTGCGAAAACGAACGAAAACGGGCAAAAACGGATGAAAACGTGTGATAACGTGCGAAAACGTGCAAAAACATTTAAAGACTGACGAAAATGTGTAAAAACGGATAAAAACGTGCAAAACGGACAAAAACGTGCAAAAATGGGCAAAATTTTTTTTGGTGCCGGTTAAACAAGTTTCATGGGGTAGATTGGTACAAAAACAAAAAGTTCGTTACATTAAGTGGAACAAAAAAAAGTACGTGTACTAGATCGGTACACTTGGCAAAGTACGTTGCTATTGTACGGCCACTTAAACTAATTATAATGTTTCTATATCAACAATTTACAAATCTATATAAAGTAAATAAATTACTAATTGATTCTTAAAAAAATACAATATATAAAAACTCGTGCGTGTGCGAGTATTATAACTAATACTTAATATACCACCAAAACACATTTTATGATAGCAAAAGGAATATATAGGAGAACTTTTTCTATAGGGTTACTCAATTATTTGCATAACCTAATAAAGAAAAATATTGATATTTAGTATCTTATACATTTATTGGGATTTTTTAGCAACAGTGCAAAATCCACAGTGCTCGCACATGTGGCTTTTGGCACGTTGCTTTTTGTGGAGCCCCGTGCTATTAACTCGCCCGTTCTGTTCATTGCTACTCACATTGCCCTTTTCCTTCTTAGATCCGAGTGGGTATATCTCCGGGGAAAAAACCCCGAATTCCTTGATCTACCCAGACATCTTCACGTGTTCGTACGCCGGTTGGTAAGGGGGTACAGTTTCCTGTACTATGGAAACAATATTTTTATGGGTTTTGTGGATCTCTGTTTGCCACATCGTTTTATCTACAGCGGTAACTATGTTTTGGTCCATATATTTTGTGTGTTTGGTGAATCTAAAGGTAAGGTTACCAATCTCAGTTCTTGATTATCAAAAAACCCTAACTGCATATTCTTTGATTTTGGACACACGATTAAAGGTTTGGGTTTTTTTTCCCTTTGTTTAGGGTTTATTTTAGTTGATTTTTATGGTGGTTATGCTATGCTTTGTTTAGGTTTGGCTGTGGATTATTTTAGTTTTCTTTATTGTGCCTTTCTTAGATTTAGGGCTTAGGGTAGTTGTATTTTGCTTATGCCACTTTAGATGCTATTTCTGGTTGCATATTGGGTTCGGTAAACGAATTTCAGAGTTTTTGTTTGGGGTTTACTGTTAAGGTCAGGTGTGATTACAGTGGTGAGATGTTGCTTATGCATGTTCAAATGTTAGTTATGGTTACCTATTGGGGTGAGTAAATGAGTTCCATGCTTTCCTTTGGGGTTTACTGTTAGAGGCAGGTGTAATTGAATGTGCAGCTTATTAAATGTTGTGTGGTTTGGTCTTTGTTCAATTTCTTTTTCCAATTTTTTTTTGTTTTTTGCCTGATGGTCACTAACTTTTTTTAATTTATTTGTTGGGTGTTTTGCCCGTGTCTTCTCCCTTTGCAAACACTCAACTGATAATGCTTTTGTTGCTCTCATAAACTGTTTTGAATATGTTAGCCGCTTTACTTTGTCTCCTGTTTGTTGTTTTCATAATTGGGTTGTGTATTATTGTTTATGATTATGACTTCAAAACTGATAACTGGCTCGAAAAGTATTCACAACCACTCATTTCAAAATATGATGCAAAACAATGTTCCGAATATACACGGTGGTCCTGGGTGCCAAATGTGTAATAGCACTACGGCGGGTGTGTGTGCCTGTCAACCACATGTATCGTTGATACTTGCTGCATCAGAACCACATTATGTTACAGGTTAGTTGTTTCCTTTTGCGCTGTTCATTTTTCCTGTGCCCACGCTTATTGTTGTTTTTTCTGTTGAAACGTGTTCGGGGTGACGTTATTTTTTTGGGTTAGATATTGTTGCAGAGGAGGGTGTTCGGGCTCAAGGGCATGAAACTGATCCAACCTATTGTGTGCGTGGTCTTCATCAGCAATCTGGTGGCTGCACGACGAAAGGTGCTTTGACACCTTTTGTTTTTGAAAAGGCCTTTCAGCTCGCTCAATAACATGCTCATGGTTTCTTTTTTTAAAATTGGGTCAGCCTTGCCTGTGTATGATGCTGCGTGTTCGCAGCAGTTTGGAGCTCAACCAACAGCTCCTGATATGATAGAAGGTCAGCTGCGCTGTTCTATTTTGACCTCGTTGGCTGTTAAATTTTGTTGTTTCCTTTTTTGTGTGCCGCTTCCTCATTGGTAAATCAAATTCTCGCCGTATTTTTTTATTGGAACAGGATTACATTTGGATCGTACCCCACTTCCTTTGCAACTTAGAAAAAGCGGGAGGCCAAAATACCATCTAGCCGACAACCCGTCTAACCCATATGATTATGCGCGCATCGTCCATCAACCAATGGTTCCCGATGTTATGAAAAGTCAGTGTCACTCTTCTCTTTTTAAATGTGCTTTGTTAGATTTTCTTGCCTTTGTTTTAATCCTCCAATTCCTGGTTGGCAAATCATATTGACATGGTATGTTTTTTTATAGGAATAGGATCGCGCATGGATGATACCTCATCTTCTCTCAGACCTATAAAAAAGACCCACACCATCTAAACGAGAGCCTGCACGCAACGCCATGGTTTCAAAAGAAACCCGAAAAAGAAAAGGGATGTCGGGTAATGTTGTTAGGCCCCGTTCACATAATGTTTAAAGCAACAATGTCTGCATCCAATATTTATTTTAAATTTCATTCATTTGTTTTCTAACACCAGGAACAAGTGTTGATGGTGATGTTGACAGTAACAATGATCAAAGAAAAAAACAGGCATGTCAGCCCTCCACACCATCTAAGCATCAGCCGAATTCAAAGAACGATGGCCACCGCACCGTTGAACCATCCACTCCTAATGCAACTGAGAGTAAGGGTTTTCTTTTTTTTTCTTTTTTTTAAAGGGATGGCCTCTATCCAGCATCAACTTTAATTTTTGTCGCGCTTTGTTTTCGTACCAGGTTCCATGACACATCCTGATGGTCAACCACCTGCTATGGAAAATGTTGCCGATCAATAACAGCGTCGGAAGAGAGATAGGCATGCGGGCCAACCTCATAGGAGGAGCCTGCGCCGGCAACCTCCGTTCTGGCTCAGATAATAGTACATTTGGCATTGATGAAGAGCCATCTTCTTCTGCAGCACAGCGTGCGTGTCTTCTTTTTTTTTATGTGCGCCAGCTTTTTCCTAAACATATATTCTCAGTTCTTTAAGTTGATGATGGTTTCTTAATCAACGCAGCTACAACCCATGAGTATGATGATCTAGGAGACTGTACTGAGCGATGTTGTTATTGTAATGCGGGTTTTTGGCGTGCGGAACAGCTTACAGGCAATCGTGTTGCAGATATTTCATCTAACTACCATACATGTTGCGGAGGTGGTAAAGTTTTTATGCAACCTGATGCAGACCCGCCACAGTATATCAAAGACTTGCTTGAACAACGTCCCTTTATGGAAAATATCCGAACATACAATCAGATGTTTGCTATGACATCGTTTGGTGCTACAGTCGACAATGCGATCAACAACGGTGGGGGGCCGTATGTTTTTAAAGTCTCGGGGCAAATATACCATCGGATAGGCTCGCTTTGTCCAGTTAATGATGATCCAAAGTTTTTGCAGCTCTACATCTATGACACACACGATGAAGTTCAGCATAGGTTGAGCCACTTTCCAACCTCTGATGGGCCTGATTTGGATCCGGATATAGTGCAAGGGCTCATTCACTTCTTGGATGCTCACAATGAACTGGTACAACTATTCAGAACTGCACGTGACAAATGCCATGAGCACGATGTCCTAGAATTTAAGGTGAAGCTTTACACTGGTGACACTCCACGCGGTTATGAAGCTCCATTATCAAACACCCTTGGGGCTATTGTCTTTGACTGTGGGCCTGAAAGTGAATCGGATTATGATGTTGTGCTAGAGTACAGAGGTGGACCGCTGAAAAGGATTAACAAGATACATAAGTCGTACATGTCATTGCAGTTTCCATTGATATTCATTTATGGTCAGTCAGGGTATCACACAAAGCTGAAGTTGAGGACGGCAGATCCAAACGTCGAGCCAAAACGAGTGTCGATGAATGCGTTTTACGCATACCAGTTACACCCGATGCATGACAGTTATAACCTCATTTTTCGCACTGGGAGGCTTTTTCAGCAATATGTTGTTGGTGTGTACTGTTGTATAGAACATAATAGGATGGACTTTTATAGAACACACCAAAGCGATATTAGAGGAGATTTTTTGTCAGGGCTTTATGATGCGATTTCAAGGGGAGATCATGATGGGTCGCAGGCAGGTTCTCGCATTATATTGCCTTCGTCATTTACTGGAGGTCCGAGGTATATGTACAACCATTATTTGGATGCGCTTGCAATTTGCAGGGTCCTTGGTAATCCACGGTTTTTTATAACATTCACATGCAACGTGAAGTGGCCTGAGATACAAAGATACATGGCCCAGTTTCCTTATTTGACAACAGCAGATAGAGCGGATGTAGTATGCAGAGTTTTTGAGCAAAAAGTCAAATCATTTGTGAAGTTTATAAAGGGAAGACAGACATTTGGTCATGTCACAGGAGGTATGGCTATTTTTTTTACAAATAAAGCTTTATATTTTATCTTTGGCTCTCAGTTTTTCGATTGATGGTTGCATAATGTGGTATGCCAACATGTTGTTCTGATTTTTTTTCTTCTGTTTTTTTTACGCTGCAGTGTTGTACACCATTGAGTTTCAGAAGCGTGGCTTGCCACATTGTCACACGTTCCTTTGGATTTCTTCATCAGCGAAAATAGAAAGTGCTAAAGATGTCGATCAATACATTTCTGCAGAGTTGCCTGATCCTCAGACTGATCCACGCACTTATAAGATTGTTTCGGAAATGATGATGCATGGGCCATGTGGCAGGGCCAGTCCGAATGCACCGTGTATGAAGGGCGAGCTGTGTGGAAAGAAATTCCCAAAACATTACAATAATGAAACTTTCTTTGATGACAAGGGTTATCCAAATTATCGAAGAAGACAAGGAAATACTTTTGCTGCAAAAGGCCAAATAAAGCTTGACAATGGTTATGTCGTGCCATATAACCGTGATCTATGCCTGGCATTTGAAGCTCATATCAATGTGGAGTACTGTGGGTGGAGCATGCTCATAAAATATCTGTTTAAGTATATATCGAAAGGAACTGACAGAATCTTTGCCAAAGTGGCAAGATCTATTGGTGAAGCATCTGCTTCGTCGGCACAGTCAAAAGAGTCAGTTGATGAAATACAAAATTACCTTGATGGCCGGTTCATATGTCCTCACGAATCATGTTGGAGAATCCTTAAATTTGAAATACATATCAGAGAGCCAGCGGTTCAGATACTTTCAGTGCATTTAGAGAACATGCAACACATAACTTTTAGAGACGGTGATGACTTGGAAGCAGTGGTCAATCGACATGATCATAAACTTACATCACTTACAGAATGGTTTACTTACAACATTGAAAACGAAGATGGCCGCCATTTGACTTACTTGCAGTTTCCATCAGAGTTTGTGTGGTATGGAGATCGGAAATGTTGGTCACGCAGAAAGACTAATACATATTCTATTGGGCGCCTTGCATATATACACCCAACTTCGGGTGAGCTTTTCTACTTAAGAATGTTACTATGTCATCAAAAAGGGTGTAAAGACTTCGTAGAACTGAGGTCAGTCAATGAAATTATCTATCCAACATATCGTGTTGCATGTGATGCGCTTGGATTGCTTGGTGATGACAAAGAATGGGACACAACTCTTGAAGAAGCCTGTGGGTCAGCTACATCTGTAGAAATACGGTTCCTTTTTGCAAGGCTACTTACTTATTGTGAAGTCGCAAACCCTTTGTACTTATGGGATAAATATTGGCGAGAAATGGGCCATGATATTCCAGCAATTGTCTCAGAACAAATACGGATACCCAACTACCATGTGAATAATGAAGAATTGGAAGGGTACATATTATACGAACTGGAAATAATACTAAGCAACTATGGCAAATCGGTCCAGAATTATGGTTTGGAACTACCTCCGAAGAAGCTTCTGGATCAATTAAACAACCGGCTATTAATGGAGGAAAAGAACTACAATAGGGAAATGCTAGCACAACAAAGGGATGAATCGATTCCAAGGCTGAACGCTAAACAAAAAATTATATATGACGCTGTTATAAACACTTTTAAAACAAGCAAGCAAGAATTAATATTCGTGTATGGTCATGGAGGAACTGGAAAAACTTTTCTTTGGAAGACAATAATTAGCACTGTGCGTGCTGAAGGTAGGATTGTGCTAGCGGTTGCTTCTTCTGGTATCGCTTCTCTCCTGCTCCCAGCAGGCCGAACCGCACATTCAAGATTCAAGCTCCCTCTGGAGCTGACGGATGAGTCCCTCTGTTGCGTAAAAAAAACACTCTCATAGGAAACCTTTTGAAAGAAATTGATCTCATTATCTTGGACGAGGCACCGATGAATGACCGTCGGTGCTTCAAAACATTGGATAGGACTCTCAGAGATATATTGGATGCGCCAGATGTTTTTTTTGGTGGGAAGACAGTTGTTTTGGGCGGTGATTTCTGTCACACGCTGCCAATCAAAAAAGGCGCACCCAAAATGGAAATATTAGCGTCATCGGTTGCTGAATCACACCTCTGGCGTTATTTTCGTGCCATGATACTTGAACAAAACATGAGGCTGTTCTGCTCAGGTCTGACTTTAGAAGAACAAAGCACAGCACAGTCCTTTGCATCATGGCTTTTGGATATTGGAGATGGTAAAATTGGTAAACCTGATGAAGAAGACCCTAGAGATTCAGCGTGGGTCGAGATTCCTTCTAGATTTTGCATACAAGATGATGAACAAGGGCTCTCGAATCTCATAGATTTCATCTATGATCAGCCTACACTTCAAACCCCTTCAGCAATCACTCTTCAAGAAAAAGCAATCGTCTGTCCAAAGAATGAAACAACGGACACTATTAATTCAATAGTTTTAGAGATGATTGATAGGGAAATAACAACCTATGCAAGCTATGACATAGCCACGCCGGTGGGTAATAGTGGGGCGGAAACAGATATGTTATACCCTCCGAAGTATATAAACACGTTTAAGCTCCCAGGTTTCCCGCCACATGAACTGCAGCTCAAAGTTGGATCACCAGTGATGCTTTTAAGGAATGTCAACTTGGCAGGCGGTTTATGCAACGGCACACGCATGATAGTGACACAATTGATGTCGAAGCTTATTGAAGTGCATATTATCACTGGCACAAGAGTTTGCGAAAAAGTTTTCATTCATAGGATACCGCTGATTCATAAAGATCCAAACTTACCATTTGTTTTCAAGCGCACTCAATTCCCAATAAAGCTCTGCTACGCTATGACAATCAACAAAATCCAGGGCCAATCTTTAAACAAAATTGGTGTTTACCTTCCCGAGCCCGTATTTGGTCATGGGCAATTGTATGTGGCTCTCTCTAGAGCTACATCTACCCATGGATTAAAAGTACTTATCAAACAACATGAAAACCAAAGACCAAATGCCACAAAAAATATCGTTTACAAAGATTTAAAAAAAAAAGAAACAGCTTTCGTTTTGCCACCACAGCCATAGCAATTAGTGTTTACCTTTTTTCAGAACAGCTTCTTCTATTGTTATTCTATGCACAACGCTATCATAATTGCATTACTATCTTATGCTTTTATAAAATCATCGGCAAAGCCTCTGCCCACAGGTAGATTTGCGATCCGCCGATTTTATGTGCTGTGTCTGAGCGTTTTAATGCTGCGATGTTTATTCCCTATAGCATTTTTCATTTTTAGTTGTTTGTCTGTATCTAACTTTCCTTTTTATGACTTACCAGCAAAATGGAAGAAACTCGCAAGGCTATGGTGCAGCATACCTATGAAAAGAAGAACCTTGAAATCAGTGCTTCGCTAGAGATTGTAACGATCCAGCAGTTAAAACCAACATCTCACAGCAAAATCCTCGAAGCCAGGGCCTACAGAAAATGGACTTCAACAACTTTTGGCAAAAAAGATGCAGCTGGAGTTCCTGGCAAAAAAAGAGAAACATGGTTTTGTTGTATGCTCATAGATCAAGAGGTATGTATCCATTCATCCAACACACATAAAACATGTTACCATTTCAAATTTGTCTAATACCAGATAATTATGAACATGGCAGCGCTATACAGGGTAACATGAATATCAAAGAATTCGACTATTTCAATGCGAAAATCAAGGTTGGGGAGGTTTACAGAATCTCGGAGTTCATGTGTGAACCAACCAACTCTTACCAACAAACGATTGCCAACAAAACAAGCCTGAAATTTGGAAAATCCACAAAGTTTGATGTTATACAAGCGCCGAACATCCCTCAGCACTACTTTGAGTTTGTTTCATACAACCAGCTTCAATCCATGGTCCCCACAGAAGATGCGATGGGCAGAGTGCAGTACCCGATTCTGATAGGTAAACTTTCTACCATGTTTTTTTTGCCAACAAACGCAACAATGCCATCCTAACGCCTGATTGGTGATAGACTACATAGGGTGTTTACGCTCGGTCGGAGAGGTTATGCGCAAAGCAGGTGCTACACAACAAGAAACCGTTTACAGAAAAGTGGATATCGAAAATTTGAGGTGCATTGATTTAAGATCCTTTTTTTTTTTTTTTTTTGTAGAAAATAAAATTCAAAGGTTTATTACATCTCCGATGCCTCGATAATCTTTTCAGTGGTAATGTTGTTGAGTTGACTATGTGGGATGACATGGCTGTCAATTTTGAAGAGGCTTACCTTCAAGCAACACAACACCCGGTTATAATTGCTGTCAGCTCTTGCCGAGTTAGAAAATACAGAGGTATTGCATTAACAAACTATAAAAAACTTAAACATCAGTTTCTTACCAAATTGCCAAATAATGCTATCACAGATTACCAACTAACAACGACGTCTGCAACACGTTACTACTTGAATCCACAAATACCTGAAGCTGATGAGGCACGAGCAAGGTAAAACCTTTGATTTGCAGATTTTAAGATCACACGATGGTTAAGTGAAAATTTTATCCTTCTAATTTTATGACACCGAAACAGCCACATAGCAAAGCAGCAGAAAACACCTCCACTCCGTATTACAAAGAGCCCATATCAAGCTGTTGAAAAAGAAAAGTGCCGTAATAGATTTCCCTTGAAGACACTTCTAAACCAAGACCCTGAAACCTATTCGGTTAGTTTTCTGTGACACAAGATTTAACAAACCAACATTCACTTAGATTGCCAAACCAAACTTAAATGAAAAAAAAATATCCTACTTAACTGTTTGCACAAACTATTTACAGGGAGTGGATTTCACATTTGAGGCAACAGTCACCAGCATCAATATCATGCGAGATTGGTTCTATATGTCTTGCAACGAGTGTGCTTCAAAAGTGAGAGAAGAGGGAGGGATGTTTCGCTGTCTGAACCATGGAAAACAAGCAAAACCATCCTATAAGTACGTAATTTTCTGACTTGGCTTCGTATAATATTAAAAAACAGAGCGTGCCACTAAAAGTCAACCCTTATCGTTTCGTTTAATGAAAACGCAGGTTTAACTTCAAGGCCTTCATCACAGACCGTCTGCAACAGCTGAGGTCACTTTCTTCAATCCGGCAGCAGAAGATATTACAGGGTGTTCATGCTCGGAGCTGCTAGCAAAGCATGAAGCGGAAGACCCGCAGGAAATACCTCAAGAGATTTTTGCCATTGAAGGCCAAAAAAACATCTTCCAACTCCATTTCAACACATCAGGTAGGCCAGGGCATTTTATTGTTGGCAAACTTTTTAACAAAAACAAACGGCAGGAGGGAACCGTAAAGATGATAGAAGCATCCCCAGGTAGCGCCATTTAAATTAACAAGCTATCTAAGTTAGAACATATAATCCTGCCTACAAATATTTAATGTTTGGTTTTCCAATCATAAGAGCATCAACTGCAACTCTAACGCCAGAAAACCAACAACATCTCGATCGAGAACAAGGTGAGCAAAGTGTTGTTGCAGAAGCAAAGGAGCAGGAAGGTAACTGCTGCAAATTTAATACACAGTTTTCTTAAATAACAAATCACATACTACAAATATTTAATGTTTGGTTGTCCAATCATAGGAGCATCAACCGCAACTCTAACGCCAACAAACCAACAACATCTCGATCGAGAACAAGGTGAGCAAAGTGTCGTTGCAGAAGCAAAGGAGCAGAAAGGTAACTGCTACAAATTTAATACACAGTTTTTTTAAATAACAAATCACATGCCTGTCTCATTTGCAAATGCAAATAATGAATATTGGTTTATGGCTCACTAGAAACACCAGCTGCAGCTGTGACGATGACATCCATGGAGGATTTGGAAGAACATAAACATAAGCAAACCAGTTCAAAAACTGTGAAAAGAGCATTGTTTCAGGATGAGCATGAAGATGCAAAGAAACAAAAAGGTTAGACCTAAAAACTTAACCCATTTTATTCAATGCAATATCTTACAATCAATTTTCATGGGTCACACACAAACACCACAACAACACTCATAATAAGATCACTACCACACACAACTACAAACACAACCAACAACAGAAAACACACTTAGCAAGCACACACTTAGAAATCCATCAACCTCCTAAGTTTCTGGATAAAAATGTCATTGTTTAGAGCATTCAGCTCCAGTTGCCCTGCCAAGATGCGCATCTGCGTGATCTTTTGATCATCTTTAGCTTGAACCCCCCTCAAATATTCCGCTGTTTTTTGAGCATGCGTATTTCCAACACTCTCCAATTCTTGAATGAAACTGAGCCTTTCTTCAGTGATATCAAGTAATCTTCCCGCAAGTGCATTCATTTGTCTAGACATTTCCTTATCTTGCTTCTTTATCACACCTTAAAAAATAAAGTGGTTTAGTAACAAGGTGGCCTGGCTGTCTTAAATAGGCAAGCAGCAAATAAAAACAAAACACACATACATACATTGTTATTTATTGCATTTGTTTTTTAATTTAATTTATCCATGCTTAAATTACAAATTTTATTATTTCTTTTATTCAACACACCAGTTCTCCATCAACAATCCTATCCTCATAGCTCAGCCCCTCACATGATGCACAACCACTTCAATATTATTGAATAAAACCAAAAAAAAGGACAACTATTACACTGTTTGTTCAGCCAGATTTACAAAATCTATTTAAAATCACATGGTATTATTTGTAGATGCATTGCATGTTTAAAAAAAATTGTCCTTATCATTCAGCCTTTGCAATGATGCATGCATAGACTACTGTGATTGGATAGCAACAGCACAAAATTGCAAATGCACATTACTATTTATGCAGTTGCTTTAAAACCCAGCCACACATTCACACTCAATTTGTTTTTTTCACTTACACATGCTCACAAGATTTACTATTTCTGTTTACCTTCAGCCAATGAGGCACTGAGAACAGCAAAACAAAAATTATTACATATGCCCTTTCACACTTCTTAAATTCTTTGCCTTTATTAACCTTTAATGTAGAGCATAGATAAGCATTCATACACAAAAACAAGGTTTTATTGATAACAAAATTCAAATACTTGGCTGAACAAAATGCATTAAAATACACGAAACTTAAAATTCATGCAGCCTTGCCACCAATATAGTCACTAACACCAATCACCAAACGAACCAGCACTAGCCCTTTAGATCCATCAAACCTACATGCCGTTCCTTTTCAGCCCTCCCTTCACTGGCTAAATCCAAAACCACAACCAACGCAGCTAAGATATCTCGGTCTCTCTGTTGCGTCTCCAGCATGCACTCAACTGCATCAGGAGCAACATCATCAAATGGACTGAAAGACTGACCCTCTTAAATCAGTTGATCTCTTTTCTCAATGTTAGCCTGAAGATCAGCACATTTCTACGAAATGTGCATAATCATACTCTTATTCTCTCTCAATTCTTGCACAAAAAAATACTTAAAGCAGTGATGGAGCTTATCAGAACCACAACACTCCTTTAAGTGGTTAATGTTTGGTGTTGCACCCATGGTGGTTAGATATGAGGTGAATGCAAGATGCCTAAGCCCAGTCATCCTTATATAGCCAACAAAAACAAACAACCTATAAAATAATTAATTTAAAAAATGAAATAATACAAAAAACTAAAAAAAAAAACAAAATAAAAACACATTTAACTATGCACAATCCACCTAACCAAACTAAAACTGTCCCATTTTTAGTGCATTTTCTTTTAACAGTTTATACCTAAGCATCACAATCCCACTTGGTTTCTGCTTGCGCTGTGTTATTATTTGTTTCTAGGAAATAATAGCTACCTTCGTCTATCTACCTTTGCCTTCTGTCACTCATGCTGTTGTTTTTATTATGTTTATGCAGTGACAACCAAACCTGCAGCTGCAGAGAAAAGGAAGACAAGGAACACCGAGAAAAAAAAGGAAATCTAATCATTATGTTACGAATGCAGATGTTTAAAGTGACAGCTTTAAAACTTGATGTGTTTTGAAACATATTCCTGCTCTAGCTGCCGAAATATGTTCCCAAACATTTGATTCTTTTGTGTTAAAGTTAGACAAAAAGCAAGGCATGTTTGCTTGCCAGGATACTGCTATTTTGTGCCACGCTTATAGTATGGCAACAAAACTGTCCGACAACATGCGAAACTGATGTTCTTATGTGCAGAACTATGGAAAGGCTGGATGCAACATATTTTGAGCATCATTTCCAGCACTTAGCATACTCATGGTTTGTGCACTATCCTTGCAAAAACACCCGTGGTAACGAGCGGGCTCAGAACCTCGTATAATACATTTGGTGATGAACTTATGGATGTGTGCCCAAGATACTCGAAAATAATGCATGCAATCAACCAGTTTTATTTGTGGGTTCATTCTTTTTGGGCCGTGTTTTCTTTCCAAATGTTTCGGGCCATTTGAGCCCATAGTTGGTCCATGTTACCGATTACATAAGATTACGCCTGACATCACATTTCCAGATAAACATCACCGCTTAAATAAGAGTTGGGTCGGTTTGATTTCAGAAACCAAAAATTTAGGGTTTCAAAGGAACCCTTAATTTTTTTTGCGTCGTTGGTTGTCCGATCAGGTAAACCTGCTTTTCTTAAGTAAGGATTATATATTTATATCTATGGCATTGTTTTTTAGCTGGATTTTCTGAGACTGGGATGCATATATATGGTTATTGGTTCTGATGATTCTTATAGTCTGAGCTAAATGAAACGGGTTGCTAAAGGTTTGGATATAACATGGCGGGGCAATCACCGGACGATATAGTATTAATCATTACTATGCAACCGGGTGTGTTTGCAGCCATGACCGTGTTCAAATGTTTATGTGACCCGATTCTAGATTATAATTATGAGGCTAATTAATTATCCCATCGCCATACACGTTCGACCAAGAGGAATTTAGGTAACATCAGGTTTTTAGATGCATACCCTTCTTTTTGCTGGTAAACGAACAAGAATCTTATTGTTGGAACACAACAGCCAGAACATCTAATGTGACGGTGATGTGGTGATGTCCTGCCGTCTTGGTTGAATGGTTCGTAGCAGACACGTATGTTTGTCATGTGGGTATTTCTTTTTAATTTGTTTAAAGTTTTGACTTTTGTTATTAATCAAGATTAGGGTATGATTGTGTTTGTGGTTTTGGTGGACATCGGCGATTATGTGTTGTTAATCTCATGTCTTGCTTCGATGTCAGGTATGCAATTTTGTATTTATGTTTTAAAAATGTTGGAAGTGTGAGAACGGCCGTATCTTGGCGCGCTTTTTTAGACAAACGCAGCCATGACGGTTGTTCCGGCTTTACGAGCAAGTACAGCTTAGTAAAGTGTTCTGAGTTGTGAGAATGGCCGTATCTTGGCAGGGCATTGATACAAACGCAGCCTTGGATGTTGTTCCACTTCTGTGACCAGTACAGTTTTGTATCTATGCGGTAATTGTTGTTAAAAAATGACAGCCTACGGTATTGGCGGCCTAAATTTTTCTTTGAAGGATTACAAGTACTACGCCTTCTGTCCACCATCCCCGGCTGCGCTACCATTTACGGTTTCCCCGTTTTCAAGCTGTGGTTATTGTAAATTTCATCCAAAACATGTTAAGAGGTATGGATGCTCTTTACAGGTTATGTTTAAAACTAAATTACTTTTGGAGTGAACATTTGCTTAATATGTCCATAAGGGTTATGATGATCATTGTAATCTCAGAAAAGGAAATGGGTCTCGGAAGATCTTACCGTAAGTTGGAGGGCAAACAACCGGATGGCATAGTTTAAATTCTTTCTATGCAACTGCGTTTCTTTGCAACCCTTATGGAATAAGGATATTTCTATGAGTTGAAACCTATATACAGATCTGAGCCGAATTATTTATTGAGACATTTTTATGATTGGATACTTTTTATCTCATTCTTGGATTTATGGTTTCACATTTGTTAATGTAAGTTTTAGGCTGGATGTTACCTTTTTGCAATAGTTGAAATGTTCAATAAATATAAAAGTTGCAGCCAAAAATGGTGCTTGGTTTTGCTTCTGTATCTGCAGACGTGAGGCTTATAGGTGTTGACAGAATTCTGTGAATTGCAATAGTTTATTGCCAGCTGCACCTTGGAAGAGACAAACGTTGAGCAGAATGTGGTGGAAGCATATGTCTACGACACAAGGACAAGGTATAATTCTAATTTTCTTTCTTTGTTACATCCCAAATATCATGGTATATTTGACATTCTGATCCAAAAATATGATTCCATCAGTATAAGACATAAAAAAGATTTTTAAGTTGTTCCAGACAAATTGCTACTATGTAAAACAAACTCGATATGGGGGTACTTATCTTCTTGCTGCTAAAAAAGGTTTAGTCAAACCAACCGCCATTGTTGTTGTTACTCCAACCTGGTATGGTCCTCTTCCCATTGTATTTGGTAGTGATTCCAACACAGAATCAAGGTGCATATCTCCTTACATGGACAAACATCATTAGATTTGGCAAAATGGTAGGTAGGGTAACAAGTCAAAAGGATTATTTTTGGTTCAGATTGAAATTGCATATGTTTGGTTTGGTTTATCCAAGGTACTTTTTTCAACATGACCTTACTTTGAAGCTTAGTGGGATAATGTTTAGCATTGGGTTTCATCTGATGATAGGAGTTGTAATCGTGTTGATCAATTGGTACATTATAGAAGTATTGATCGAAACAAGTGCCCCCGTGGTTAATACCATGTACAACATGTGCGGTTCTACAGTGTGCTTTATGATGATATATGAGAGTAGATTTTGGAATAACTAACCTTCATGCAACTTAGTTCTGAATGAAATTAAAGATCATTATCGCTATATTTTGATAACGCTACACGCGTCGTTCGGGGTCAAGGAAACTTCCTTTTCTTCGAGCAAGTTTTATAACACCCTAGGCAGTGAACCTAATCGTTGTAGTGTAGTAATTAGGGTAAGCCACGGGTATTAATATCGTTCTCTAGGGGAATAGGAATGCTAGTAGGGAGTTACTACGCTAAGGTTAAGGTTGAGGAAGATTATTTTTTATCTTTTTATATTTTATGAAAATGGAAAAGTACGAATCTCGGGTATTGGATTTGGGGGGTTGGTATTTCTACCGATTACTCTACTATTATCTAATTATCTAAACTAAGGTTGTGGGAGTCTATGTCTAATTAATGTGTGCTCGTATGATAGTTTAAAGATGTGTTTACTTAGTTTGTATTACTCCTTAATTATCTCCTATTGATGGTTGAGTGTCACGTCTTATTCCTAGTTGCGTTGTGTTTCTAAAGTTGTAGGGTATGCGTTTCTCCCTAACTCTTTGAAATTACCAAAGGGTCTTGTCTACAAATCCACGTAGAGATTATAGACTCCTACTCTAAGGCACTCTTCGGATGTTTTAGCCTACAATCACTCAGGTAATCATACTCTAAGGTTCACAAAGATGAATCAAGCATTAAGTACACAACGAATGACCTATCGCATTACTAGATCATTAATCAACTAAGATAAGAAACAACCAATCAATATTCAATAATTAAGTTTCATACTTCCTAAGCAAACACACAAATAAATTAGCCGGACATGGAGAACATGCAAGCATACACACAAATAATCAAAGACATAATTGAATTGATGAAGCAAAGACTTATCTTGGTGTAAGATAGGGTTAAAAACCCTAAAATACTGTACAAGACACCTTAGGTTCGGTTTTAGGTTTTTACTCCAAAGACTCTCCACACAAAGACTGAAAAATTCGGATTCTATATATAAGATTACAGTTGCGACGGCGTCACCTTATGTTTAGTGACGCCGTTGTGTCGCCGCCATTAGGGTTTCGTCTTGGCCACGTTAACCTTGCGACGGCGTCACCTTATGTCCGTGACGCCGTCCTCTTCAGCTTCTGACGTCGTCTGGATCGCATCTAGGCCGTCTGAGTAGCGACGGCCTACTCTTTCACAACTAGACGCCGTCTCTTGAAAACACGAGTTTTGCGTTCTGACCCGTCACAATAATTCTCCGACGGCGTCGCAAATAGAACCTGACGCCGTCGCCTTCTACATTCAGCGACTGTGAGTGTCTGATTTCGACTTTGGCCATTTTCTTCATATATTCGCGCCTTTCTGTCCAAATAAGTGTCATTCCAGCATTTTGCCTTCACGAGACCTAAAAAGTGAAAAGGAACGATATTAAGCAATAACGGATACAAAAGTGATCAAATAAGGACTTAAACGACCCCTCAAAATGGTACCTTTTAAAACCTTATCATATTTTCACTCTCTTTGCTTCATGAATTCCGAAACAATATTTACTGTACATTCTGTTGTTACTCATCAATATATGTCAATAGGTGAGCCTCATGGTTTCTGGACCTAAAGTAAGAATTAGTAATCATAACTAAGTAAGTTTGAGAGGCATTTATGAAGTCAACAAAAAAAAATGAATCCTTTTAACTAGAATAAGGTGAATATTAATGCAGGTCATCTGATCGTTTTTTGGTGGGTATGTGGCATAGTAAAATCTACTGTATGTCTCTGTGCCTCACATATTGGTTAATACAGGAACCTATGGCCAAGGCTTAGAGTTATATGTGAGTATTGTGTTTGTGATTATGTGATCATTTGGGTTTTTTTTTTTTTTTTTTTTTTTTTTTTTTTTTTTTTTTTTTTTTGGGTATAAAAAAAGCCATATAATGCTCAAACCTTATAGTCTTATTCTTTCATATAGGCAACAAAGAAGCTCAAGATCACTGCAAGCTACAATTTGCTTTTGGAATTATTCATGTAAGTGAGGGAAAGTGATGATAAGAGCAGGGAAAACGTTTATCATCCCCTTTTCAAGATATGTTGCCATAATTGAAACCTTATTCAATCGTATACTGTCAATTGCCCTACTCATTTTGACTATAATTGTGTAGAATCACATGTCTAGCATTATCTTATAAAACAGTAGCATTTTATATTCTAACAATTGGTTGCTATTTCATATCTACAAATATATACTAAATACTTCAAAGCTTGCTGACCGAAGTGAGATTGCAGGTGAACTCCTATTACTGAACAATGCACTTCTCAAGTGTCAACATGATTGTATGCGTATTTTGTGTGCCTGATTTCGTTCATGTTTTGTAACATGATTTTTTTTACATCTTTATTTCTTTAGCTGATTTTAGAGCACAAAAAACTTATCCAACTGTATCTGTTTGCTACATCTTTTACCAACTATTATCTAAATCCACATGTAGAGGAAGAAGATCACATTCGACAACTGTCAGTTCTCCACACGACCCATACATGTATAATGCCCCTTAAATCATTACACATATCTAATATTACCAAACCTGGTTGAGTTGGGCAGTCATCTGCGCATTGAGGAATCTCTCAAGGTGCAGGATAATGACAAGCCAAAGAGTAGCAATGCTACTGGTGCATCTGTTGTCAATATGGTGGAGCATAACAACTCCACCAGGTACAATGACAACAAAGGCAAACGCAAATATCATGACAACACAAGGGCAGATCCTAACAAGAAGGCAACACCTACTTGTTAGAAATGTGGCAAAACTGGTCACATTAAAAGGGATTGCAAAAGTGTTAAGGTTGGTGGTAAAGCCAATGGATCAGGCACTAATGGTTCAGGGAGTGGTGGTTCTTCCAACTCACTGAAAGGTCAGAATATGGTTAATAAGTCTTTTCAAATTTATTATGTTACATATGTATCTGAATCTCATTATGTGTAGGATGATGATGTTGCGTGGTGGGTTGACTCTGGTGCAACAGTTCATGTGTGTAAAGATAGAAGCTGGTTCAAGACTTATGAGTCACTGAATGATGGTTCTATTCTTCACATGGGAAATGAGTCAACAGCCTTGGTTCATGGTCGTGGTTGTGTAGATCTTATATTTAGTTCTGGAAAGATTGTAACTTTGTTTGATGTTATTCATGTTCCTGATATCAGGAAGAACTTGGTTTCAAGTAGTATTTTGAATAATCATGCATATAAACAAGTTATTGAGTCTGATAAATTTGTTCTTTCTAAGCATGGTGTTTTCATTGGTTTTGGTTATTTGTGTTGTTAGCCTTAATAGTTTTTATTAGAAGTGATGGTCATTCACATTTAGGAACTTTGTAACGTGTGTTAGATATCGTATTAGAATAGTCAAAGGGCTCGTGGATTGGGCTAAGCTAAATGGTTAATCGTTTAGTTAAGCTAGCCTTGTATGAGCTCATGTAACCCAATCCAATCCAAGTCCATATCCACGGCCCATGCCAAGCCCATTAGGGTATTTCTCTCTTACTATATATACCCCTCAAATATGTCATTTGAGGGGTGTGCTTGAGTGTGTGTGTGTGTGTGTGGTTTTCCTTGAAGCAATATACAACTTATTGTTTTCATCTTCTTTTCTTTATCTCTCTAAATACATATACGATCTATCATCAAGTCACCACTTTCTCATCTTAATCTTTCTTGCTTCTCTCTTCGCATATCATCAGTTTGTGTATAACGTGGGTGTTTGTTATACGTGTTCTTGTTGTGTGATAAGGTATACGTGATAAAAGGGGCTTTACAATTGGTATCAGAGCCAAACAATGGTTTAGGAGTGTTTGTGTTTGTTTTGAAGTTTTGGTACTGTTTCGTAAAGCTCACGTTTTACATATTTCATACGCTTCAAGCTTTGATTTTTTCATCAAAAAATTCAAGATTCTTGTGGTTTAAGGTTTATTTGGTGTTAAAGTTTCAGTTTTTTGCACAAAGTTTCAAGCTTTACGGGTTTAGATACGTTTTTTAAACTCATTTTGTTTCATTGGTCATTTCTACTCGTAAGCATAAAAAGCTTTTTGGGTGAAAACGGTCAACACTTTCGTGTTATTTGAGTGTTTTTAAGGCTATCTATGCATCAGAAATCGGTTGAATCTTTGGAAATTTTTTACGCGTAGGTCAAAACCCTAGTTCTACGCGTAAGAAAGTCAAACTACGCATAAGGTTCTACGCATAACTTTTTGGTGCAGATTCTTCGAGCTTCAACGGTTACTCAGTGCTTCCCTCACTTGGATAAGTGTGTGGAACACTTCGACTTGTGGATATCTTTTACGCTGTGACAGTGTAAAGGATTTTTGGTTTTACACCTAAGTTTACGCATAAGCATAAACGCTTACGAGTAACACTCTACGCATAAGCTCACACTTACGCGTAAGGTTTTTACGACTAAGTCTTTTTGTCTACGCATAAGCCTAAGGTTACGCGTAAGATACTTTCTACGCATAAGATCCTACGCCTAAGGAATCTTACGCCTAAGATCCTACGCATAAGATCCTACGCATAAGCACCAACTCTACTCATAACTTCTGTTGTCTACACCTAAGCTCTTTCTACGCATAAAGGTTTTGGCGGGAAAACTTGAGTAAAATTTAAATTTTTGAGGAGACTAAACGTTCAATTTTTACGCGAGATTCAAATTTTGGTTTAACTGTGAAAATTTTGGTCAAAAATTCAAATTTTTTGGCCTAAATTCAAATTTTTCGGGTCAAATTTGGCGTCAAAATTGTCATAACTCAAATTTTTCATACGACCTTAGAATTGATTTTTATAGTGAATTTCAAATTTTGGGAGAAAATTTTTTTACGCCTAAGAACCAAGGTTACGAGTACGACTTTCAGAAAAACCTCAACCGAGCTTAATCTTCATCAACCACAACTCATTTATCGTTGAATCGATCCTACATCAACTTTATCATATCATACCTTCATCAATGGCAACTCAACAAGACATTCATGCAGCCGGTGCCGAAAACCGTCCTCCTATGTTGGCAAAAGGTGGTTATCTTCAATGGAAAAGTCGTATGCTTCGCTACATCAAGACCAAACCTAATGGAAAACTCATGATTAACTCCATTACGAATGGACCCTTCAAGCCTCGACAAATCCTAGACCCTGGAACTCCTGACGTCCCACCATCTTATCATACTCAAACTGAATCAGAATACACTGAAGAGGATCAGAAGCAAGTCGATGCAGATGACATGGCAATTCATATTGTCCAACTGGGTTTACCAATAGACATCTTTGCTGCTGTAGACAGTTGTGAAACTGCTTTCGATATGTGGGAACGTGTTAGACGGCTTTATCATGGAACAGAAATTGGTCAACAAGACATGGAGAACAAGCTGCTAACTGAATGGGAAAAGTTTACTTCAACTCCAAGAGAATCCATTGAATCCTACTATGGAAGGTTTTGCACTTTGATGAATGAGCTAATCAGAAACAAGCTAGCACCCAGAACTATCGTCCAAAACATCAAGTTCCTGAATAATCTTCCAGAAGAATGGGGACGATATGTCACTATTGTTAACCAAACAAAAGACTTACATCAGGTGAACTTTGATCAACTAAACGATTTTCTGAAACAAAACCAATCTGAAGCGAATGAAGTCAGGAAAGAAAGATTGGCAAAGAATCATGATCCATTGGCACTCATTGCAAAGACTCAAACTTCAGTGAATACACAACAACAACCTTCATCATCTTCCAACAACAACAACTTGCAGCAATACATTCCACAACCACAAGCTGTTTTCCCTCAACAACAATTCTATCCACAAGAACAACAAGTCATTCAACAACAACAGAATCCACAATACCAGGAACAAGGAATCACTGATCCTGAAACTGAACAAGAAAATGCTTTGCTACAAGTATTTTCTTTATTTGGTAAAGCATTTAGCAGTCGCTTGGGTAATCAGGCGGTTCCGTATCAGGGTAATCAGTTGGGTCAGAATGTTGGAAATCAGATGGGACAGAATGTTGGGAATAGAGCAGTAGTTAATCCGAATGGGAATGTTGCAGCTCCAGTCGTTGGGAATTATGGAAATATGAATCAGGGTAATCAGGTTACGTGTTACAACTGTCAAGGAGTGGGTCACATGGCAAGGAATTGTCCTACTAAGCCGAAAAAGAAGGATTTTGCTTATCTTCAGAAAGCTATGCTGTTAGCACAAAAGGCAGAATCAGGAATGCAGTTGAATGCTGAGGAACATGACTTTATGGCTATTATGGATGATTTGGAAGACCGAGAGGACATCAATGCAAATTGCGTCTTCATGGCAAATCTTCAGGAGACTAAGTACGACACTGACTCTGACGCACCTCCTGTCTATGACGCCAATACAGTATCTAAGGTACCAATCATTGATCCATGCTATAACAATGTCATATGTGATGTGTTTACTCATGACGAACAACATTATGTGACGCCAGCCCCTACTTATGATACATACCTGGACAATCCGAGTTGTAGCAATACGAACTCTGAAACTCCAGATGTGGATCCTAATGGAGGCTGTGTGGCACATAATACTGAGACTGATGAGGAAACCCGTGCTTATTTTGAATCATTAATCAATAACTGTGGCATTGAAATTGAAAAAGTTAGTAAGGTCAATCGTGAGGTTAAGGCAGCGAATAAAAAATTGACCGCTGAGCTTGAGAGTTACAAAGAGAACGCCAGAGCCTATGAATTTCATACAAACAAAATATCAGAATTAGAAATTGGTTACCGAGATTCTGTTTTAAGAGAAAAACAATTGCAAATCAAGTATGATACACTTGATGTGAATCTGAACTTGAAAATAAAATCTTTAAACAAGGAAATTTCTGAACTAAATGACCAACTTTCTAAACAAAAAGCACTGTTTTCTGATCTTGAAAAAGAGAAGAAACAGTTGATTGCTGATTTTTCAAAACGAGAAGATTCTCTTCTTGATGAAATTCTGGATAAAAATGAAACTATCAAAAAATTGGATAATTTACTTCTTACAACGGGTCATTCCGCTAAAACAAACAAGATGCTTTCTAATCAAGTAAATCCGATTTTTCATACGACACATAAAATGGCTCTTGGTAACTCACCTCCTTGTTTCCTCAAGAAAGCTCAAAAATCTCAGAATGTGTTGAACAATGGAAAACCTTTGCATGAACCTATAATTGTGCATGATTCTCTTGAAACGTTGGAACTATCTGAGGAGAGTAGATCAAAAATGAAACAAAAACATCCGGAAATCAAACCAATTGACTAGAACAAATGGAACAAAATTAATGGTATTTCGTTTGTTTCACATAAAGAACAATCAAAGTTTTCCATCACACCAGTTTCAAAACCAGTTTCAAAACCAGTTGCAACTCCTGTAGTTGTCTCAAAATCCTTTTCGAAAATCGAACAAATGTCTTCAAACAATCCTTTTAACACAAGTGATGCCAGAAGCATTTTAGACGATGTTAAAACTAGAATTGGGAGACTTCAAGAGACTGTTAAAACTAAAACTCATATTACAACAAACATATGGTTCAATAGTTTTGATAATGAACAGAAAAAGTTTTTTGAAACTAAAATTGCCCCTCAGTTGAATAACATCAACTCCAGGGTAATTTATTTTGAACAAGCCTTTTTGAATGAAACAGCTGACTTTGTCAAGGACCATAAATCCCTGGTAAAGCAAGCTAATGAAAGTGTTGAACACATCAAAGTTTTGGAAAATTTAAATGATTCTCTCTTCGAAGATGTTCTGACTACTGATATTATGTCCATCATTTTGCAAACATATTCTGTTGAAGATCATGAAAGACTCCAGTCTGAGACCTCCGCAATTGTTTCAAAATATGAAAATGCTCTTGAAAAACGTGAAAAAGAAAATGTGTCCTATTTTAAACAGCTTGATCGAAAAACCGAGGAATGCAAGTATGACAAACTGTCGTATGAGCGTGCCTACAAGGACATGCAAGAGCAAAATGATCTTTTGAGAGCTCAGTTGGGATGTCTAAAAGGAAAGGTTGTGGATACTAAGATTGCAAAACCATTGACTGAGGAGAAAACAAATGTTCCAAAACCAAAAATGTCTATTTCTCAGTTTCCTCCAAAAGTCAATGAGAAAAAAGATTTGTCAAAACCAGTCACTCCACAGTCTTTGCCCATCAAAAAGAGAATTATCAAAGCTTTTGAAAAACATGTTTTTGAGAAAGAAAAAGTGTTTACACCTGGCATTTCTAGGAATAGTAAACGGAATGTGACCACAAATCTAGTTAAAGAATCTGTTGGTTCTAATAACATGGTCAACAATCACTATCTAGAAGAAGCTAGGAAAAAGGCACAGACTCGTAAAGACGGAATTCTAGGTGCAACATCTATGGTGATGAATTCTACAAGATTTCAAGGCACTGCTAGTAGTAGTAAACCATTACCTAGGAACACTCTACAAAAGACTAGGGATTGGCTTGCATCTAAGAGTAGTTGCGCAAAAGAAAATGCCATGCCCTTAGAAAACAACACTAGGAATTCTAAGTCTTTTTCGAACAAGAATCAATTTCCAAAAGACTGTAGTGACAAAGTTAAAGCTGCTGTTTTAAACAAGAATACTGAATTTGTCTGTACTACATGTAAAAAATGTGTCTTTTCAGCTAATCATGATGCATGTGTCTCACAATATCTCAAGAAAGATAATTCTCGTGCCAAGGCACAATCCACTAAGACACCAAATAGAAACAAGCCCGTTGATAAAAAGACAAACAAACAGACACCTAATAGGACGATCTCTTCAGGATGTAGTTTTTCTAAAAATGAGTCTTCCACTGTATCTGATAAGAAAACAACTCCTAGATCTTACCTTAGGTGGATTCCCACGGGCAAAGTTTTCAACAAAATAGGTCTTAGATGGATTCCCACAAGAAAGATTTTTGATACTTGCACCAACACAGATAATAGTGAAAATCATTCGGATAAGGAAGTCAGATCCACTACAACCGTTGATAGTGATCACCCTCACCGTGAGGAATCATGTACTTCTAACACTATTATTTATGAAAATTCTTCTTCTGTGGATGCAGGTACTTGTAAAAGTGTTGAAGGTTCATATACCCCGTGTGGTAAAGAAGAACTTTATGCCTATTTCGCATATGGAAATCCTTTTCTAGTTCCTCTCTTAACTCCACTTTTACTTGTCCCAACTTAATTTCTCTTTCTTCAAATCTTCTTTGTAAATATTTTTTGAAAAACAAAATACAAAATTTGAAAAACCAACAAAAGCAAAATATAAAATTATAAAATTTTCAAAAATACAAAAACAATAGAAAATCAAAAATTCAAAAATATTCTTCTCACGACATGTCTCTCGTATAATCGATATTCTGTACGTTTCTATAAATGTCATTCAACAATGATACGGGTATATACAGATGCTTGAGCGAGAGTTCTTTAATTGTTTTCTAAAACATGTCGTTTCTCAAAATTTCTTCAACTTAATGGCTTTCGTATACTTCAGTACGAAACCCGGACTTCAAATTAATGGCTTCTGAACACATCAGTTCAGGACCCGCGCTTTAAAGAAAGGAAAGTGCTTAACCAAAATTAAAGGTTTTAAAATATTTTTCAAGCACTTTTCCTAAAAACAATGGCTTGCAGTTACTTCAGATTGCAACCCGATCTTTAAAGAAAGGAAAGTGCTACGCAAAATCGATTTTCATAAATATCGAGCACTTATCCTAAAACAAATGAAGATAATTCTTCTTCAATATCTTCAAAAGATTTTTTAAAAATCTTCATCTTGCGTACCATTGATTCGAAATTTTTCAAAAAGATTTTTCAAAATCTCTCACATTTGGTACCAAGATAACTCCCTCTAAACCCTTAATTGATTCTAAATTTTCTGTATGAAAAATATGCTTTCGTTAAGGGGGAGTATAAAACCAAAATTGTTCCAAAATTCATGCTAAATCAGTTTCTCTCCAAATGCTTTCCGAAAAACATATCTTTTAATCATTTTGTTTCAAAAACATCATAGATATGCTATTTTTGAAGGGGAGAAACGTGATTAAAATGTGATCAAAAAGGTTTAATGATTGTTGTTTGAATCTCAAAAGAGCTCGACTCAGTCATAACCAATGAATTGACGAGAAATTAAAGTCAGGAAATGTACCATTTCGAGAAACTTTCTATGGACTTGACCAGGACGGGTAATAATTTCAAGCTAGTTCTCTAGTGATGTAAACGTGTCTCGAATCGGTCTAGCTCATTTAAATTCGATCAATTCAAAAAATGCGAACTCTACCCTCTATGTGCAGATTTCTGTCAAAACTTATAAGCACATGTGAAGGGGGAGTGTTTCTGAAAATATAAAACTCTCGAAGTGTTCCAAACATGTTTTCTATCAAAAACACATTGAGAGATTTTCAAGAAAAATGGTTTTATGGCAACAATAGGACAGTCATGGAGTTATAAGGTGACTATTGATAGGAAATCCGTCCTATGATCTGCCAGATCCGGAGGGATCTACCCAATGACACCACCAATAGTTAGTACTAGAAGTCCTTAGGTATGATTGAAAAAAGGAGTAATGTGAGAAAGGAGAAAGAAGGGGTTGAAGAATTAAAAAGAAATATAATGAAAAAGGGTGAAAAGAAATAGCCCTCCATAATCAACCTTAGGGCAGAAACCGGGTTCAATTCATCTGCTACTGGTTGTCACTAGATGACACTGGTATTGAAGACCAAGACGTCATGGACCCAGTGACGCACTGCACTAAACCTTCTAGCCACTCAATTCCTCTCAAAAGGGATTTGTTTTATTCTCACTGGGAACCCTACGTAATCTATCGACTTTCTCTTAGAGATCGTTGATATTGAAGAAGGAGACCCTCTCCCTAGTCTCCGCTCAGGAAAACCAAAATGCACTTATTGAGTCTAGAGCCACGAGATTCATCGAAAGATCTCATAGGAACACTTGACATGACATCGCTTGTTGTTCATCAATAAGGACACAAGTGACATATTCTAGAGTCCTACGCAGATCTTAGCAATCTGCCAGAACATTTATGAGAAGATTCACATCTGTGATCTTCAGTGATTGAATGGAAACTCCTGCCAGGGTCAACATCAAGCAGCCCTGACAGCAGGTCACTTCGGTAACTCCCCGTGGATTACGCTTAGTGTGTCTCAAACGGTCTACAGTCGTGGGGTGATGCTTCGGTGTACCTCAGCGACTCATCTGAACTGCAGGTGTACTTCGGTATATCGCGTTATCTCACTTGTGGGACTCCAGTTCAGGAACGGCCTTTGTAAGAATTAGAGATGTGTTTTCACACTATGCTGTTAACACCCTCAAAATTCAAACTTGTAAGTGCCGGAATCCGCTTATTACTAACCTGTTTTATGTTTTCTTCTTATGGAAGCTTTGGAGCGGATTGATCGTGCAGATTTTCCACATGCTCATGCCAACAACACATGAAAGTTCTCATCAATATCAAAGGCAACAAAGTTAAAGATGATTCTTCGTCAATGTCAAAGAATCTACAAAGTATAAAGACTCGAGAACTACATCATTGGTAACCAAAAGACAAATAGAAGTGTGAGCATGGTGGAGAAAGGCGTGGAGACACCTAACCAACGAAGTTGACAACGGCAGACAACCACATTATCTGATCACAACGCATGAAGGAACAAAGAATCAAGACTATGCTATATCTACACACAAAGTTCAAGCTCGAGAAAAGTAAAGACCTAATCAAGTGGAGCATCTTTTGAATGACCACCCCTTAGGGGGAGATTGTTAGCCTTAATAGTTTTTATTAGAAATGATGGTCATTCACATTTAGGAACTTTGTAACGTGTGTTAGATATCGTATTAGAATAGTCAAAGGGCTCGTGGATTGGGCTAAGCTAAATGGTTAATCGTTTAGTTAAGCTAGCCTTGTATAAGCTCATGTAACCCAATCCAATCCAAGTCCATATCCACGGCCCATGCCAAGCCCATTAGGGTATTTCTCTCTTACTATATATACCCCTCAAATATGTCATTTGAGGGGTGTGCTTGAGTGTGTGTGTGTGTGTGTGGTTTTCCTTGAAGCAATATACAACTTATTGTTTTCATCTTCTTTCCTTTATCTCTCTAAATACATATACGATCTATCATCAAGTCACCACTTTCTCATCTTAATCTTTCTTGCTTCTCTCTTCGCATATCATCAGTTTGTGTATAACGTGGGTGTTTGTTATACGTGTTCTTGTTGTGTGATAAGGTATACGTGATAAAAGGGGCTTTACATGTGTAATCAATTGTTCAGGCTTAATATTGTCTCTGATAGTGTTAATTCAGCCTTTGTGACCACCAATGACCTGACTTGCTCTACCCTTTGGCATGCTAGACTTGGCCATGTACACTATAAAAGAATGCAAGATATGTCTAAGGATGGGTTAATCCCAGCTTTTGACATGGACACTAAAAAGTGTAAAACTTGCATGTTGACCAAGATAACCAAGAAACCTTTTCAGGGTGTTAGCCGTGAGACTAAGCTCTTGGAGCTTATACACAGTGACCTGTGTGATTTGCATGCCAATCCTTCTTTGGGGAATAAGAAGTACTTTGTGACATTTATTGATGATGCTTCTAGGTTCTGTTATGTCTATCTTTTACATACCAAGGATGAAGCATTAGATAAATTCAAAGTGTTTAAAACTGAAGTTGAATTACAACTTGGGTCCCAGATCAAAAGATTAAGGACTGATAGGGGAGGTGAGTACATGGATACTCTTTATTTTCAGTCTGTTGGAATTATCCATGAAACGACTGCCCCTTATACTCCTCAGCAAAATGGTATTTCTGAAAGGAAAAACAGGGTGCTGAAGGAGATGGTTAATTCCATGTTGTCCTATTCAGGACTAAGTTAAGGGTTTTGGGGTGAAGCTATGTTAACAGCTTGCTATTTATTAAATAGGGTTCCCAACAAAAGGAACAAGGTTACTCCTTATGAACTCTGGTCTAAAAGGAAACCCAACCTAAACTATCTCAGGGTTTGGGGTTGTAGGGCTGTTGTAAGACTCCCTGATCCAAAGTTGAAAACTTTAGGTGAAAGAGGCATTGACTGCATCTTTGTTGGATATGCTGAGCATTCCAAGGCTTTTAGGTTCTATGTTATTGAACCTAATGAATATGTTTCAGTTAACTCTATAATTGAATCAAGGGATGCAAACTTTGATGAGAATAGATTCTCATCAGTCCCTAGACCAAGTCAGAGGATTCCTAATGGAACTCATGACACTGGTGTATCAGAGGTCCCTGATGATGAACCATCAGTGGTCCTTGATGAGATTGTGGTTCAACAACCTGAACCTGTGCTCAAGAAGAGCAAAAGGGTCAGGACTCCAAAGTCATTTGGACCTGAGTTTCAACTATACTTGGTTGAAGGAACAAGGGATGAGGTCTCAGACCAATACTTCTATTGCTTCATTGTTGAGGATGATCCCAAGATATTTGAAGAAGCAATGAAGTCCCAGGATATTGCTTTCTGGAAAGAAGCAATTAATGATGAGATGGATTCCATCATGGGGAAAAACACTTGGGTGTTGGTTGATCTACCACCTGGTTGCAAACCTTTGGGTTGAAATGGATTTTCAAAAGGAAAATGAAGGTAGATGGAACTATTGAAAAGTTCAAGGCTAGACTAGTCATTCAGGGCTTTAAAAAAAAGTCAGGGATAGACTATTTTGATACTTATGCCCATGTGGCTCGTATCAGTACCATAAGACTGCTGAACTCTTTGGCTACAATTCACAATCTGATTATTCATCAGATGGATGTAAAAACAGCTTTCTTGAATGGTGAATTGGATGAGGAGGTTTATATGAACCAACCTCAGGGCTTCATTATGCCTGGCAATGAAAACAAGGTGTGTAAACTGATTAAGTCTCTTTATGGACTAAAGCAGGCACCTAAGCAATGGCATCAAAAATTTGATGAAGTGGTTTTGTCTAGTGGTTATGTTCTTAACCAAGCTGAAAAATGTGTTTATAGCAAATTTGATGAATCTGGTAAAGGAGTCATCATTTGTCTATATGTTGATGACATGTTGATTTTTGGCACTGACCAAAATCAGGTTGATCTGACAAAGGAATTTTTGTTATCAAGGTTCTCCATGAAGGACATAGGGGAGGCTGATGTTATCCTTGGTATAAGGATTAAACATGAAAGTAAAAGAATTTCTATCTCTCAGTCTCATTATATTGAGAAGGTGTTGAGGAAATTCAATTACTTTGATTGTACTCCAGTGAGTACACCTATGGATACTTGTGAGAAGCTAATGCCTAATAATGGCAAGGCTGTATCTCAACTTGAGTATTCTAGGGTAATTGGTTGCTTGATGTATGCCATGACTTGTACAAGACCTGATATTGGTTTTGTAGTGGGAAAATTGAGCATGTATACTAGTAATCCTAGTGCTCATCACTGGCAAGCAGTTCAGAGGGTACTGAAGTATTTGAAGAGAACTATGGATTATAGTCTCTCATATACTGGTTATCCTTCAGTGTTGGAAGGATACACTGATGCAAGTTGGATCAGTAACACTGAAGACAATTCGTCTACCAGTGGCTGGGTATTCCTACTTGGTGGAGGTGCAATTTCTTGGGCATCTAAGAAGCAAACTTGCATCACCAGTTCAACAATGGAATCTGAATAGCAGCTGCTGGTAAAGAAGCTGAATGGTTGAAAAACTTGCTTCTTGAGATTCCATTATGGCCTAAACCTATAGCACCTATTTCTATCCGGCGTGATAGTGCAGCTACATTGGCTAAGGCTTATAGCCAGATGTACAATGGTAAGTCTAGACACTTAGGTGTCAGACATAGCATGATTCGTGAGCTTATAATGAATGGGGTGGTATCTATAGAGTTTGTTAGATCTCAACAAAACTTAGCTGATCACTTGACGAAGGGCTTGGCTAGAGACTTGGTTATAAAGTCTGCTAAAGGGATGGGTTTAAGTCCAACTTAGTCACTGAATGCTAGGACACCCAACTCCCTCCTAAGGAAACTTGGGAGCTGAGTTCAATGTGGAAAGCTGAACATTCAGTGGACTGGAGCACATGTTCTATTTTACATCCCAAGGTTGTGTTGAGAACCTGCTGAAAAGGAGGATGAAGTCTTAACTTCTTAATGGTTATTTTCTTTGGAAAAGTGCTTGGCAGGAGCATGAATAAAGAGGAACCACCTATGTAAATGTTGAAGTTTTGCCGCTTCAGGGAGCTTTTGGACTTTTAGCTTTTACAACATTTATGAATTTGGATATGGATACATGGCTTGTATAGTGTCAGGAGCTTTTAAGAGTTTGAAAACTTGTGTGTGTTTTATCTTCAGGTATTCAAATGGGTTGAAGGGTTCAATTCTTAGAACACCCTGATTCTCGAATATTTGAACGTTTAATGTACTAAGATGGAAATTCAATCCTCAGGATATTTTCGTTTATGCACTTGTTTTGTTTAATGTTTGTTTTTCATGCAAAGGAAGTGAACTAAATTTGGGGAGGATTGTTGGAAAATTTAGTACACTTGTGGGATTAGTTCACACCTGGTAATGGGTCAGGAGGTACGGAGTGTACACCCATAAGGTCCCTGAACACCCTGACTCTTTTAGTAGAAAGTATTGCTAGTTGAAAGTACTGCTAGTGGAAAGTACTGCAAGTATTATAAAGTACTGCTAGTGGAAAGTACTGCTAGTAGAAAGTACTGCTAGTGGAAAGTACTGCTAGTATTATGAAAGTACTACTAGTGCTATGTAAGTACTGCTAAATGGCAGTTTCAACTGCTTAATGACCACGTTTAATTGGTCATGTAACCACTAATGGCTATAATGGGGATAATTATGAGGCGATTAATGGGCCGATTAATTCTCATAATTGCATTTGACTAGCTAAGAGTAATCTCCTATAAATAGGATATCTGTTTATGCATGAAGAACACACAGGAAACGATTAACACTTCTAAGCAAAAGGGTTATTGAATTGTGCCTAATTCTATAACTACATTTGGTCTTATCCCAAGTAGATATTCGTGTAACCCAGGCATTAGGGTCGAATAGTTTACTTTGGAAAGTGATTACACGATTCCAAGTGATATCTGGTAACCACCTAATGGTATTGCTATTGCTACTCATTGTCTTAACCCTGTTTTGGGCTCATAACCACCAACATGTCTATGCATTCATGCATCTTTTACAGTACTTTATTCGTAAGAAATCAACTCATATGGCTCCTTTATGCGGCTGCAGGACTAGGAAACTATGCTGAAACCTTGGCGTACCTGACATGACACATAAACCTTGGCGCATCATTGCTAAAGCAACTCATATGGCTAATGATTCATATTCCAGGTACACGTATATTCGGTTTCACATAGGATTTATGGATCTCAATAAGGTAAACGATGATTCTTATGGACTAATTTTGTGTAACAACCGTGTAGGAGAAAGTGCTAAGGAGAAAAATGTGAAGTAAGTGGTAGAACAGAAGAATGGTCATAGTCAGATGAAAAAGGAAAAGCAAGGTATATAATTTCGTGCAACGACCGTTGTGTGTGCAAATTTTATTTGGTTTTAGAAGCTACAATATACTTAAAGGGTCCATCTGGTATGTAACTCAAACATTTGGTTTCGGAAGCTAATTTCGTGTAACAAACGTCGTGAAAGTTTGTAATGTTGCAACAGGAAGAGTCGTCTTTGCTGAGCATGCTGCGTACTCTGGGCAAGGGAGAGTTGCTAAAGAAGGACTGCTTGATCATCAGGCTCATGTATCTACAGTGGTGAGTATTTCATATTATGTATTTTTCACGGTTCATGTGTTCAGGTTTTAAAAATTGTGTTTGTTTTTTGAATTCTAGCAGATTGTTGGTAGAAGAAGTATTCAGTGCCTTCTTCCATCAAAAGAACCTCTTCGAAACATGATATCGAAGAATAAATTAATGAAACAAATGAAGGAAACATTTGAAGTTGTCAATGATCACCGACGTCATTTTCCTATTACCAGTACTAATGAGAGCAATGACGAAGATGTAAAACAAAGACATTCGGAGGTAATATTTTTTTGTTTCATGGTGTTTTGTATGCGATCAAATCTTGAATGGTCAGTTCTTGAATGGACATTAAGACGATCAAAGGTAAAACACATGACCAACAGACATGTAAATGAATTCTTGACATTAAATTTTGTTGCAACTAATATTGTTTAAGCCTCCATTTTTCATTCAACAATGATAAAAAAAGGTGCACATTGAGAACAGTTCGTGCTCGGCTGTCACAACCCATCAGGGGCGTTTTTTCTGCTTATTTTCACTTCATCAGGGACGTTTGGATCTGCTTATTTTCAGCCCAAATAGGGGAGTATGATTCTGCTTATTTTCAGCCCAAACAGGAGCGTTTGGTTGCTTATTTTTCTGCACAAAATGGTTCATTTTGTTTGCTGATTTTCTGCTCAAACGGGTGCGTTTTGTTTGCTGATTTTCTGCACAAAAGGGTGCATTTTGTTGCTGATTTTTTCTGCACATAAGGGTGAGCTTTGTTGCTGTTTTTTTTTGTACAAAAGGGTTGTTTGGTTTGTTCTTTTTGGATCAAGTAAAAGATGCTTTTGTGAATGTTGTGTTTTGGCTGTGATTGTTTTTCATCCACAACTTTTGTATGAAGCCAACGTATACAAGATTCTTCAGCTGGTGCATGTTCAATATTGTTATCAATCACTAATGTGATAAAACGTTGTGTATTGTGTATTTGTTTTCTATAGAGATCAAAAGAAACCACATCGAACAATGTACTAAACAGAACCACCAAAAAAAATGAAAAGCGCCCCCGCCGCAACGTGGCGGATTTCATGCTCGTTTTTGTCAATATTGGTCGACATCAATATGTTAGGTGATATTTAATGTTTCGTGCTCTATTTATTTAAATGGATAACTCAACTCTGAAAATGTGGTTGGTATTTGTCATAGCAATCGCTTGTTTTTGGTTTTGTGATTCAGCATACTGTATGGTTAATATAGTTCTTGGAGTTTTATGGACCTTAGTTTACACATTCATAGAAATGTCTAAACTATATGTACAAGCTTTTATCACTATGATTATTTCATTATCGGTCTTGTAAGCTTATTGATTAAATGATTTATTGTAAACGTATATTTGGTACTCGACCTATACGTTATATTTACCTCTCATCAACAACCCAAACTGGTGTTCTAGACATACGTGATCGACAAAAAAAGCTTTAACTTTGAGTATCTTTGACACATAATAATATGATCATATATTATGTTTCTTCGAACATGATTTCCTACCTACTGTGAAACATAAAATCATTCTGAATATTCAGCATGTGTTGTTTGACTGATAAACTCAATAATTCTGTGATTTTATGGTTTTTAACATAGTTGTCAGGATCCCGAACCTGATCTTAGGATCTTACGATTTTACGATACTGCAAAGCAAAAACGATCCGGATCCTACATAGGATCTTTGCAAGCTTAAGATCTTATAGGATCGCGATCTTGACCATACGATCTTACGATCTAATCCGATCCGATCTTACTTTTCTCGGATTACAAACTAAAAAACTACAAATTTATGGGTTGTTTGTTTGTAGAATTCAAAAAACAACATCTTAATCTTTTTAAACATTTTATAATCATAATTTATGACAACATTTATATGAAACATTCATAGTATTTTGTGGTTATAATGTATTAGAATTTGTAGATTTGTATAAAATTACATAAACTATTAAGAAATAACATTAGAGTAGGATCTTAAGATCCCGATCCGATCTTACGATCACGATCTTGCAAAGACGAAAACGATCCTAGGTAGGATCCCGATCTTGACAACCTTGGTTTTTAATAGGTGGGATATGCTAAAATTCAATTTACGTGGTCTATTCAACTCGCTTTTTCAGTAACTTTCATTTGTTCTACCGATTTTTGTGTTCGATCTAGATTAAAGTATTCTAAACATGATTTTTAAAGCGTAAAGGATCAAATAACTTGTGTTCTAATGATACTTTATGTGAGAGAATATTTTTTAATCAAATAATTATAGGTTTAAGTTTTGTTTAAAAAGTTGTGATATTTATTTATTTGTGTAAATATTATGAGATAGTTAATTGTCGAAGAAAAAGTGGAAAAAGATTTACGGAAAAGATAAAACTATGATAAATAGCAAGGTTATAAATAGCGTGAAGTGTGGCGGTTTTGCGGTTAAGGTGAAGTTTTTGCGTTTATAAGGCGTGTCATAAGGCGACACAAAGTATGAAAATATTTATATATTAATATCATAATTCATATATATCGAGTTTACAAAAATATGTGGCATAAGACGACGTGACGATATGACTAAGCCTAATGCTTTTACGAGACTTTTACAAGCTTTTTAGAACAGTGATAAATAATGACACATGAAAATTAAGGTGGAACCCTACAAAAAATTAAGGTGGAACCCTACAACAGAGGTGGCATGAAAGCAAAAGAGGTTGTGTGGGTCACATTTTTAATGGAATATTAAATATGTCAAATGCTTTTTCATGAAACTTAAATACAATATTTAACTGTGTGCATGTTAAAGTGTCTTCATTAAATTTGGCAACATTCCGTTATTAAAAAAAAAAAAAAAAAATTTGGCACCGTAGCTCTGCCAAACTTTAGGAAGCCCCATCTCACATATGCCATCATGCTAGTAAAAAAATTTGTGGTACATTTGTAAACCGCTTTATTTTTCCTTTAGGCCCCTAATATATATGACTAAGATTTTAGCTTTAAAATATTTTCGTATACTTTACTTTTAGAGCATATTATTATATATACTATTGAGCGGGGCACGGTCTTCACAAGCCAAGTGTCAAAAGCCCATTTTCCGAACATTAATTGCAAACTTTTCTAACTTGGCAAAATAGTCTTTGAGATTCAAGTGGCGCTGCAAAATAAGTCCTGCATCATTAATTGCTATCTATAGCAATCTGGCAAAAATAGTCCCTAAAGTTTAAGCGACGTTGCAAGGTAAGTCCTGTAGAATTAATTGCTAACTATAGCAACCTGGCAAAATTAGTCCCTAAGGTTTAAGTGTCGGTACAAAGTAAGTCCTTTGAAGCCAATCCCGCTGTATCGTGCGGGTTTCACACTCGTTTTGTTATGAATGTGCGCATCTGTATTTAGTTATTTACGAATGCTATCGTAAGATATAGCCACGTTACAAAAGTTGGATATGTTCAAACAGGTTGAGTCATTATCACCGCTTCATGGCTACTATTTTCAACGAGTTTAATAAATGACTTCTGATTTCTTGTTGTAAAAACTTTGTTTTTTTTTTTTTCTTTTAATGATAGTTTATTGACTTTTTGTCAAATAATTTGCGGATTTTAAGTTTATCATTAAACAAATTTAAAGTGGATAAAATCTCTCTCTTTTTTATAGAGATCACTTAGAGTTTTTTGAACTTAAAAAAATACAGGCAAAAATACATATATATCTCTCTCAAAATGAATAATTGTATATATATCTTTTGTACAAGTTTTTTATGCACGTAATACAATGGTTTTTATGCACACTTTGAATATATATATGCAATTTTACATTTTCGAGAAATATATGCAAAAGCCCAAATAAACTGAACTTAAGACTTTTCAATAAAGGTGAGCAACAATTCCGAAGTAAAAACCAAACAACAAAAAGAAAACACGCAAAAAAAATGAATTTCAAAATCAACGATACGGTCTTAGTTTCTTAAAAGTTCGAAAATTTGGTTCGCTTTTTTTTTTTTTTTTTTTTTTTTGAACGGCGGCATTATATAAAAAGCTAGCAAACGCTAGCTAAAGAAAACAAAGTTTAAGGAATTACAATGGGGTTTCCTAACCAATTTAGCCATTTAAGACTACATTTTAGATTTCTAGATGAAATCCACAAGAAAAGAAAGATTGATGAACAATAGAATCCCAAATATTCACCTTCTTCGGTTTGGAGATCGAGAAAACAGTAGCATTACGGAAGTTTCATATAGACCAAAGCATAGTAGACACAATCCCTTCAAGAATAGACCTAGCATTTTTCGAAACTTGAGCGGAATCTAACCAAGCGAACCAATCAATGATATTGGAAACCTCCGGGATATCCAAACAACACCATCTAGAAAGAAGCCTCCATAAATCTCGAGCCAAATCACATGAAAAGAACAGGTGGTCTGCACTCTCACTGTACGTATTACAAATAGGGCATAGAAGAGAATTAACATCAATACATCTTTTATCCATATTCGTCAATGTAGGAAGCTTATCAAGACACAGCTTCCAAATGAACACATTTACTTTGATAGGAATGTGTCGCAACCATCTGGTCGTCATAAAAGTCCCCGATAGCAAGAAGTCATCTATAAAAGTTCTTGCGGATGAAACTATGAACCCTGAATTGCGTAATCCCCATTTCCAGCCATCAGAGGTGTTGGACAGAGACACGTCACGAACAGCCTGCAACATCTTATAAAATTGTTCCGATTCAGCCCCTCCTCTTGGAGCTCTTCTAAGCACGAGGGACCAGTCATCAAGATTTAAACGTTGAGAAACCGAACAGAACTTATTCGTATCTAAGGCAAAAACCCGCGGGAACTTTTCTTTTAAGATGTTCCCCCCACACCAGCGATCGTTCCAAAAATTGATGGATTGCCCATCGCCAACGGAACGAGAACATAAAGCAAAGAGATCAATCCCTTTTGGTTTATATGATAAGCCAAACTGAACCATCCTATACTAATATTTAAAGTGAATTACCAAAAGAGACTTGTATCGCTCTTCATATACAGATTTGAACTATTTATTTTCAATTTACCAAAATGGCCTGGGACCACAGCACTTGTCTATACCTTTTGTTTTTTTTTGATGAGATAAGCATTGAGTATGAAAGAAAAGACTAACGACCCATTACTTTTCACTTTCCCCATAAAATATTTATTCATCTTCTTCATATTTCCAATCTTACCTCAACCATAGACCAACACTCGATCTTTAACCTCCTGCTATCTTCCCCAACACATCTTGTGTGTATCTTTTGCAGTTTGCAACATGCCATCTTCCTCCTGCCATCTCCCCCAGCACACCTTAACAATGACCAACCTTGCCTCGCCCAAGCCCACCATGCAGCACCTCCCACGCCTAGCTCCACGCCCAGGCTCACCTTGCCTCGCCCAAGCCCACCATGCAGCACCTCCCACGCCCAGGGCCACGCCCACGCCCAGGGCCACGCCCAACAAGCACCACGCCCAGGGCCTCGCAATACACGTGTAGTGTTGTGATTTTATGTTTTAAGAGATCCAACGGATAACATTGAAAGTTCATTTTCGTAAATACCCTGTGCGAGAACCTGTTTCGTAAAGTAGCATAGAATATGTTCGTTTAAGAAATTTCCTCTAATATTTATTCAACTAATAAAATAATATATATTAGTTGTGATGCAAATAATCACGAAAGTCGATAAAATAAAAGACACATATATTAAACATTCGTAACATATCTTTATTTACTTAACACTATACTTTCCATTAAAAATTCACTCCACTCAAAATATCCCAATTTTTCGCAAAAATTTCAATCAGTTAAATATTCAATTCTTGATATGTTTGTTTATGGGCTGAGCTTACTTTCGATCATCAACGAGTGTAAAGCATGCTTATTGTCATTGTGGTTAGGGTTTCATCGACGAAGGTTCACGCCGGTATCAAACACAGTTAAATATTTCATTGCGAATCAGAATTGCGGATCGAAGGAATGCTCGTATCCAATGGGACAGTAAGCGGATCTCAAATACATCATCGTTGGAGCGACTCTCTTGTACTGATTATGTTATTAACTTTCCAGCTCATCTTAGCCTCAGTAGCCTAAGGAGTGTATGTGTTCGATTTGGATCCGTCTCAGATGTGTTTATTCCACAAAAGTTATCGTTATCTAAGGTGGGTAGCGTTTTGCTTTTGTTAGAGCTTCAGGTATCATGAAGAGTATTTAATCTTCATTTGGACCCCACGGGGTGCCACATCACCATAACACAAACCATTCAACATATCCCTTTATCATAACACAACACAACCTCTTTATTTGGATCCCACCACTTCCAAAAAAGGGTAAAAACGACTCCATTTTTAAAAATATAAACCGTTTATCTAAAATTAGGTCCCACTCAAACGACACTTTTGCAGGATTTTTCCTTCGCCGTCTACACGACGAAAGGTTCAATGGCGAGTGGCGGCGAGGCAAGGTGCTATGGCGGCGAGGCACCATTGCGTATCCATTCTTCTTCAATAAAGATCTAGAGTTCCTGAGACTAGGAGACACAACTTCAAGGAAATATTCTACGTCCTTGACACTTATCCCCGCCGCTGAATTTCCACAACCAGCAATCGAAGAGACTGCTACCAGCTTATGGAGTTCTGCTGTAGTGACATACGATAAGGGTGTTATGTTCGGTATTCATCATTGGCCACCATTGCGCAGACTCTACTACCGCAGCAAACAAATCAAACGGAAGCAAAAAGAGGATGTCTACAATACACTCAGGATCGTCTCCATCCAACAACTTGAAACAAAAGAACAATACGGGTACACATATATGAAGAACGTTGTGGTGAAACGGGAAGATGATAACGAGTACACTTTCAGCGAAACGAAATACTGGAACTTAAGCTTAAACAACATTGAAGATATGTATTTGCTCAAGGTTCAAAACAAGCTGCTATACTTTCCAAAAAGCACTCAGTATGCCTTCGTTACATCTCTCCTAATCATCATCAGAAGCTTCATTATTCAAGAACGTGTTGAAGACCTTCAATTGGGAGTCGAAAGCTACCAAACGAAGCGAAATCTGAGCAAACCAACGTTCGAGTATGAATGGATTAAAGGGGAAGCACAATACACGTTGAAGAAGTCATCGTCATTCGGATTCACCCACAAAAGTGACAAACAAGACATTTACTTCATGACATATGACAAAATTCATAAATTCTGTGATGCTACTCTTAAGAAAGTACGTGATGGCTTGGAAGTAAGACTCAAAGACCAAAAGAATCCAAAGGTTACGAAGAAGAGGTGGAACCCCAGTGAATCAAGAGAAGTCAAAAACTTCAATGATAAGATCAACCGTGTTATGAAACTTCGACAACAATTTAGGAGATTAGAGAGTTATGTGTGAGGACGACCATGACGTGTTGATATCCGAACTTTTTAGAGATCCAATTGGTTGATGTTGATATGTGACTGCTGTTGATTTGTAACAAATATTACAGGATTAACTCTATCTGAACGTTACTTGTAGTTAAGGATACTATGTAATAGCTAGATAAGTAGAACTTGTAGCTAGTCTAGAACTTTATTCGTAATATGTAATATGTAGGAACATTATGGCTTATGCACACATAACAATGCATGACCCATTATTTATAAGCAAGGACCCTGGGGTACGCTTCACTGTCTCAATCATGATATAAGGAACGGAAGCTTCTTACTATTGAGTAGACTCACTCAAAAAATTCCAAACAAATTTTCAAAAGTTTTTCAAAATTACGTTCAAGAGACAAGTATTCCCTCATATGTTCCAAAACTTCAAAAAGTTATTTCACAAATTAAGGGGGGGGGGGTACTTAAAACTCTTTGTTCAAAACAAATGTTCTTGCTTCTCTATTTCCTCTCACGTAATTTATAAAAAGGAATATTTTAATAATCAATGTTTTTCAAAAACAACATTCCTATGCTATTTTTGAGGGGGAGAAATTAGATTAAAATATGATTGATCAGAAAGTAATGGAATCTCATATGATCTTGACTTAAAACTTCACCCATGAATTGACGAAACATAAATCGTTAGTAATCGAAAAGACTTGTCTGGGACGGGTAATAATTTCAAGCTGGTCTTACCAGTGATGTAAACGTGTCTCGCAAAGGACTTGTCTTAGTAGATTGTACCATTTCGAGAAACTCTTGGTAGACATGAACTTTGGCGGGTCTAACCTTCTTATTCAAGAAGTGTTAACAAAATCAAGTTAGTTATTAGGGCTAGTTGTCACCTAAAAGCTGATAATGGATCTCTTTAACTAAGCAACGAAAACGTGTCTCGCATGGAATTGTCTATCAAAGAGTCGATCAATTCAAGATGTGCGAACTCTACCCTCAATGTGCAGATTTAAGTTAAAACAATATAAGCACATGTGGAGAGTGAGTATTTTTGAAAATACAAAATTCTCAAGGTGTTAACGAATATGATTGAAAAAAGGATATGAAATACGTCCTATGATACGCCAAAGCTGGAAGGATCTACCGAAGGAAAACACCAATAGATTAGAAGTAGAAAGTCCTTAGGTATGATTGAAAAAAGGAGTCATGTGAGAAAGGAGAAATAAGGGGTTGAAGAATTAAAAATAAAAGTAATGAGAAAATGGTGAAAAGAAATAGCCCTCCATAATCAACTTAGGGCAGAAATCTGGTGCAATTCATCTACTATTGGTAGTCACAAAAATGACACCGGTATTGAAGACAAGACGTCATGGACCCAGTGACGCATTGCACTTAACCTTCTAGCCACTCAAGTCCTCTTAAAAGGATTTGTTTCATTCTCACGGGAAACCCTGCATAATCTATCAACCTCTCACTCCGAAAAGTGTTGATATTGAAATAGGAGACACCACTTCAGTCTCCGACTAATAAAACCAAAACGCATAAATCGAGTCTAGAGCCATGAGATTCATCAAAAGATGTCTTAGGAACACTCAACACTTCTACACTTTCGTTCAACTTTAAGAAAACAAGTCGTAAAATTTAGAGTCCTACGCAGATCCTAGCAATCTGCCAGAACATTTATGAGAGGATTCACATACTTTCTCCTCAGTGATTGAATGAAAATTCCTGCCAATGTCAACATCAAACAGCCCTGACAGCAGGTTACTTCGGTAATCCTTTACGAGTTACGCTTAGTGTTCGCGGTGGTCCCAAACGGCCTACAGTCGTAGAGTGATACCTTGGTTATGAGATTATTCAAGGAATGCGCTAGCGATCTGGGATGTACCTGTACAAAATATCCAAACACTTACGTCGAGAACTTTAATGCTAACTGTTTTCATGCAGATTCTCATGGAGACCCGGAGTTCCAGCAAAAGACCAATACCACCACAATTATCATCAACATCCATATCCACATGCTCATATCCACTTCATAAGACATTATCATCAAATATCTAAGCAAAGCAAAGTTCAGAAAGAGTCTACATTAAAGTCGAAGAATCTGCAAAGTTAAAAGACAAAGATCAAAACTAAAGAATGGAAGCTTCACATGTATGATTTGTTAACTTCACCAGAAGTATGAGCATGTTGGAAGAGACGTAAAGCACCTGCAACAAATACATTGATGAAAGTCAGATAACACTGTTCTTTGATCACAACAACATGAACAAAGAACAAAGAAGTAAAGTTTGAAGACATCATCAGCTATGAAAGTCAAAGATCATAAGACGTCAGACAACCAATAAATAAAGACCATGATGACCAACCCTTAGGGCGAGATTTTTGGGATTACGTGTAATCAGTATAAAGTATCAGTCATTAGTTTATGTAATGTGTCATATCACGGCTTATATGTTAGTTATTAATCCATTAGCCTATGTAGTAAGCTTATGGGCTTTGAATACTTTCTAGAAACACCACATAAGGTTGTTGCCCTAGTTTAGCACTATAAATACAATGTAAACCCTCCTTAGAGGGTGTTGGTTTCATTTTATGCAAAGTCATTGATAACGCCTAAAATGAACATGTTTTTAGTAGCGTTATTGTTAGTTTTGTGCATGATAATCGGCTATATTTACTCATAACTGTTGCAAAAGTGCAAAGATGCGTATTGTGTATGTATATGTAGCCAGGTATCACGAATAACGAGGAAATGAAGTTTTTATGCACATTTTGGAAGATTCTCGAGGAAGGAAGTTGAGCTAGGAAGCTTTTGGATTCAATGATTAAGAAACGCAATGATTTCTAAGTATCTACGGCAAGGAAAGATCAAGTTTTGCCTTGGAAATCATCAGCGAGAGCAAAGAATGAAGCGTATAGGAGAAAAGTCAACAAAAAGTCAAAACAGCACAAACCCAGCCGATCGGTCGTAACCCGTAACCGGATCCGGCTGGGTAAATGGTCAAGGCAAAACCGATTCGGTCGAAGATGAAACCGATCCGGTTTCTGGCACTGCAGTTACACAAAGTCGCATTTATTGTTTCCTTAACTCCCCATAATCATTGGAGTCCGATCATTTCTTGATATTTACTTGTTGGGAACGTTTTTGGACAGTTAGGCAAGCACCTTTGGCTATATAATGAACCTAGTACTAGTATACTAAGTGTGACACAACCAAAATTGTATTAGTTTACACCAAAACTAATACCAACCATATTATTCAACCCAAAAACTTAGTACTTACTGAAAAACGTCTAGGAGCAAGGAGGGAAACATTCTCATCCATTGTTTTGGTAGTTTGGAGTTGCGCGGTGAACCTAGGTGATTGGAGGCACGTGGTTGCTACAATCCACGAATTCTAATTCTTGTAATCACAAAAGTTTAGGTATTCTATGAACTTTGTTATGGAATTCTATTCTCTTGAATTGTTGGAATTACTTTGTTACTATTTGTGTTTAGTTATTATTATTATTATCATGGAGTAATTTTGGGGATATACTTGTGTGTTGGGATGTAGTTAATCATAGTAGTGTTCTCAAAATGTGATGCATGTACATATGATCTTGTTTAAATGAGTTTGTTGGAAAAATACTAGTCTTGGTTTGATTTGTTGATAAAACATGTTTTAAGAAAAAGGACCGAAAGGATTTCTCTTATGTTTTATTCCAAAAAGTGAAGTGACAAACTAGTATGGGGATATGGTGATTGACAACCACCATGTTTGTTTATTAAAACAAGACTAGGAATATTTTCATCACGAAGGGTCGAAAGATTCGTAAGAACAACTTTAATAAGAACATGTTGCAAACAAATGGAATTTCTATAGGATAATCATTGGGATAAGGACCGAAAGGATTACCTAAATGTTTTTGTTCTTAGAATGATTTTTTCAAACACATACCATAGTTGAGGAATCATTTGCTTATGATTTGTGCATCATATAAAGAGTATACACCAAACCTTCATGAATACTATTTATGATTGATTATAGACTACACACAAGTATATATATATTTCTTATTGAATTATGCTATAACATAATTATTTGGGGAAAGCCTTGACAAGCTTTCTTGTTGGAATCTTTTTAAATAAATATCTTTCATACACAAAATCCCTTGGGACGATCTCGACTTACCAAACTTTGCTATTGCGGATGAGTATACTTGCTCGTATGTGTTAATAGGTTAGACGGTTAAATCGTGTTTATAAATTTTTAAAACTTGCACCAACCGGGCACATCAAGTTTTTGGCGCCGCTGTCGGGGATTTTCTTTAATTTTCTGTAAAATTGATAGTATTGGAAGTATTTATAATAAAAAAAATAAAAAAAAAAAAAGTTTTGGTTACAAACTAACCGATTCGGTTGGTTATCCAACCGAATCCGGTTAGACCTTCTGTGTTGATTTTTATTTGCGATTTTATTTGTTCTAGACTTCTTAGTTATTTGTCTTATGATTCTTAGAATAATTCTGGTAATTTTATATTCTCTTTGCAGATTATGTCTTGTAGTTTAATTATTCCTAGATTTATTTTTTTTCTTTATATTTGTTATTTATTTATTTGGTTTTAGTTAATTATAGTTTTTATGGTTAATGATTAGATAGTTATATTTTTCAGTTATTAGTTTAATTATTTTTATGATAGATTTTAATTGTTAGTTTTTTAGTTTTAGTTTTAGTTTAATGTAATTTATTATGTTATTAAATTGTTGGTTTATGAAGAGTTTTCTTTATTAACTAGAATTTAGTACATCTTAACGAGACCTTAATTGCATATTAAAAAAAAAAAAAAAAAAAAAAAAAAAATCGATCAAACCGATCGGTTGCAACCCGCAACCGGATCCGGTTACAGTTTCTGTCTGAATTATTTTTTTTCAACTAACCGATTCGGTTGGTTATCCAACCGATTCGGTTGGTTATCCAACCGAATCCGGTTAGAGATTCTGAGTTGATTTTTATTATTTTTAGGTCTTGAGTTTTAACTTGTGTTTTTAGTTTCGTTAAGTGTCTTACATTGTTTAGTTTATGTTTCTATAGTTTGTTCTTGTTTTTACTAACTCTAACGTTAACATTCGTGTTTTGTTTTGTTTTGTCAAGTTGTCTAGTAATATGGATAGTTTGAGTGGAATCTCGAAATACCTTCGTACTTTGGATGAAATGTTCAAGGATACGGGAAGTTCATTAGAAAAGATTGGAGGTATCTTAGAAGAAAGTAAGAAAGAATTGGGAATTGATACGGGAACTGTGGAGGAAATTGCTGAAAATAAGGTTCAGCTACCCAAGAAAGGAAGAGTCGTAGTGTTCACACAAGCACCTTTAACGGTGTATGATTCACCGCTAATGAGGTTTGGAACGCCTTGCAGTGTGGAAGGAATAAGTGCTTGGGATGCGCAGCTTAATATGGCTTATGGAGAAAACTATATTTTGGAGAAGGTTCTTGACGAAATTGGTCATGTACGATTGGACTATGAAGCATATGGAAGAAAGATGGTCAAAAATCTGAAGGTCAATATTCATGGACATATTTTTGAAACTGACTTTGTTGTAGTAGAAGAAGGGAATGCGGATGAACCTAATGTGTGTTTTGGTCGAGATTTTCTTGTCACGACCAAGTGTCAAGTGGATTTTGCAATGGGAGAGATGAGAATTAATATAACTGATCTGGAAGAAGGAAAAGGAGTAAACGAGATGTTAGTGGAAGTTTGTGCAAACATGGAAGAGAAAGAGGTGGAAGTGGTTAAGATGGGAAAAGCAAATCGGAAGAAACCGACATCGAACAAACTAACCCCAACAACAACCTCTACTACCAAAAATGACTCCACACCATCATCACCGACTACTACTCTCAAACCCTTAACCGATAAGCAAAAAGAAGCTATTTTAGAGAATCTAGAACAAAAGTTTCTTGAGCTTAATGAAAAGAAACCGGTGATAGAAGTACTCCTAGATTATGTGCTTTACCGTAAGAAGTTGGATGCATTGATGCTAGCAAGAGCTAGGTTGGAAGGAAAGAATCTCACGGAGGAGGAGCGAGATCTAATTTTGTTTAAAGGCATGCCGAGGAAGGAAAAGGATCCGGGTAATTTTGTGTTGCCAATCAAAGTGAATGGAACAACACATGTCTATGCTTTAGCCGATACGGGGTCGAGTGTTAATGTGATGCCGTATCCATTGTTTAAAACTTTGGGACTAAGTAATCCGCAACCTAATCATTCTAAGCTTACTATGGCGGATAACTCTCAAGCGAAGGCAATGGGAGAGGTGAAGAATGTGAGAGTGCAAATTGGATATCAACCGTATTTGGCAGATTTCCTTGTCTTAGATATTCCGGTGGACAAGAGTTTACCATTACTATTGGGGAGACCATTCTTACGAACTTGTGGTGCGATTATAGACATGGGAAGAGGCACTTTGACTATTGATGATGGGATTTCGATGCAAACATACTACCCAAAACCAAGAGGGCCAACTTTGGAATTTATGGAGGATTTGGAATGGATGGAAGCAGGTGATGATTTAACATGTTTTGAAGTGGGACGTAATGTCCAAGGTAACCCAATGTACGGACCGTTAGCTCCGCCTTATTTTGATATAGAGGATGAAATGGAACGTGCATTAGCGGTAGAAGCTTTCTATAACCCATTCAAAAACATACTAGTTTACAAAAAGCTGACCGACTTTTTAGGTTCTTTACCGGTGCAACTTAAGAATTTGAAGTGGAGACCCGAAGGGTCGGGGACTTACAAGAGACAAACCGGAGATGGAGCATGGCATGTTAAGTTTGATATACTATGTCCGGACGGACGAAGATTTATGAGAAAATTCAAAACTTTTGAAACGTTCCGTGAGTTGACCGGAAAATTTCAAAGCGAGGATATTCTAAGACAAGAGTATTTTGAGGAATTTTGAGGAGAAGACAAGAGGCCGTAATAAACAAGCAATTATTGCTTGAATTTCATGAACTATTTCTTTTTGATTTGATTCATTTAGGATTTTTGTTTCTTATTTATTTTTTTTATGATTGAGTGATTTGGTTAATGCATTATAACTTTGAGTTTTGAGATGAATTTGGTTTAGTTCATTAGTTTGATGAGTTGAGATTGATTTTTTTTTTAGATTGGATGATTGTTCAAAATTTCATATGGTGGGTGAATGTTGTGTGAATCTTTAATAGAATTTTTGAGTAAAATTGTTGCTTGGAAGGTAAATGCCTAAGTAACATGTAAAAATGCAAAATTTGGTGAAATGCATACCGAAACGGTTGTGTCCTTGACTGAACCGGTTGCAATTGAGTATAAAACCAAAAATTCACTTTTTTCCAGAAAAAAAAAAAAAAAAAAAAAAAAAAAAAAAAGAACACACACACACTAATTCTCCAGGTGGTTTTGCAAAAATTCGTCCAAGAGAAGCAGATTGGAGTTTGTTTAAGTTGTAGGAAAACATCATGACACCTAAACAAGTAAGCATCTACAGTCAATTAACTCAATTAAGGTTTTATTAAAGCATTTGATTCGAATTGGATATTAGGTCACCAATTTGGGGGTTTTTGTTATAATTCGAATTAAGTTGTAATATTTTAAGATTGAGTGGGTAATTGATATAGGAGTGCATTGCAAGAAGGATTGGATTGATTGATTCAACATAGGATGAATAATAAATGATTGAATTTTCGGATTTTATTTGGGTTGTGCTTTTGAATCAAGATAAGTTGAAATAAGTGATTCCTAATGATAGATGATGCGTTATTTTTAGAGTGATAGATGCCACATTATTGGAACTAATGAATGAAGGATATAGGTTTATAAGTTGAATTCTAAGATGTTGATTGATGATGTTTGATGTTTTGAGAAGCGAGTTAAGAATAATTCAAGGATGTGGAAATCATTGTGGATGATAGAATGCGATCTAAGAGTGATTTGGGAATTAGAAAATTCGAGTTTAAGAGGATTAGGAGGCAAAAGCCTTATGCAGTCTGCACAACCGATTCGGTTGCGCATTGCAACCGAACGGTTGGTGTTTGACCATTTGGAAACCGATTCGGTTGGTGATCCAACCAAATCCGGTTGTGGTTTCTGTATTAAATTTTTTGGAATTTTGAAATGAATCTTAGAGGGTTCCTTGAACCTTCTTGTTTGTTCTAACACTCTCATATGGTCTTATATTTGTGATTTCTACAGAGAATTATTGTAGGGAGCTCGAGTGGGGAGGAAATTCCAATGAACCCGCTTGTTACAAAGTTTTGTGAAAGAAACGAGAAGAAGAAGGTTAAGTATAGTGTGAAGACGGAGGCAAATGCTAATTTAAAGTTCAAAAATCTCACCGACGGGGAGAAACATGCTTTTCGGGAAAGATTGTCGAAGTTACAACATAGGACATGTTTGGTTCCGAGGGTGATTGATTGGGATTTATTTGAGGAATGTGATTGTGAAGATGAGTTAAGAGGAATGATGCGAACGTCTTATGTATATCCAGGAGATGGGGATTCGTTCAATGATTTGTCATGGGAAAGAGCATTTAGCGTCAATGAAGAGGTCTATCGAGAATGGTGTATGGAGTTTTTTTCAACCATGTATTTTGAAAGAAAGGTGGATGTTCGGAACTTGATGACGGAGATTTGTGTTTGGTTTAGGCTTTGTGGAAGGGATCATGCTTACACGTTGCCAGCTTTTGGCGTGGCTCTTGGTTTGTATGAGCCACATGAGGTTAATCATCGATTATTTGAAACTCACTTTTCTAGACTTCGGAGGTTTGAAAAAGACTATCCTAGTATTCCCGCTTATTGGAATCAAGTGGGAGATCCTACTTGCGCTAGGAGGAATGCTTCAACCATCAGGAATCCGTTGATGAGGATACTTCACAAGTTGATAGTGACCGGGCCATTTAATAGATTTGGAAGCATGGACAAATGTCAGAAACCGGACTTATGGGTTATGAAGTTGATGGAAGAAACTAAGGACGGTAATGCCACTTGGCAGATAGCCGAATATTTGTCTAGGAGAGCCCCAGGAATCAAGAGCAACAGTAACATTTGTGGAGGACATTTTGTGACAAAATTGGCGAAGAATCTTGGGTATTATGTTGATGAGGAATTGGCTAAGTGTGGAGAGCCAAAGTATAGTGATACGTGGACTGCGCAAGGTTTTTGTAATGCTTTGAATAGGAGATTGAAAACCTTAGGGTTATGGATGGAACCAAGACAACAACAGCAACCACCACAACAGCAAGGGAGTATACCAATGGAGAACGTGCAAATGGGTACGTCCAGTAGTTTTGATTCAGGTTGGGGAGAGTGGAACAAACATTTAGATGAGATTCAATGTAGGGATGTATGGAGAGACTCGATGATGTTGAGAAACAACTACATCAATGATTATTCCATGCCTATTTTTCAAAACATGGCTCGTGAAGCCAATTATGAGTTGCCACCCTACAATCCACCCAATGTTCCGCCATATCCTTTCCCTTACACTTCTTATCCTGGACCCTATCCGTATCCATATCTTGGGTACACACCGTTTCCTGATCCAGTACCCCCATATGGTCGATTACCTGAAGTTGGTGGAACAAGCCACGATGTTGGAGGATCATCATCAGGAGTTGGAGGAAAGAAGAAAAAGAAGAGGAGAGTTCGTTCGGAGATTGTGGATGAAAACTACATAACCGAAAGTGATGATGATGAGAATGATGATGAAGAAGGAGATGACATGAGCGAAGATGAAGAGTGATTGTGGATCATTCGTGAATTATGGTTTCAAGGACAATGGGTTATGATGTGTTAAACAATAATATTTCTATCTTTTTAGATTGATTAGCATGTTTTGCTTGATTCTATCTAGTTTTTAGTTGCATTTGTTTGTTTGTTTTGTGTATTGCGTGTTGCAGTTTTTGTTTGCAGGATGGATGTGTCGGAAGCTTATTGATGGTCAAATATTTGGAGTTGGATAACTCACATGCTTTCTTATGACCCAATATGCATATTGCATATTCTATCCCGTGGTATCTTTTAACTATTTTTTTTCCCATTTTCTTTACTTTGAAGTTCATTTTTCATTACATTGAGGACAATGCAAAACTTAAGTATGGGGGAGGGAAGAAAATAGGAAAATGATGTGCATTTTTATAACTTTTGGATGCAAGTGATTAGAAGAAATTCGCCCTTGTTGGTCTAGTTGTTTTCACGCATAATTGATATTTATAACCTGAGATTTCAATGGTTAAATGAGATTTTTTGAAAAAATTTTGGATTTGAACCAAATTACGGAAGTAATTCAATTTGGATTCGATAGCATTTTCTAGCATGCATAATAGCCTTTTTCCACACTTTTGTGAGGTTTCTTTTTGTATAAAACACATCTTTTGTTTTATATTTGCTATGAGTGTGCCGGTGATTATGTCGATTCTAGAACTTGTACTAGTTATGCATTACGGTTAAAATCACTTTCGAGTGATTTAAATATGTTCAAATGATAAGAGGCACCTTAGGATTTAACCAAATGGCCTTCCATTTACATCTAATGATATATTAGCTAACCACATTGGTTAGTTAATCACCCATATGGACCCATTTGTTAGTGCTTATCTTTAGCACTAGATACCCTTAGTACACCCTTCCGAGCCAATCTTTTCGTTTTGATAAACTCAGAAAATTACAAAAATATTTTACACTTTCAAGCTTTAGCCAACCCTTATCAAGTCTATTGGTTTGTTGCTAGTTGTTTGGAATGATTGGATTGTTTTTGATGATTATGAAGAAGCTACACTTTGTTTATAGTGTGTACCATTTTCCATCTTAAGAGACGTCTTTCTCGATTTTTTTTGGTGTATGCTTACACTAAGTGTGGGGAAAAAAAATGGTTATAGCCAATGTGCTATATTAAGATGAAGTATGTTGGAGATATTGATTAGCCAATGTGCTAAGAAGTGATATATATATTTGGAGATCGATATGTGAAGAGGTGAAATAATCATTTTCGGGATTGTGGTTTGTATGATGGCTCGCAACATGGAGGTTTAGACTTGATTTTATTTTTATTTTAACACCAATTTCATAAACTATCCCATGCCTTATCCATAGCTTTTATGAACCCTTAGCCTTAACGTTATAACCCGAATAAAAGCCCTCTTTGATGAATTTATTTTCTTTGTTTTGATACTTGTACAAGCTTATGGTAAAAAGCATTGATCATGACTAGGCAATGAGTGATTTACATATACCTACCAATATATGAGAGTTGAGTGATTTTTCTACATCATTCGTGAGGTGTTCTAGTTATGTTATCTAAAGTATTTTGGTTCATTCTTAAATTTTTTTCACATATTATAAGCCAACCGATGATTACCTTTTGGGGTAATTGTTACATTTTTTTAGAACCATGGCGTCAAAGACCAATGAAATAAATTTTTGCAAATGTTAGACCTACTCGAGGGCGAGTAGAGCTTAAGTGTGGGGGAATTTGATAACGCCTAAAATGAACATGTTTTTAGTAGCGTTATTGTTAGTTTTGTGCATGATAATCGGCTATATTTACTCATAACTGTTGCAAAAGTGCAAAGATGCGTATTGTGTATGTATATGTAGCCAGGTATCACGAATAACGAGGAAATGAAGTTTTTATGCACATTTTGGAAGATTCTCGAGGAAGGAAGTTGAGCTAGGAAGCTTTTGGATTCAATGATTAAGAAACGCAATGATTTCTAAGTATCTACGACAAGGAAATATCAAGTTTTGCCTTGGAAATCATCATCGAGAGCAAATAATGAAGCGTATAGGAGAAAAGTCAACAAAAAGTCAAAACAGCACAAACCCAGCCGATCGGTCGTAACCCGTAACCGGATCCGGCTGGGTAAATGGTCAAGGCAAAACCGATTCGGTCGAAGATGAAACCGATCCGGTTTCTGGCACTGCAGTTACACAAAGTCGCATTTATTGTTGCCTTAACTCCCCATAATCATTGGAGTCCGACCATTTCTTGATATTTACTTGTTGGGAACGTTTTTGGACAGTTAGGCAAACACCTTTGGCTATATAATGAACCTAGTACTAGTATACTAAGTGTGACACAACCAAAACTGTATTAGTTTACACCAAAACTAATACCAACCATATTATTCAACCCAAAAGCTTAGTACTTACTGAAAAACGTCCAGGAGCAAGGAGGGAAACATTCTCATCCATTGTTTTGGTAGTTTGGAGTTGAACGGTGAACCTAGGTGATTGGAGGCGCGTGGTTGCTACAATCCACGAATTCTAATTCTTGTAATCACAAAAGTTTAGGTATTCTATGAACTTTGTTATGGAATTCTATTCTCTTGAATTGTTGGAATTACTTTGTTACTATTTGTGTTTAGTTATTATTATTATTATCATGGAGTAATTTTGGGGATATACTTGTATGTTGGGATGTAGTTAATCATAGTAGTGTTCTCAAAATGTGATGCATGTACATATGATCTTGTTTAAATGAGTTTGTTAGAAAAATACTAGTCTTGGTTTGATTTGTTGATAAAACATGTTTTAAGAAAAAGGACCGAAAGGATTTCTCTTATGTTTTATTCCAAAAAGTGAAGTGACAAACTAGTATGGGGATATGATGATTGACAACCACCATGTTTGTTTATTAAAACAAGACTAGGAATATTTTCATCACGAAGGGTCGAAAGATTCGTAAGAACAACTTTAATAAGAACATGTTGCAAACAAATGGAATTTCTATAGGATAATCATTGGGATAAGGACCGAAAGGATTACCTAAATGTTTTTGTTCTTAGAATGATATTTTCAAACACATACCATGGTTGAGGAATCATTTGCTTATGATTTGTGCATCATATAAAGAGTATACACCAAACCTTCATGAATACTATTTATGATTGATTATAGACTACACACAAGTATATATATATTTCTTATTGAATTTCGCTATAACATAATTATTTGGGGAAAGCCTTGACAAGCTTTCTTGTTGGAATCTTTTTAAATAAATATCTTTCATACACAAAATCCCTTGGGACGATCTCGACTTACCAAACTTTGCTATTGCGGACGAGTATACTTGCTCGTATGTGTTAATAGGTTAGACGGTTAAATCGTGTTTAGAAATTTTTAAAACTTACACCAACCGGGCACATCAGTCATTTTTTCTTATTATCATAAGAATGATTCCCTCCATTCTCTCTCTCCAACTGTAAATACAATGTAAACCCTCCTTAGAGGGTGTTGGTTTCATTTTATGGAAAGTCATTTTTCCTTATTATCATAGGAATGATTTCTTCCATTCTCTCTCTCTAACTTTCTCTCTCTAGAATTATGTGTTAATTTATCATTATTGGGAACCTACAAAATCATATGTGGCTTTTCCTTAGATTTTGAAGACTGAGCAGGCTATGGACCTAGAAGTTATTGCTACTATAGATGAGGTAAAAAGGGTTGTGTGGGAGTGCAGTCAAGACAAGGCACCAAGACCCGATGGGTTTACTTTTGATTTTTTAGAAGGTTCTGGTATTTGGTTGGTGATGATGTCTTTGGTGCAGTGAACGAGTTTTTCTCTTCAGGTACTTTTTCTAAAGGCTGTAATTCTTCATTCATTACTAAGATACCTAAGTTTCATAACGCAAATATGGTAAATGATTTTTGTCCTATAAGCCTTATCGGGTGCCAATATAAAATCATCAGTAAGATTTTGGCAAATAGATTATCTTTTGTGATTGATAGTCTCGAGAGCGTTGAAAAATCGACCTTTATTAAAGGAAGGAAAACTTGATGGTCCGTTTATTCTTAATGAGATGTTGTCATGGTGCAAGCAACATAAACAAAAGGCTATGATTCTAAAGATCTATTTTCAGAAAGCGTATGATTCTGTTAGATGGGATTTTATTGATGACATTTTAACTTGTTTTGGGTTTGGTGATCGATGGCGAAGTGGATTCAAGGATGTTTTTAATCATGTATAGGATCCGTGTTAGTAAATGGATCTCCTGCTAATGAATTTCAGTTCAAAAGGGGATTGAGACAAGGGGATCTGTTGTCTCCTTTTTTGTTCCTTCTTATCATGGAGAGTCTTCATATAAAATTTCAAAACATTATGGAAAAAGGTTTCTTCTTTCTTCTTCTGATCGGGAATTGTCGAAAGGTAAATTTCTCTCATTTATTTTATGCATTGGAAGATGGTCGAGTTCTAACACTGGTGCCCTAGTTAAATTGTTAAAATGTTTTCATTTGACATCTGGTTTAAATGTTGACTTTCACAAATCTTCGATTATGAGGTTAAATGTTTTGGTTGGAGATGTTGAGGAGTTAACCACTTGTATTGGATGTAAGGTTGTCAAGAACTCGGGTACATATCTTGGGATCAAAGTTGGGGAGAATATGTTGAGAATTAATTTTTTAGGCGGGAGGTGATCTCTAAATATACTAATAAATTATCGACGTGGAAAGTAAAAACTCTTCAGTGAGAGATCGGTTGACTTTATTAAAATCGTTGCTGGATGCACTTCCAACCTACTACATGTCGATATATAAGGCTCCAAAAGCTGTTGTTACTTTCTTGGAATCGGTTCATAACAAGGTCTTTTTAGGGGCGGACATTGATGAACGGAAAATGACTCGGATAGTTGGAAGAAAGTGTTGGCCAATAGAATTGATGGGGGTCTTGGAGTGAATAGCATATTTGCATTGAACCATGCATTGTTATTGTTGGGTTCAGTAAATACCCAAACCCCTTAATCTAGGATTTGAATAGAAAATAGCCCAAGTGTTTAATCCGTTAACACAAACAGGTCACTGAGTGCATAGTCTCTCAGTGAGTCGTCTTCAGGATACTCAGTATGAGGCGAAGAAGAAGTCTCTCCACTCAGTAAGGCGGAACTTAAAGGGCGAAGACTGAGTCAAGAAGAAGATGATGGATTCAGTGAGTGATGACAATAACTCACTGAATCCCTAAGATTCCTCTCCAACTTCTTACACTGAAGACAAACTAAAGTAGAAGACTGAAGGATGTAAAGACTGAAGAAAGAGCGGGACAAGGCGGGAAAAGGTTGAATCAGATAAGACAAAGTCCTTATCAACCAAATTCAACTTTCCCTGAATGGCAAAAGATCAGGCTCAGTGTCATCACTGAACTTAGGAAAGTAGTCTTGTCTCTTACCTAGAATAGTCTTTGTAAACAGAGACAAAATACATCAGTATTTTGTCTTCTGTATGATGTCAGTTTGTCACTTAGGAAAGAGTCAAATATCATACATGTATAAATAGCATAAGAGATGGAGTGAAAAGGTTAAGCTTGTGAATTGTAAAAACACACATACACGCAAGCCATCTTTTCACTCCTCCAAATACAACTTAGTTCCTGAGATAGCTCAGTGAGCTCTAAGAGTTGTGCTCAGACTTAGCCTGAGCTTAGAGAGGAGTCACCCAACTTTGTCATTTCAATCCCAAGTACTATTCCGCAAGTACTTGGGTAACGTATTCTTTGTGGATTTATTTCTAATAAGAATATGATGTTGAAAATTACTTAGTGTGTTTTCTTATGTTAATTTCAGTCATAGTTCACTAATAACTTGTTTTATATACTTAAACTGTTTTAAACGATAGTGAACGGGGAACAACAAGTGGTATCAGAGCCAGGTTAATTATAAAACTCATTTTTTAGGCCTCTCTAAAAGTTTTTAAATTAGGATCCTAAATGGCTGAAATTGATGTACCCCAACTAGTCGATAAAAAGGGTGGAGCTTATTCAGCTGTTGCCCCTAGACTTGAAGTTGGCAAATTCAACCAATGGAAAAAGCGAATGCTTTGCTATTTGATTGGGATGGAACCTTATTATATCAAGTGTATAAATGAAGGTCCATTTGTCCCAAAGACTGCTGAAGGGTTGCCCAAACCTGAAGCTCAGTGGACCCAGGATGAAAGGAGAGTGGTCAACCAGGACCAAAAACTCAAAAGTATCATAATATCTTGTCTTCCTGACGATATTATGGAGTCTGTTATAAGCTATAGTACAGCTAAGCAAACCTGGGATGACCTAGTTCATAGTCATGAAGGACCATCTGATACCAAGGAAAACAGGATAATGGACCTGAAACTTGAGTATAACACCTTCAGGGCTAAGGACTCAGAAACTCTCTCTCAAACTTACACCAGATACAAAACTCTTTTAAATGAACTTTCTAATGATGGTGTTAAGTTGTCCAAACATGAAATCAATGTTGGTTTTGTCAACAGTCTCCCTGAGATGTGGTTGAATTTCTCTCAGGGACTCAGGAATGCTAATCATATCCAAAATCTTGAGCTTCCTGAAATTTATGGGAAATTTGTCTATGAGGAAAATCTCATCAACAGACGATACCCTGACTTAAAGAAGTCTCAGGAAGTCAAGAAGTCCCTGACCACCACCTCATCACCAATATCAACTGCTTTCTATTCTAACAATGTTGTTCAAGATTTTCAGGAAAGTTCTGATGATGAGCCTGATGAGAGATCAAGTGAGGAGTACCTAAATGACCTGAACACTGAATTTCAGGAAAGGGCACTCCTTGCTAACTCTCGAAGGTTTATAAAAAGAAACAAAGGTTTTTCGAATGCCAAAGCAAATGAGGAAACTGAATGCTTTAAGTGTCACAAAAGAGGTCATTTTGCAAAAGACTGTTTTTCAAAAACAATATCTGAACCCTCTTATAAACCATCAGGGTCAAATCAGTCCTCAGGCTTTAGCAAATTTCAACCAAAAATCTATCAGTCTCATCAAAATTTTCAAAATAAATCTGATCATAACAAAACTGTTGACTTTGAAGCTAAGTATAAGAAAGTCAAAGCTAAGCTTGCATTGCTCGAGGCCAGACCCTCAGAAACAACAAAAAGTGTTCAATCTGTGTAGGGTAAAAACAAAGGCCTTGTTGCTGAGACCTTCGATTGGGATGAAGAGCCAGTGTCATCAGATGATGAAATGGTGCATGTCAGTGCACTGATGGCCCTCTCAGAAGAGGACAAGCTAGCAGTTGGAAAGAATCATGCCAGAAACGGGGAATGGGTCAACATCACTATGAAGAAGGTAAACATCTTACTATCTATGGATGATGACTCTGATTGGCAGTCTTATATGAATTATCTTAATGTTGACCTAAAGTTCGTAGAAGAGCAAAGATTAAATCTCTTTTCAAAATACAACAAGCTAAGTTTTGAATTAAACAAGTGTAGAGATGAACTGCTTATTTTAAAACAAGCCAAGCTTGAGGCTGTCACCTTGCAAATTCAAAATACTGAACTAGTTAAGAGAAATCAGGCTCTTCAAGACGAACTTAAAAAGGAACAAGATATTCTTGATAGTTGGACTGCTAAGAATCCCAGGGTCTTTGATGCTGTGGGTGCCCCCAGTAGCAAAAAGAGAGTCATAGGTGAAGATCATCTCCCTGACTCTCGCAACAAAGACCAAAGTTCAAAACCATTTGTGTCTGGTGGTATGATTACCAACATGTTGACAACTCCAAATTCCAGTGACTGGATTGAATGGGTTAATCCTGAGAGTAAGCTTCCAAACTTCGATTCTGGAAGGATTCTTGAGCCTGAGAGCCAAGCTCTTAAGAGCATGCTAGGACTTCCTGAGATGACCAGTGGTACTGAACACATCTCTGAGTTTGAAGCAGAATCTGAAACACCGCTTCCACCCCTGAAACCTCTTCAGGGTGCTGATCCAAGCTATGAGCTTACTCCTCTAAAATTCAATCCTTACTCACCAAAGGAAAGGTCTGGACTTGGTAGAACCATCCTACAAAGACAAGCAAAACTAATCCAACAAGAGTCTACTCCTACTGAGACTTCAACATCCTCTGTCCCCACTGAAGCTGACCAAATTCAGCAACTGACTGAACTTGTGAGGAAGCTTACTGAAAAAATGGAATCCATTGAAAAGGTCCCTGAACTAATCAAGGAGACAAAGTCAGCTTCCTCCAGTTCCTCAAAGTCTAAGTCAGCCTCTAAAAACAAACAAAAGTGTGAGCTGTGTCATTACACCAGCCATACCACTGACAACTGCTATAGAATCCTTTTTTGCATGATCTGCAAAAAGGATGATCACAGGACTGCAGACCATCTACAGTATGTCAGTCAAGCAAATTATACCAAAGTTGGTCATCAGTATGCTTCATCCTCCAAAGCTGCTCCAAAGAATAGAGCAAAACCTTTTCCTCTGTGCCCTTACTGTGGGTTTAATGATCATCATCAGGATGATTGTCTCATGAATACATGCTGTGATATATGCGGTAATCCAGCTCATGAGACATCCCAACATGACAGTGTCATTCATGCAAGGAGAAATTCCAAACAACCCAGAGTCACTGAGTCATCCTCAGCCTCTAAATGCAAAACCTGTGGTAGCACTATGCACACAACTACTGACCATGATTCAATTGCAAATTTCAAAGAGACCTTGAGATCCAAGCCCACTAGTAAGTGGGTCACGAAGAGAAACTAATTCAGTTTACTACTTGTGCAGAGACATGCCAGGGAGCCTATTTGGCATCTAGACAGTGGATGCTCAAGAAGCATGACTGGTGTGAAGGAATATCTGTACAAGTATGTAAAGGAACCAGGGTCCAAGGTAGTATTTGGTGATAACTCATCATGTCCCACTGAAGGTTATGGTTCAGTAAACTGCAATGGAATAGTTTTCTCTAGAATAGCCTATGTCAATGGTCTCAAATACAATCTCATCAGTGTCAGTCAACTATGTGATGCTAAATACATTGTACAATTCAATGATAAACAAGGTACCATTTTCAATGCCAACAAGGAAGTTGTGTTGATAGCTCCTAGGAGAGATGATGTTTATGTGCTAGACATGTCAACACTCTCCGAAGATGGAACGTGTCTCTTTGCTAAAGCCACTGTGATCTGCGCAAAACCGTCAAGTTATCTCACGCAAGCGAGCCACTTGTGAATGGCTAGCTGTAAGAAACTTAAAACAGTTCAGACACAAATGCAATGAAGATCAGGGAATATAGTGGGTTCCCGGGTCGTTAAGTCCCAAGGAGACTCAATGGTGTGCAAACACTGATTCAGACGGTAGAATGATCACTAATGATAGCGATCAGAAAGGATTGGGATTGAATATTACACTACCGAAAAAGATTATAAAATAAAGCGACTTAAATACAAATTAAGAAAATTAAAAAAATAAAAGATATTAAATAAACGCTATCACTATATTTAAAGTGATGAACGTTTAAAAACTAAAACGTAAAACTTACGTTTAAATAAAAATAACGTAAACGTACAAATAAAAACGTGAAACTTATACAATATAAATCCTAAAAATATGAAAAATACATTTTTACAATCCTAATTATATAAGAAAATTATTAGAAAAGGAAAATTATTTTTACAACTATTTAATTAATTATTATTAATTAAAAACTATTTATTAAGTATTTAAAATGCACTGAAATACAAGAAAATACAAAACTAACCTAGAAAAATGAAATTATAACTTAGAAAAGTCTAAAATATGTTAAAACTTATTTTAAAACTAAAAATATATTTTTTAGACTTTTTATGTATTTATTATTAATTTAAAACTATTTAAAACTAATTAAAATGCTAAAAAATACTTTTTAAACTAAGAAAATTATGGAAAAATACTTTTTAAGCTTTTTACATTTATCTAAACTTAAGAAAAATGAAAAATTATTTTTTTTGGAACTTTTTCTTAATTTTTTGTATTAAATACTAATTAAAAATACTTAAAAACTAATTAAAATCAAGAAAAATACCAAACAAGCTAGGAAAAATCTGAAAAATTCAGGAAATGCTTAAAATAATATAAGGAATCTATGAAAAATGGAAAAACATGGGGTTGTGTGGCAGAATCTGAAACTGATGAGCAAGAGCTTATTGAAATAAGCACTAGATTAAGCAAATGGACTTCAAAAGCTACCAACTGAATACAAAGGCTAAAATAAGCTAAGAGAACCAATATGCAACAGAAAATAACAAGCTACAACTACAGGATTACAAGATGCAATGATTAGATGATTTGAGCTATAAGCTAAAAAAAACAGTAAAGGGGGGTCTACTTTGAGCTAGATTATAAGCACAAAATAAGCTAGAAACTAGGAAGCAATTATTGGAACCTCAAGACAACCTGGCTAAGAACATTTAAACCAAAATTCAGACCCAGAGGAGCTCAAGTGAGCCCTGTGCAAGGTCTGCAAAACCTGCACAAACCTGTGCAGGCAACAGTGCCCTGCACAGGGGACTTGACATCATTTGGACAAGCTTTTTTTAGGCTTAAAGAAAATTTACAAAATTTGGAAAAAATGACCATGTTAAAATAGACCAGAAGCACTTTCTAAAACAACAAGTTTCAAAGAAAATGACTCAGAAATGAGTTCAACAAAAATCACTCTAGTTGGCCCAAAAACTCACTTTGCAAACTTTGACTTTTTCACAAAACCAAAATGTTGACTAAGTTGAGGTTTGATCAAGATTTAAGGACTGATATAACTGTTAATGGAAGGAATAAGACTAAAGCAATCTAAATCTAAGTATTCTAAACACAAAACAAGAACATGATTCCTTAAAATTCCAACAATAAAGCTGCCAAAGGAGGTTTACACAGAAATTGACTTTGAGCTTATGTGGGCACAAGATTAAGACTCAAATGAGTCAATTAGGACTGAACAAGCTTAGAACAACAAGGCTTCACCACTGAGCAAGCCTCTATAACAGTTTAACTTACTAATCCAAACACCACTTTAAACTAATGATTAGCAGTTTTAAACACATAAACTAATGAACTGATTTAACCCATTGATCCAAATAAGCTTAACTACCCTAAATACACATAAATAATCACATTAAAACCAAAAGTGACAACAGAAACATGTACAAACAAAATGTGCAAATTGACTTGAAATTTGGAAATGAGAAATTCACTTACATGAGTTCAACTGGTATGCAGGCTAAAAACCAAACCCAACCTACTCTAACCTAAGCTATTCCAACCCATATCCACCTCTGCATCATCAGTAACTATTTCCAGAACCATATGAAGCTCAGGTTGACTTCTGTTGACTATTTCACAAAATGGTTTGAAAATTAAATGTAACCTTTTAAAAAACTAAGATAAGCTTATATAAGATTGTTTGAGTTAGAAAATAAGCTACTAGGAGCTTATACATAAGAAATTTATACTAAACTTTGTAACAGTAACATGAAATTTAGAACTTAGATGAAAACTTTAGATTGATACTTAAAAGTGACTTACAAAGATTTGTCAACTGAATTATAATACATAAAAGCTGAGATTACATTATTTGGACTTAAAGCTAAAACTTTAATATAAAAACGACATTAAGAAAAAACTACAAAACTACTACTACTCTTCAAGACTTTCTCTTGCTCTTTTTATATCTCCAAACTGCTTCTCTCCTTGACTTTAGCATTTCCCACCTTTAATTCAGACCCTTGGATGATAAAATTTGATCCTAGCCATTGAATTCATTTTGGCGCCAAATTTGTCTTTTAACAGTTGAGGTTGAGTAAAGTGTTAGAAGATGCATTAATTGAAGTTTGGAGTTGTGTGGAGGTGGGGGGACAAGATATTGGATAGGTGAGGAGGGGGAATGGATGTGTGGAGTGATTTCAGGCAGCAGTCATGGTGGTTGGGAGGGTGAAGAAAAAGGCGCCAAGGTCCTGTTGGTTTGACTTGGGAGATTGACCAGGGCAGGGTATTAATAAAAAAAGGGGGTCCAAATGGTTATTTGACAGGGGGTCACATGGGGTGATAAGGTCCAAAATGGTTTGTAAAGGTTAAAAATACAAGGACCTAGAGTGTAAATCCTGAAAATTGGAGGACCATAGCTGCCAACTCATCAAAGATGTTCCAAGGACTAATACTGACAAGCTTCAAAAGTACAGGGACCAAATCTGTCATTTTCCAATTTTCTAGGGGCCATTTCTGCCAAATTTGAAACTTGAAGGACTAATTTGTAATTTTCTCAAAACTTTTTACATTTTTCACCAAAGGACTAAATTTGACAACTTTTGATTTTAAAAGGACCTTTGGTGACTTTACTTTTGAAATTATGTGCTCAGGGACTGTTTTTGACAATTTTTGAAACTTGGGGGACTAAAACTGCAATTTTTGCAAATTTGATATGTTTTTCATCTGATTTTGATATTTTTGCATTTAAAACACATAAAACACTAATTTGTGATATTTTGATCATTTTGATGCGTTTTTGAGTGTTTTCAGATGATTTTGCAGTCTAGATAGTACAAAAATGATGAGTATTTAGACACTCATCAATCCCCCACACTAAGATATTGCTAGTCCCTAGCAATGATTTGAGAAAACATAATGGATTTTAAACTCTTTACCAAAAGCCATTACTTCTGGAGTAGCCAAATGTTTCAGTTCAAGTAAGAACCATGGTACACCGATAACCATGTGATTTTGAGCAAACCACCAGCTTTCAACGGATTTGATTTGTCTTTACCAGAAGCCGTACCCTTCTGGACTAGCCAACTCTTAGATAAATTATCAATATTATCTTTGGTGAGCTGATTACCAATTATGGTTTTTCCACTGCCTTTACCACAAGCCATAATCTTGCGGGCTAGCCAACTCTTCACTTTTTAGGATATGGTGAGCTGAATACCATACAATTTTGGGCAAATTGCAAGCCATATAAACGGATTTGAGATATCTTTACCAAGAGCCGTTTGCTCCTGGATTAGCCAATCCTTTAGTTTATCAAACATGGCGGACTGATAACCAAATGAGTAAGTGTAAAACACTTACTCCAAAAAAAAAATTTTTGGCCAAAAACGGGGGAATTGGGTAGATAATATATGAAATTCGTGAGAATTCCCCCCCCCCACACTTAGAAATGAATATTGCCCTCAATATTCAAAGTACCGGCGGTTATGCCGAAACAAAGAACGTAAAAGGGAAATACTACGGCCATTATTTGAAAGGTTTTTTTTTTTTTTTTTTTTTTTTTTTTTATAAACTTATATATATTATATGTGGGGCATTACCCCCACACTTAGGTGGTAGAAAGGGGTAAGAAGACAGAAATATGGGTGAAAACCCATATGGTGTGTGCTACTGTTTTTGATTTCCGAGTCGCTAGCTTGACTCGACCCCGAATTCATTGGTTCATGGGGAAGCAAAGTGGAAGAAACAATCTCCATCGGACTTTCATTCAAGATGTTTGGATAAACATTGAAGCACGTGAAAGTTCCACACCGACGAGATATACAGAGAAAGACCCGGCTCACAGATGATAAATGAAAATGCCGGGGTCAAAGATAGTGTCCTCACTCCCGAAGGAGTGAAGAAGAGAGGAAGTCACCGAGTAGGTGAAGAAAAGAAGGAAGATCATGATAACAATCATAACTAGATCTTCTTCCTCGGGATTAAGTGCAGTTGCACTTATTTGGATTTTATTGGTTGAGCTCTTAGGGCTGGAAGGCATCTCGGGAGGGAGGGTGGTAAGATTTGTCATAACTATGCAAATCGAGATTCTCTCCCCCCGATTATGATTTTTGCCATCCAAACAATCATACTCCAGCGGAGATATGATATGAGAGAGTTCACCGGAGAACTCCTCATGAAGAATATACGGAGGTGGGACATGTGCGGTACTTCGTGGGCTATAAATATGCACCTCGTCCATTATAGTCTCCGTGTCAGACTCATCACTATCAAAGATTGGATTAACTGAATTTAGAGTAAATTCAGAATCGAATTCGAATAAGGGATTAGTGATAGTCGTATTAATTGTTGTGGAAACAACATGGTCAACATCCTCTTCTAAGTTGACGATCTCGGAATGTGGAAGTGATGCATCAATAAATTCTATGTCTTTAGAATATAAAGAATCGGCATCACTATAATCACTGTCAAAATCAGAGAAAGTCTCAACAAAATCATTTGTAAGAGGAGAAAACACATCACACTCTTTGTCAAGAATTCCCTCAGACTCACTTGGGATCGGGATAAGTTTCTCAACATTCGATGATTCCGTTTCCGGAATAGTGCTGAGATGCTCGTCCCCCATACTTAGAGAGTTAACGGGCTCTTCGTGTGTGGTTTCAGCTGACAAACTTTCATCATCATCGTCGATGTAAGTCGCGAGCCATCGGGCACGTCTTGCAAGTGCTCGTTCCTCGATTCGTATTTCTTCAAGACATCTTTGAATCTTAGCGGCTCGTTCCTCTTCTTCAAGTAATTCTAGCATAGATTTTTCGTTGCGAGACGTTTGGTCTTCGGCAAGTTCTTCTAGCATACTTTTCTCACGAGGATGTTGATCAATGACGGGAAATTGTTCAATGACGGAAAATTGTGGGGGTTGGAAATTGTCAAAACAAGGAGTGTTATAACAAGGATCAGATTCATAGAAATTTTGATTCCATGATTGACATTGGTAATCATAATGAGGACCCCCACAAAATTCACAAGAATACGTCTCCATCTCATAGAGCGGGGGTTGGTTGAGGAAATTAGTTGTTTCATTGTAGGGATTTTGGTCATAGACAATCCCGTTTCCCGGATTCACAATGCCACAACCGGGGCAATTTCCACCATTTTGAGGTCCCCCACACCATTCACAACCAAATTGGTGAGGATGAGACATAGAAAGAATCAAATGGATAGAGGGTAAAAGAAATGTAGAATCAAAAGATGTGAGAGGGTAAAGATGGATATTTTTGGATTTTTGAAAAACATTTGCAAAAACAAAGAATGAAAATATTTTTGGATTTTCTGATAACTTTACAAAAAACTTTTTACAAAAGGGTGGTATATGCAAGAATGGATCTGAAAAAGGCTAACACACGCTAAAGCCTCCCCGGCAGCGGCGCCAAAATTTTGATCTGCGCAAAACCGTCAAGTTATCTCACGCAAGCGAGCCACTTGTGAATGGCTAGCTGTAAGAAACTTAAAACAGTTCAGACACAAATGCAATGAAGATCAGGGAATATAGTGGGTTCCCGGGTCGTTAAGTCCCAAGGAGACTCAATGGTGTGCAAACACTGATTCAGACGGTAGAATGATCACTAATGATAGCGATCAGAAAGGATTGGGATTGAATATTACACTACTGAAAAAGATTATAAAATAAAGCGACTTAAATACAAATTAAGAAAATTAAAAAGATAAAAGATATTAAATAAACGCTATCACTATATTTAAAGTGATGAACGTTTAAAAACTAAAACGTAAAACTTACGTTTAAATAAAAATAACGTAAACGTACAAATAAAAACGTGAAACTTATACAATATAAATCCTAAAAATATGAAAAATACATTTTTACAATCCTAATTATATAAGAAAATTATTAGAAAAGGAAAATTATTTTTACAACTATTTAATTAATTATTATTAATTAAAAACTATTTATTAAGTATTTAAAATGCACTGAAATACAAGAAAATACAAAACTAACCTAGAAAAATGAAATTATAACTTAGAAAAGTCTAAAATATGTTAAAACTTATTTTAAAACTAAAAATATATTTTTTAGACTTTTTATGTATTTATTATTAATTTAAAACTATTTAAAACTAATTAAAATGCTAAAAAATACTTTTTAACTAAGAAAATTATGGAAAAATACTTTTTAAGCTTTTTACATTTATCTAAACTTAAGAAAAATGAAAAATTATTTTTTTTGGAACTTTTTCTTAATTTTTTGTATTAAATACTAATTAAAAATACTTAAAAATGGGGTTACTGAAAGGAAAAACAGAACTCTCATTGAGGCTGCTAGAACTATGTTAAATGGCTCAGCCCTCTCAAAGCATTTCTGGACTGAAGCAGTCAAAATAGCCTGTTACACTCAAAACAGGTCAATCATTGTCAAAAGACATAATAAAACCCCATATGAGATCTTCAAAGGTAGACTTCCTGACATCAGCTATTTTCATGTATTTGGATGTCCTGTGTTCATTCATAACCACAAGGATCATCTAGGCAAGTTTGATGCAAAAGCTGATGATGGATACTTCTTAGGCTACTCACTGATCTCCAAAGCCTTCAGGGTTTTTAACACAAGGAGACAACAAGTTGAGGAAACCTTTCATGTCACCTTTGATGAAAGTGCTGAAAGCATCAGGTTCACCAACACCTCAGTGGAGGAAATAGGAATTGATAACTCATCAAGATATCCTCCTGATGAGTACAACACTGAATTCAATTCCTCATATCAAGCTGATGCTGACATCTCATATTATGTCTTACCTCACAACCTACCCCAACCAACCATCAGTGAGTTCATTGATAATCAGTCAGTCCCTGCTGGGTTAGGAAACACTGATTCAAATGATCAGGAACCTGTAACTCATGAATCTCACCCTGAACAAGACATCACTACAGATGTTCTAAATAATTATGTGGCTCTTACACCTGAACTCACATCTGTACTCCCAGTGACATCTTTAAGCTCAGATCCAAGACCACAAAGTAAGTGGACAAGATCTCAGGACATTGAGATTGTAAACATCATTGGTGAACCCACTGAGGGCATGCTCACTAGAAGCATGGCAGCTAGTCTAACTGCAGCTTCAGCCAATGAATGTCTATATGCTGATTACCTATCAGATATAGAACCCAAAAGTGTCACTGAGGCTCTAAAATACCCAAGCTGGGTTCAGGCTATGCAAGAAGAACTACAACAGTTTGATAAAAACAAGGTCATGACCTTGATCAAATGTCCTCAGGATGTAGTAGTCATAGGAATGAAGTGGGTTTTCAGAAACAAAACTGATGAAAACGGCATTTTCATTAAAAACAAAGCCAAACTTGTAGCCAAAGGTTACAGTCAACAAGAAAGCATTGACTATGATGAGACATTTGCTCCTGTTGCAAGAATGGAAGCCATCAGGATCTTCCTTGCATATGCAACATACATGAACTTCAGGGTCTACCAAATGGATGTTAAAAGTGCATTCTTAAATGGTGATCTCAAGAAAGATGTGTATGTTCAGCAACCTCCAGGCTTTGAGAGTATAAATTTCCTGACTATGTATGCAAGCTTGACAAAGCCCTTTATGGACTCAAACAAGCTCCCAGGGCATGGTATGAAACTCTCTCAGCCTTCCTGATACAAAACAAGTTTGTCAGAGGAAAGATAGACAACACACTGTTTGTCTATAGAACCCAACAGGATGTGATACTAGTCCAAGTATATGTTGATGATATCATCTTTGGCTCAACAAACTACAAACTTTGCAAACAGTTTGAAAAACTAATGACAAAGAAGCTTGAAATGAGCATGATGGGGGAACTTACATACTTTATTGGACTACAAATCAGGCAAACTAATAAAGGAATATCCATCAGTCAAGAGAAATACACCATAAATCTCTTGAAGAAATATGAGATATCTGACTGTGCCTCAGTGAAGACACCAATGGTCCCACCTAACAACCTTGGACCTGATCTCACTGGCAAATCAGTCAATCAAACCCATTTCAGAGGGATTGTTGGCTCACTGATGTATCTAACCGCTACTAGACCAGACATACAATTTTCAGTCTGTTTAATAGCAAGATATCAGTCCAATCCCAAAGAATCTCACCTCACTGCAGCCAAAAGAATACTCATGTACCTGAAAGGAACCCCAAACCTTGGACTCTATTATCCAAAATGCTCAGGGTTTGATCTCAAGGGTTACTCTGATTCTGATTATGCTGGCTGCAACATGGACAGAAAAAGTACCTCAGGGTCCTGTCAATTTCTTGGAGGAAAACTGGTTTGTTGGAGTGCAAAGAAGCAACAATCAGTGGCTATGTCCTCAGCTGAAGCTGAATATGTAGTTGCAGCAGGATGTTGTGCCAATGTATTATGGATGAAAAGTCAACTCAGTGACTATGACATTCATTACAAAATGGTGCCCATCTTCTGTGATAACACTAGTGCTATTGCAATCTCCAACAACCCTGTCCTCCACCAAAGAACCAAACACATTGATATCAGATATCACTTCATCGGGGATCACATAATGAAAGGAGATATTGAATTACATTTCATCCCTACTGAATATCAACTGGCTGATATCTTCACCAAACCCTTGGATGAACCTACCTTCAGGAGACTGAAAGCTGAATTAGGAATGCTTGACATTGAAAGCCAAGTATCTGAAAACCAATCTCAGTGAGTTCTCTGAAATGGTTCATTCTCCCTGAACATCCAAAACCAACCTCTCACTGAATAAGTAAGACTCATTCAGGGTCCCTGACACTTGACAAAGAGCATTGAATGAGTAACTAAATGATCCAAGTATCAGTTACTTAAATGTCCTAGGTTGGTAACTATGCCAATTTAATAAAGGAATATATGTCTCTTTGTCTTACTGTCATCCCACTTGGCATTTAATGCCTCTCACAAAAAATATCAAATTGATATTTTATCTCTGCAAATGTGCACTTTTACTGTGCACTGCAACTGTTCCCTTGAAAAACGGGATTTTACTGCGGGTAATGGAGTGGTAGCATTAAATGTGGAAATTCAAACATCTTTCAAAAACCGACTCTTAATATTCCCATTTGTGCACAAAACACCCCTCTTATCACTCTATAAATACCCTCTTCCAACACAAACAAACACACACAAATTATTTTCTGCAACTAAACTCTGTCAAAATTCTTTCTCAAATCCAGAAATATTTGTGTGTTCTCAATATCTTCAAAACCTCTTTTTGAAAAACCCTCCTTGTAAACATTTACAATAGTTTTTCATCACAAACCTGAAGAGATCTAAATACTTTGATTGTTCTAGTCAAAACATTTTAAACCCTAAAATCTTCGTTAATGGAAATGGCTAGAACACAATCTCTCCAGTTTGCTTCTCAGTGGGTAGGGGATCTTACTAACGTTGAATTTAAAACAAATAATGTCATAGGAAATTTTGAATATCCTGAAAATGTCCCAACCTATAAAGACATTATAAAAATTTTATTCAACTGCCCACTCAAAACGGCCTTTGTAAAATGTCCCTCAGTAGTGTACCCAAACTACCTCAGGGAGTTTTGGGCTACAGCTAGAGCCTTTGACCCAACACCTTCTACTGATGAGAATAACCTTAGACCTCTCAGGGAGTATCTCATCAGGTTCAGTCTAAATGGGGGGAAACATTACACCCTGGATTACAAAACGTTTTGCACTTCAACAGGGTTAGATTATAACAAAGGTGCTTATGTCGCCCATCCTGAACCCTCCACAGTGAAGGATGGGTTAAAACAAATCGTTTTAGATCCAACTTTTTTGGACAAGACCCCAATCACTAAAAGCTCATTCCCCGTGGCTTGGAGGATCCTCTTCACTTTTGTGATTCAGGTCGTCAGCGGGAACCACTCATCCATTGAACAAGTTAACTCTATTCAGTTGATGATGGCATACTGCTTGATGAATGGGGTCACTGTCGACATAGGGGAGATCATTTACAGTGATCTCGTAACGAAGCTACAGATCAAATCTAGGACGAAGTACGTTTCGTATCCTAGGTTTGTCTCTTGTGCTTTGCAATCGTTACTGGGTTCAAATTATACTCAGGATGAAAATTTTGGAAATTTACCTGGCATCTTGAGCCCATCAAATTTTCAAAAGGACCCATCCCTTGTCACTCCCATTGAATTGACGGCCCACATGATTGCTGTAAACAATCAAAGTGGATCAGTGTCTCCAAACCCTGCTCCTAAAAAGAAAAAGGGGAAGTCTCAGACTGGGACTAAGACTAAACCAAAGTCTCAGGGCCCTGAGGCTTCAGGAGCACAGCCTAAGAGGCACAAAAAGCCCGAGACCAAAAAGACACCCACTGACCAGGCAACAACCACCCCAGTGACAGCGAAGGACACTGATACATCACAGTCAGTGCCCTTGGTCACACCTACTACTCCCCAAGATCCAGAGGGAAACATACAACCCGCTGGTAGGGTAGCGCCTTTCACAACGCCCAGTGATGACATTAGCAAATCCAAGCCTTTGTCTGAGGGCACACTGATCGATCCCAAAGACTCAGAGGGAATCAAACAACCCTCTGATAGGGATACAACTATCACTGACTCTGCTAAAGGCACTGGGAAACGCCTACCAGTGTCTCAGGGGTCACTGGGGGACAAAGACTCGGAGGGAAAGGAACAACCCGCCGATACGGAACCCACAACCAATCCTGACTCCAGCGAAGGCACTGGGAAACGCCCACCAGTGTCCGAGGGGTCAATGGGGGACAAAGACTCAGAGGGAAACATACCACCCGCTGATATGGAACCCATCACCAACCCCTGGTTAACTGTTGCTGATGTCACTGGGATATTATTTTCTGAAGATGAGCTTGCTGAGACTGATGATGAAATCTTATCAGCTGGAGAAGAAATGGACGCTGAGGTTCAAGCTGAACAAGAGCCTCAGCCTGGTCCACAGGAGCATACTGAATCACCAGTCAAGCCTGACAATGATGACTCCTCTTCCTCCACTGATGAATTTGAAAGATTTGATAATGTTCTCCCACTCACTGAAAGACAGCTAGTTCAGTGGATCACCAAAGCTTCAAGAAGGTTATATTCTGGGGTCACTGACACATTGTGGGAACAACACACTGAGGCTGCTACGAGTTATGCTGATCTAAAGGCTGAGGTACATGGCTTTGATGAAAATGTTCATGAGCACAGGGATCTGATGTATGACAACATTCACCGACTGGATGAAAACATGGCTAAATTCCTCAGGCATCTTCAGGGTGTAGGTACCACGATAGATGAAATCAGGGAGTTTGTCAAAGAAGACCCAACACTCAACTCTAAAGTGCTGGAGGCTACTGAGGAGCAGTTGAAACAATCCTCAAACCTCACTGAACTGCTCAATATGCTCAAGTCTGCAAATGTTCAGGGTCTTCAATCCTCAATCCAGTCTCTTCAAACTACATTGGACTCTTTGAATACGCAGGTGGCTACTTTGGCTCAGGCATCCTCATCTCTGGCCTGGAATCTTGGGCCAAGAATGACAGCTCTGGAAGTTTCTCAGGCTAATTTGGAAACTAAAGTCACTGGTATTCAATCTGACACTTCCGACATCAAGGCTATGATCACAGAAATTTATCAGGCCTTCAAGGGTCAAGCTGCTCAGTCCCATTCAGCACCAACTCCAACTCTTGCCCTCACTGAGGCTCCGGCAACAGTTGAGGGGGAGAATATTGCTGAAGAAACTCCTTCTCACACTAAGGGGGAGCCAACACCAACAGCATCAGTGGCTCAAATCTCATCATCACCACCAGTCTCAGCAACACCTATCTCATCAATCCCACCAACAACATCAACAACAACAACACTGACAGTAATCACTCCAATAACAACAACACCACCACCCCTGGTAGCAACTTCATCTTCCTCAGGCCAGGACAAAGGAAAAGGCAAAATGGCAACTTCTGAGCCTGAGAAGATTCCCTATAAAATCGGCGACACTGAATACCTGCTCACACCACAACAGCTAAGTAAACATCTTGCTAAAGAAGAAAGAAGATTGAAACTAGCTGAGGAAGAGAAAAAGAACAGAGAAGCACTGATGTGCCCGGTAGGTGCAAGTTTTAAATTTATAAAAGGTGAATTACCAATTTTACCAATAACACATACGAGCAAGTATACTCGTCCGTTATAGCAAGATTATGAAGGTAAGTCGGGATCGTTCGCAGGGATTTGAGTGAATCAGAGCACAAGTTTGAATTAACGGAGTCGATCAAAAACATATAACAAAGCAAATAGATATAATGAAATTCAGATGATTAAAAACTACACTTGCTTAAACTAGTATCATATCATAGATTAATGTGATTGTATTAACTACTTAACATGTTGGTTGTGATAATTAGTTGAAAACTAATCTATTGTTCTTACAAGATAAACCTTCGTCAAGATTTTAGTTCATAAAAACAAGCTTTAAGTTTAACCAATCAATTCAAGATCAATTCAAGTTTCATAAGTCTACTTTCATAAACTTAAACACAAAAACATCCACTTGTTCATCAAATTGCTTAAGAAATGGTCAATACAAAAGGTACCCGATCATAGACAAAAGGCTACAATTAATTTTCAACAACTAATCTTACGACCATTTAGATGTTTCCAACCAATCCAATTTGATAATCAAAAAGCGTTTCTATTACAACCACACCTTAGTTCCTTTGTATAATCAAGAATAATGGGTAAAAACAATCATCCATAGACAAAATGATTATGACTAGTTGAATAATACGAAGTTCTTTCGACCCCAACGATAGTTATCAATTAGCCAAACTTGATTAACAAATGTCACTATGAAACTTTAGCACAATTGGATCTTAGAATCAACTTGAAATTGAATTAAAACATGTTAATACAATCACTAACTAATCATATAATAATCAACATCATTTAAGCAAGTGTATAAAGAAACTAGCCACTCATAGCAAACATGAACATAAACTCATAACTTTGATCATTAGAAAACATGATTAAAAGTCTTACAATGCTTGGAATAAGATTACAAATGATGAAGTAATGATTCCCAAAGGATCGTGGTGGACTTCTAAGTGTTTCGGCTTCCAACGGTGGAACTTTTGGAACTCCAAACTTCTCTGGATTTCTAAGGACGAATTTCAGGAGGTTAAGGCTTGGTTTGATGAGTAGAGAGCTTTGTAATTGAAGTGTGTCTAATATGCTCACAATTAGCCTCTATTTATACTAATTCCAAGGCCTAGGGTGTTAAATGCGTGACTTGGCCTCCAAGGAGTAAGGAAGGGACTAGAATACACCAAGAGAAGGACCTAGAATCGTTTGGATGCAAAGGGGAAGCTTAGTGATGAAGATTTGACAACTGCAGCTTCTCCAACCGGATCGGTCATACGACCAACCGATCCGGCTGGTCTTCAATAATAACACACCGACCGATCCGGTTGCGGGTTGCGACCGATCGGTCGATCATGGCAAAAACATGTATTCCGACCAAATGCCAACCGATCCGGCTGAAGGTGTAACCGGATCCGGTTGGATCTTCTGAGATAAGAAACTTGAACTTTCTCTCTTCACTCTGACTTGTAGAACTTGGTTCTTCAATCACTAAGGTCTTCAAAGGTACTTGGGATTTAGCTTAACTGAGACGGGAATCTTCGATTAACTGCATATTTCCACATTTTCCTCCATTTCCCTGCACTTGGTTATGAATGCTAGACAAACATATCTAGATACGATTAAGTGCTAAAATCACACAAATATAACCAAATATCAGATATAAAAGTACACACAATGCTACTAAAAACATGCACAATCTGAGTGTTATCAAATTCCCCCACACTTAATCTTTGCTTGCCCTCAAGCAAATCTAGGACAAACATCCACTGGGATAAGATCGTGATTATGAAAAATGTGATGCAAATCAACCAAGTATAAATACGAGAGAAGATTCATCAATTATGCTTATAAAGGTGAAACATCAAGATGTTTGACAATATCCAACGATTTTCTTGCATGATAAACATTTCAAAACACCTCACGAAAAATAATACAAAACTTTACAAATAGTACGTTCTTTTAGCAACCTATAACAGTTTGTAGAACTACAAAGTGGAAATATTCGTATTAACTACTTAGAAGAGAGCATAAATATGAACCAACTAAACGTAGTGTAAAAAGTATTAGTGCTAGAATAGGGTCACCTACAAACAGGATCTAAACGAACTCCCGTTCGTTTCTAATTCACACCCCCTTAAACTATTGTGAGTCTAACACGTACAAAAATCATCGTAACACACATGAAAATATAGACTATAAACCAATATAAACACACTAAAATCGTGAATTAGCATAGATCTATACAAACAGATCGTAAGTATTGGTTCACGTCCCTTTACCTCCTTTTACACCTTTATACGTCAATTAGCTTCTAAGGGCAGAGTCAATTCGATTTAGGGTTCAT
>BPTQ01000007.1:92567654-92613995 GCA_019973895.1 Chrysanthemum seticuspe | reverse complement strand
TATTTGCTCAAGCTTGCTTTTGTTATTAAGAAGTTCTTTCAAGAATTTCCCGTAATTGGGCATTCCGGCTATAACATCAACGAGAGGAACATTGAGTCTAACCTCTTTGATTATTTCGATAAACTTCTTATAACTCTCTTCCATCTTCTCTTTCTTTAGGCGTTGAGGATAAGGAATTTTCGGTGTATACGCCTTGACTGGTGGAATGTCTTTCTTTTTGGTGGTTTGAGTTGTGTTTGGTTCTTCGTTTTCATCCTCACTATCAACGGTGATAGGAGTATTAGGATTAGGTGGTGGATCGTACGAGAGACCACTTCTTGTGAAAACAGCATTGATATGTTCATTTCGTGTTTGGGGTGGACGGTACGTCTTATCATTTGATGGTTTTGGATTGGATTGAGTGTTACTTGGCAATGAACCAGATGGTCTAGAAGAATGTTGGTCAGAAAGTCTGCCAAGCTTGTTTTCAAGATCTTGGATAGATGCTTGATGATTTTTCTGTCCTTGCTCAACTTTGGCTTTAAGATTGAAAAATTGATTTTTGATAAAATCATTCGCGGATTTTTGACCAGCCACGAATTCTCTCATGGTTTTTTCGAATTCAGTTTCTTCTGTCTTTTTGTCGGAAGTTTGGTGTGGTGGATCGTCAGTTCGTGGTTGAGAATCACGGTTGTCATCCCTTGGTCGGCGATCTTGCCAATTTCCAGAATTTCGACCATAATAGTTACTACGATATCCTCCTCCACGGTATCCTCCTTGAACGTAATTTGCTTCTCCTTCTTTTGGTCCACCCATAGGTTTATCGTCGCATTCGGACGATGGGTGATTTCCTCCACAATTGTTGCATCCATCTCGCATTTCTTTCATTTCATCTTTGATATCCTTGTATTGCGAGTTGATTTGTGAGGTTAACGCTTCCATCTTCTCCATGAGTTTTGAGGTATTGGTGTTTTCGACAAAAGCAACGGTTTTTCGGAGAGGTTTGGTTTTGGAATCTTTGGACCAATCAAGTTTGAGAAGTACTCGATCTTCGAGCAATTGATGTGCATCGTTGGGAGTTTTATAGAGAAAAATTCCTCCAGCATCAAGGATGCCTTGAGAGATTTCATCCAGTCCATGGTAAAAGATTTGGATAATGGTTCCTTTTGATAATCCATGTCCATGACAACTACGAAGCAAATCTTTCATTCGAAGCCAAGCTTCGACAAGTGATTCGTTTGGGTTTTGGTTGAAAGCACGAATTTCTCCCATTAATCGATCAAACATGGCAGGTGGAAAGAATCGGCTTACAAAAGCTTGCCTCATCTCCTCCCAAGTATTGATGATTCCTGGGGTTAATTCATTGTACCATACTTTAGCATCTCCGGCGAGTGATGATGGAAAAAGTTTGAGTTTAATGGCATTGACATCGGTGTCGCCATAACGAAACATGCCGCAAATTTAGATGAATTCGGCAATGTGCTTATGCGGATCGGCCCGCGCACGGCCATCGAATTGTCGGTCTTTGATCATAGAAAGGTGATGTCCCTTCACGGTGAAGTTGTCACCAAGGTTAATAGCAACAATAGCACTTTCGGGTGTTGGTGCTACGGTTCGGTTTGTTCCCCACATAGGTTGATCGTCCGCCATGGGAAAAGGTATATTGGTGAAAGGGTTGTAAACAACTTTGGCTTCAATGAGGTTATCAAATGGTGGGTTTGGTACTCTTGGTATACGGTTTTCCAATGGTATGAAACGTGTTCTCCTTCTTCTTCGAATCAAACGTTCTGGGTTGGTAAGAGGTGTAATTGGTTCTATTCCCGCTGCTCGAGTGTTCATACAATGTCCTAGAGAATCCAGGCAATATCTAAACACACGGACAAACAACGAAAACAGTTTATATGGAACAGAGGAAGGTAACCGGATCGGTTGCGGGATGTGACCGATCGGTTAGATCAGTTGATTGATGGGTAAACACGTAACCGATTCGGTTGAGGGGCAACCGGATCCGGTTAAGGTTTCTGTGAAAAAAAAAATTTTTTTTTTTTTTTTAGGAATCGGTTAGATCAATTTTTCAATTCAGCAGTTGGTTTCCACGGAATAGTTTGTGGAATTCTCCCCGGCAACGGCGCCAAAAACTTGATGTGCCCGGTAGGTGCAAGTTTTAAATTTATAAAAGGTGAATTACCAATTTTACCAATAACACATACGAGCAAGTATACTCGTCCGTTATAGCAAGATTATGAAGGTAAGTCGGGATCGTTCGCAGGGATTTGAGTGAATCAGAGCACAAGTTTGAATTAACGGAGTCGATCAAAAACATATAACAAAGCAAATAGATATAATGAAATTCAGATGATTAAAAACTACACTTGCTTAAACTAGTATCATATCATAGATTAATGTGATTGTATTAACTACTTAACATGTTGGTTGTGATAATTAGTTGAAAACTAATCTATTGTTCTTACAAGATAAACCTTCGTCAAGATTTTAGTTCATAAAAACAAGCTTTAAGTTTAACCAATCAATTCAAGATCAATTCAAGTTTCATAAGTCTACTTTCATAAACTTAAACACAAAAACATCCACTTGTTCATCAAATTGCTTAAGAAATGGTCAATACAAAAGGTACCCGATCATAGACAAAAGGCTACAATTAATTTTCAACAACTAATCTTACGACCATTTAGATGTTTCCAACCAATCCAATTTGATAATCAAAAAGCGTTTCTATTACAACCACACCTTAGTTCCTTTGTATAATCAAGAATAATGGGTAAAAACAATCATCCATAGACAAAATGATTATGACTAGTTGAATAATACGAAGTTCTTTCGACCCCAACGATAGTTATCAATTAGCCAAACTTGATTAACAAATGTCACTATGAAACTTTAGCACAATTGGATCTTAGAATCAACTTGAAATTGAATTAAAACATGTTAATACAATCACTAACTAATCATATAATAATCAACATCATTTAAGCAAGTGTATAAAGAAACTAGCCACTCATAGCAAACATGAACATAAACTCATAACTTTGATCATTAGAAAACATGATTAAAAGTCTTACAATGCTTGGAATAAGATTACAAATGATGAAGTAATGATTCCCAAAGGATCGTGGTGGACTTCTAAGTGTCTATGGAAACCCTGCTTTTCAAAGATGGAGTGATATTGATCAGGCTGGTGTGGCTGCAATGCTGAGCTACATACCAGTGGCCTCTCAAATCCAAACCCCAACAAACATCAGGTTCTGCCAAGACCTAAATACCAAGAGAAGAGAGCACCCTGACAAAGAAACACTCCTAAAAAAGAAGCCTAAGCTTGAAGCACTGGGGATCCGTCTCAACTGACATCATTTTGATTTATCTTTTGCACTAGTGATAGGAACCTTTTGTAATTTGATCAATAAACGATGTATGTTTTGTTAAAATATTCAGTGTTCCTTATTGTATTCATTAGTACATTCAGTGTAGGAAGAAGCCATTTGCTCACTTACACTGATCAATCACTTAGGCTATTTGTATATCCAAATAGGGGGAGACTGTTGGGTTCAATAAATACCCAAACCCCTTAATCTAGGATTTGAATAGAAAATAGCCCAAGTGTTTAGTCCGTTAAACACTAATCAGGTCACTGAGTGCATAGCCTCTCAGTGAGTCATCTTCGGGATACTCAGTACGAGGCGAAGAAGAAGTCTCTCCACTCAGTAAGGCGGAACTTAAAGGGTGAAGACTGAGTCAAGAAGAAGATGATGGATTCAGTGAGTGATGACGATAACTCACTGAATCCCTAAGACTTCTCTCCAACTACTTACACTGAAGACAAACTGAAGTAGAAGACTGAAGGATGTAAAGACTGAAGAAAGAGCGGGACAAGGCGGGAAAAGGTTGAATCAGATAAGACGAAGTACTTATCAACCAAAGTCAACTTTCCCTGAATGGCAAAAGATCAGGCTCAGTGTCATCACTGAACTTAGGAAAGTAGTCTTGTCTCTTACCTAGAATAGTCTTTGTAAACAGAGACAAAATACGTCAGTATTTTGTCTTCTGTATGATGTCAGTTTGTCACTTAGAAAAGAGTCAAATATCATACATGTATAAATAGCATAAGAGATGGAGTGAAAAGGTTAAGCTTGTGAATTGTAAAAACACACATACACGCAAGCCATCTTTTCACTCCTCCAAATATAACTTAGTTCCTGAGATAGCTCAGTGAGCTCTAAGAGTTGTGCTCAGACTTAGCCTGAGCTTAGAGAGGAGTCACCCAACTTTGTCATTTCAATCCCAAGTACTATTCCGCAAGTACTTGGGTAACGTATTCTTTGTTGATTTATTTCTAATAAGAATATGATGTTGAAAATTACTTAGTGTGCTTTTCTTATGTTAATTTCAGTCATAGTTCACTATTAACTTGTTTTATAAACTTAAACTGTTTTAAACGATAGTGAACGGGGAACAACACCTTTTAAAAGGGATCCGGCCAGTTAAACATCAGGGATCCGGGGGATCTGCACTTTTGACAGAAATTGGTTTTGACATAGGATCTATTTTTGCAACTCGTATGTTACAAAGTAAAATGTATTTTCGCCAATGTTAATTCTTAAACATGTATTTAATAGTTTCAATCATGTTGGGGTTTTGAATGTGCGAAGAAAAAAAACACATTATGCGAGAATGAAATGAGAGAAACTACGATATTATTTATATTTCATTTCAATGGTTAAATCAATACAAAGGATCGGATAGATGATACAAATGTAGATCAATAAAACAAAGAACATATCTCCATGAGAGAATTTGAAGCTCATTTGCAGGAAACAAAGCACCATATACTTGTTTTCTAACCTTTGTTTTGTAGATTTTCAAAATACACATGAAGACTTTGACACCCTCAACAAGGGGGAGCTTTTCGTCAAAGCAAAGCATTGCAAAACCACTTGTAATATATTCACTTAGGCTTCCTAAATTACTTGCCGCCCTCATCAAAAGGGAGCACTCCTCGAGTACCCCACTTGAGAGTTTTTAAGCACTACACAACACAAGCTCCTTAATGTAGCGAAGAAGCTTTCACAACGTCGCCTACTCTTTATCCGGTATAAGGCTAGATACCGAGTTCCATTACAAATGAGGAACTACTACCCAACACTACACCACAACACAACTACCCATAGGAGACACACTCCTTGTTACAACACTATAGAGGATATCAACATCCTCTAACCCAACCTACATACTTGTACATCGATCCACCATATCGAATGTATACCTTTGGCACCATTCACTAATGCCTTCAGCACGACACTTCGACACCTTTCACTAATGTCTTCAACACGACACTTCTATGGAGAGAGGAAAGAACTATCAACAAGATGCACTTCAGTGGTCTTGATGATGACGAAGTTTAGCAACTCATGACCTTGAGCTTGGACGTCTTCAAGAGGTGGTGATCTCGCCTTTAAGAGGAACCTACAAAATCACACAAACATAAAACTACATAGAATGATCCTTTGGATATGTGGTTAGTGATGTTAGAATACTGGGAGAAAGTATATTTAAAATTGGTAGTGAGCAAGAGAGAAATGGCTCACTATTTATAGACAAAACATGTCTACTGTCCGACGGGTTCCTACGGATCCCTCACCAAATGGATCCGGCTACTGGGTGAGTTTAGTCCGGATTTCGGGTTGCAAACCGGGTTATGTGTTATGGGTTATGGACCATGGGTTATGGGTATTAGATTATGGATACCCAACAAGATGCAATGTACCTAGTCATTGGGTTATGGATCTTGGGTCTTGGGTCATGCATCATGGATAATATCCAACATGACTTCATGCATGATGTCATGCAATGGGTTATGGATCATACTCCATGGGTATGGGTTATGGACTTTGGTTTTCACCAACAACATTCATTGTACCTAGTCAATGGATCATGGGTTATGGACTTTGGTTTTTACCCATTACTTAATTATTACAACATATACAAAGTTTATATATATATTTCTATAAAATTTAAACACTAGTTGTTATACATATACATTTTTATAAGATGTAACCAATATTACTTGTTATTTTTTTATAAAAATATCTTTGGTTTTATATAACTTATTTACTAAACATGTTTGGATGGTTTTAATATGTTTAGTAAAAGTGTGTTAGTAAACTATTAGCTCAAAGTTTTTACGTATTTTATTTATTTCGCTAAAATGATTTTACGTTTGTTATCGACAGAACATTAGAAGATCGTAAAATATAAATAAACGTTTTTATGGTTTATTTGTATTAACACGTATCTCTATACATCAATATCTTTAACAACCATAAAATGTTTGATGTTTTATCAAAGGTTAACAAAAAAGTTCAAATGACCCATAAGGATTCTGATGAACATGAAATATGTCCATCATTTTCTACACGGGTGCCGCATCGAGGCTTGTGCTCACCCACTTCTGATGGGAGTTGTTGATGCATAAAAGTACTTTAATTTTGACGCACCAATTTACAACTAGAAGCTGGTTATTAACAAGTGAAACAAGAGCTTCTATGAGTTCTGACGCTTCTTTAACGATGGTTTTGGAAGACGTGAACAATTTATAATGTTAAAGATAATGCTCAGCATGTGAGAGTAATTATTTTTTATTTTAATTAGAGTGCAATGCGAACCCAGTGCAAATGTAGTGTAGATGTATTTAATTTATGTACATTACGAAATCAGTTTGTCTTCTTGTAATTATTACCAATAATTTGTATGCATAATTTTTTCGCCAATTTAATTTCGAAGATGTTACAAAGGTGAATAATTGCATGTATATCCTTGATACAAATATGCAATGCACGGGTACAATTTTTTATTGTCCCCCTATAAATAGCTTCATACCAATCTGCTTTTTGAATTTATTATGAATTTTTTATATCCTTTAGTTGCGAATGCGTCACGAAGGTTTATCCCCCCTCCCCCATAAATAGCTTCATACCAATGTATTTTTCATATAACAGTACCATCCCTTCCATTGTGCTTTTAGAAACCGTACCATCACCTACACACTCATCTATTTCCATACCAAAAAAATGGGTGCAACCTCTTCTTCATCCCCTCCACGCTCTCCATCTCCACCGCTCCCACCCAACATCCAAAAAATGTACATGAGTGACATGATGCACAGACTCGTGGAGTTCTACATTAATAGAATTAACAAACTAAAAATCAAGATAGAAGTTCTACTTCAAAGACTATCGATTGCGTATGGTAGAAAACGATAGAAAGAGGAAACAACTCCAATTTGCTAAAGATGTATGTATTGGGAATGGAGGATATGTACGCACGTGCTTACCATGTGAGAAAAATACGTAGGATTATGTATTGGTGCATTATATTGCATAACATGATACTAGAAGACCAAGAATTCCAAATAAGTGAATTAACGAAATATATGTTAGTCCCACCGCAAATATACAAGAAACATGGGTCGAAAGATGCGATCGGCATGCAAAGAACGAAATGAAATACGTGAAAAGGAAGTGCATACCAACCTTCGACATGATCTTGTGGATAATCTTTAGCTACGACACCTAGAACGACAACAACAAGAAGATATATAGTCTATTTATTAATGTATTTTTTTTCTGAAATCTCGTATTGTAATTTTATTTTATGTATTGTAATTTTAGTTTACATTTAATAATATGTGTGTTTTTAAATTAAGAAAAAAAATAGTACCAATAATATGTTATTAGTGTGTTAGAGGGGAAGGTGTGGGCTCGCCGCCACACCGGCGGAGCTCGCCATCGAGCACTTCTTCGTCACCACAACAAGCATGAATTTCTGACACACCACAATTCTATCCGTTGTAAGATTGATAGTTTTACCCTTTTTTATTTTATTTAAAAAAAAACTTATACCACCTATAAATACTAAACCATTTCAATCAAAATAAACACACTTTTACACACTATAAAATCTACATATATAAACATGAGTGAATCATCTTTTTCCGGTGAAAGTGACATTGAAGAGATAGCGAACCTAGAAATGTTTATTCAAGAGTTTGAGGACGAGCAATCGTTGCAAAAACAAGAAGCCGGTCGTTCAAGCCAGCGTCGATACATCCCCAGTGAACGTGAAGTTGCTGAAGCATGTCTACTTGCTGACTATTTTGGTGACAACCCAAAATATACGGACGAAAATTTTAGACGTCGCTTTCGTATGAGCCATAGACTATTTTTACAAATAGTACAAGGTATTGAAACATATATTGAAACTCATCATCCTCTTCTCAAGCATTTTGATTTCTTTAGAGTCCGACCCGATTGTAGGGGTGTAATGAGTTTTAGTGTGATTATGAAATGCACATGTGCCCTACGCCAATTGGCTTACGGGGTATCAGCGGATGCATTAGATGAGTATTTACAAATAGGTGAACACCGTGCAAGCGATTGCCTAGATTTTTTTACTATGTGCATAATCCATCTATATGTGAAGGAGTAAAAACAGATGAGGATGACATTCGTAAATTATACAATGCACATAACATTGTTCATAAGCTTCCGGGAATGTTGGGGAGCATCGATTGTATGCACTGAGAATGGAAAAACTGTCCGAAAGAATGGCAAAGCCAATTTCACAGAGGTGATAAAAAAATATCCAACTATAATGCTTGAAGTCGTTGCTTCATACGATTTGTGGATTTGGCATGCATTTTTTGGGGGTAGTGGGTGCGAATAACGATCTTACGGTTTTAAATAATTCTCCATTATTCGACGACCTGCTTGATGATATCTCCCCTGAGGTTGAGTTTGAAGTATACGGGTGTAAATTTAAGCAAGGGTATTATCTGACGGAATTTACCCGGAGTGGGCATCTTTTGTCAAGTCATTTACAGTTGCAAGTAACCCAAAAAATATGGCATTCAAAGCGAAACAAGAAAGTGCTCGAAAAGATATCGAAAGAGCTTTTGGTGTCCTCCAAGGACGTTGGCATATCATTGCCCAACCGGCGCGTGCATTTACTGTTGGCAAGTTACGGAGAATCATGTTCTCGTGCATCATATTGCATAACATGATTTTGAAAGATCAACAATTTGCGATATCCGACATTGCTGAAACGTATATTTCTCCGAAACCAAATTTTCAACAGACATGGATTGAACGTTGCGAATTGCAAAGGAAAAAAAACCAAAGAACTACATGATAAACGCAAACACGCAAAGCTTCAACGATGTCTCATCGAGCATGTTTGGCAACAACTTCAATGGGAACAATTTCAATAACATAATACAAATAATTAGTTTCGTTATAATTTACGTTCCGTATGTTTTTTATTATGTTTTTTAACGTATCTTTATTTTATATTTCGTATGTTTTTTATTATGTTGTATTGTATTTTTATTTTTAATGAAATGAATTTAGTTTATTTGGAAATTTGAATAAAAATAAATAAAGTTGTAGTGGTGGGCCCCAAATGAAGAAGTTGAGGTTTGTTGTGAGTGAGGGGGTTTGTTGTGGAGGTTTGTTATGATGATGTGTCGATGACGTGGCAGTGATGAAGAGGTGAAGCCTCTTCACCACACCTTCCCCTCTTATGGAAAAGAAGTGTTTTAGTAGGGATTAGCACGGTACCGATCCCGTACCGAATTAGTGGTACCGATTTTTTTCCGAGCATAAATTAGTGGTACCGGTACCGTACCGAACGGGATTCGGATACCGGTACCGGTATTGGTACCTGGAAATCGGGTTTTCCCCGCTTTTTTTTTTTCACCTTATTTCGTAATCCCGGTACCGTACCGTATTTCAAGAGTCGGTACCGTTTCGGTACGGTTCCGGTTCGGTTCCGGGATTCAGTTCGAAATGCTCATCCCTATGTTTTAGTTATTAGTGTGTTATTGAAAAAAATAATGTGACACGCTAATAACATGTGATGAAACCTGCACTCTAAGGGCATGTGCAACCTTAACGCCATAACGGCGTTGAAGGCTATATTAACGGCGTTAAGCCGTTATTCCCCTTGGAAGTGCAGCGTTATTGCGCCGTTCGTACCTGGGCGTTAAAGGGCTAACGCGCGTTAAAGTTTTTTTTTTTTTTTTTTTTATGCCCCTAAATGAGGGGTTGTTTTTGTAAATTGTTGGGAATGTTATTGATGTTATTGGGATGTTATGGTTGTGGGTGTTTTTTAGGGATGTTAATGTTAATTATTAAAGCTGATTTAGCGCTGACGTGAACGGTGTTATTATTGTTATAGTGTTATGGTTAGGCATGCTCTAATAATAGAGAGAGCTACGACTTGATACTTGATAGGCTTTGATTATGTAAAGATAGAAATATGTTTTTTTTTTTTTCAATTGTGTTACGTGTATTTGAGTTACTGGACGTGGAGACGTTTCAATTTAGCGTATTATTTGGTGCGGAGACGTTTCAATATAGCGTATTATTTGGTTTGTTTTTTCATGGTAGTAGAAGTCAAGATGAGGGTTCACTAGTTTCCACATCATTACATCATCTAATTAGGAAACGCATCCACAACTAACAGAATCAATCAAACCCAAAAAGATACTTAAGAACGACCATATATGCTATGTTTGACATATGAGATTATGAAAAAATTATGATTATTATTTAGAACTTATAAAAAAAATAATTTTTTATAACATTTGAAAATAAAAAGTTACTTCATGTAACTTATAAAAATAATCTCTTTTTTATAATCTTTTTTAGCACCAACACCAACACAATTTATTTTTGCCAAACATATCTATAATGCTAAAAAATTATACTTTTGATTTTATGTAATTATCTTTTACTACTCATATTGTTCAATGTTCATGGATGACTACAAATATAAGATAATTACATGAAACTATATCGGCCTTGTCATCTTTTGTAGTTTTATGTAGTATAGTAATTTTTTTTTTTAGTTTTATGTACTTAACTTTTGAATTCACTAATGTTCGTGTATTGGGTGATCAGAAGTGTGTACTATTTGACAAATATACCCAAAAGTTGAGTACATGAAACTAAAAAAAAATAGTCAAATAATACACACAATTGGTCATCTGATACACGAAACTAAGTAAATTCAAAGTTGAGTACATAAAACTATAAAAAAAAATAGTAGGCTACACAGAACTATAAAAGATTACAACTTAGATACATTTTCATGTAATTATCCCCTGCAAATATTAATATATTTAAACAAAAATTCACCATATCCTATGTTCCCCATTTTTTTTTTTTTTTTTTTTTTTTTATTTTTTTTGAACTTCTATGTTCCCGATTTGCTATCTTAGTTTTGGTTAAGAATTCATATCTATAAAGTTCATTTATTTACTCTCATTTTTTATGTTTATTAAGAAACAAATCTCCATCATTCATTTACTTTGATTTAATGGTGGGGGTAAACTTAAGATTTAATAGATAAACCTAAGTCCATTTTTTATTCTTGTCTTTTTTTCTTTCTTTTTTATTCACATTTTTTTTGTCTTTTTTTTAATTCACGTTTTTTTAAATTCTTTTTTTTAATTCGTTTTTTTTCTTCGCTTTCATACGTTTTTGTCTGTTTTCATACGTTTTCGTCCGTTTTCATACGTTTTCGTCCGATTTCATACGTTTTCATATGTTTTCATTCGTTTTCGCCATTTTTCATACGTTTTCGTCCGTTTTCATATGTTTTCGTCCGTTTTCTTACGCTTTCGTCCATTATTGTCACACCCCCAAAATGAGTCGCAGCGGAATGTAACCGGGGCGTGACTTTCATGGTAAATGCAGTTATGTCGAAAGACCTTGACTCCATGGAATGCAAGCAAGAAAGCTAGATACCAGAGAAATACATGCTAAAAGGTCAACATAATGTTTGTGAGTTCATAGCTTTAACTTAATGAAAAATTCTGGTACGGAACATAAGATTTCAGTAGTATAAAAATAAATACAATTGCACTAAGCTCATGACCCCGACGCTTAACGTAATTGGTATGAAAATGTGCATAAATGCCCCACCCAAGTGTTTGCCAGACACTTAATGTAATCCTCAAATGGTATGCGTTCGTTTGACCAGTTGGAGCAACCCAACCCAAACGGGGGTGTCAACCCAATAGATCTATCCACAACATTCGCGCTTTCTAGAAATTAACGGTTCATGATATCATGTAGGGGACTTAAGTGGCTATGTGGTAACTTAGGCGATGCATCAATTTTGTACTTATGTCCGCATAAAAACAAGCATGTATTCTCACCCCAAGCATTTGTAAAACATTGTAAACAAGTAAAACGAGGCTATGAAACTCACCTTGGTAGGGCAATCTGAACAGTGTACAGTCAAGCAGTATGATGGTATGGCACCGACACGTAACCTATATTATGTGGCAAGTCTTAGTTCATAATTCTAGTTTAAGACTCGATGAAGTTTTACTTATATATGAAAGCCTTTTTGTATTGTTATTGCTTGTGTGGCATCGTTTAGTTTTGAAAAATAGTTTTCAATTATTTGTGTATATTTTGGCTTATGAAAGTATGACCTGGATAGCAATATCCGAAAAAAAGATAATTTGGTTTGATGATGACCAAATGATTGTGTATGGACAAATAATACATAGGATGAGACCTTGATGGTACGAACGAAAAGGATATGTATATATATATTAGATGTATATATACATTTCTAATATAAACATGGTTAAAAGAGATTAAGTTGTAACTTAATTTATGTGTTTCTTGTATTAAGATACGATACGGTTTTCCAATATGTTTAGGAAAGTTACGTGTATATATAAGACTTCGTTTAATAAATAAGTATATCTTGTTGGTGATTTGCGAAAATAGTTTGCATAGTTATAATAAATAGTATAACTCGAGTGAAGGTTTCTATTTAATCGGTTTGATTAATGACAAAAATTGTATATCGAGTTTAATATCCGGTTTTTATTGAAATAAAATGTGTGAGTATGAGTTATATTTTGTAAAGTTTAGAAGTGTGAAAACCCTTTTTTAATTAAGTTGTAAGTAATAATTAGTTTATTTTCCTACACTCGTTTAAATATTGGTATCGTGACTTGTTTTATTATATATATTAGTAATGTTTATAAGTTATGTGATATGTCGTATGTTGCGTTTGTAAATGGTAATGTCGAGTGTAAATTGGTATGTCGAGAAGGGTATCGTGTGAGGCGAGTCAAACGAGTAGAAAACGAGCTGGGTGAGACGGGATTGAGTCGTGGAATACTCGAGGCTGCGTATGACTAACTGTGCCCTGGTGGGCTTTTTAAAACCAAACGGATCCCTTACATAACTGGGCTTCGGCCCAGTCAATACAACACACACTCTATTAGTACATTTTCTGGGCTTGGGCCTGTTTAAAATCAATTGAACGCACCTTAACTAAACGGATGGGCTTCACAGCCCAAATTACTAACAAACACACCCTTTTTCGGACTGGTCCTAGGCCAAAAGTGTTTTGACACATAAAATAATTTAACCTGTGTGAAATTTTTGGCAGTAGATTTCTCCCTTTCGGTTTTGTAACATTTTAACGCAAGAAAATCAATACTGAATACTTGCAAAACACCAAGACCCTTTTTGGTTTAGAAATCGTACACATGGGTTTAACACGACCGCCTCGTGGTCTTGTGATAGTTACGGTGACAAGCTACCCTTTGGGGCGTCTTTCTCTTGTGATTCGAAGTAAAACTAACACCCTTGGGAGTTCTATTGACACGCTGAAAGTAACAATGGCAACAACTCTTAATTGCGGCTTAACTGACATACTATCAAGGTATACTTTGAGAATACATAAGAGTAGTGTCTATGCTTAGCTCTTGACCATCAGGTACAACCCGATTCGATCAAATAGCACGACACATTTACACCCTTATGACTTTGGGGCTGTTTGAATCAGGCAAAACAAACGCATATCGGGCGTGATTTCATCTCAGCCGAGACCGCAATAAGCTAAAGACATAAACCGAAAACCAACATTTAAGCCACGAAATTAAGTAAGAAAAATAGGTCGAAGTGAACATCAACAAGCAAAGAATAAGCTGATCTTAGGTTGATTACCAACTAAACCACTTTCTAACTTAGCATAATACCAACTTTATTATTAACACACTCCTTGTGTCTGCCACACTTAAGCAACAACAATTTCAGTAAACATATCCAATTTACATATCAATCGGAATGAAAAAAAAATAATGCCGATTCAACAACAAAATAAATTAACCAACATCTTAACTAGGATTATATCAACAATAAACAAGAATGAATCCTTCAACAAAGTAGTAGGCTGTCGAATGGGAGGAGGAACCAACACCAAATTAACCCAAGATCTATCACCAACACTCGAAAACCTTCAAGCTTGAAGTACCCCTTTAGAACCTTATTTTTGTGTTAGAGGTTGGTGTGTCATGGTTCCCCTGTGGATTCGACAGCCAATTTAAAGAAGAAGAAACATGAAACTTTTGAATACACTTTCTTCCATAGATTTCTGATATGGGTATTATGAGTGACAAATCCCAATCTCCCTTCATCTCCTAGGCTATCCCGTGACTTTTTGTGGGAAGAAGGGAAACGAGTGACATGTGATAAATTGACCTTCCTTCTTGTTCTTGTTTGACCAAAGGTTGATAGTGAGTGATGAGGGTACAAGGTGTTATTCACCAATTTGGGGTTTTGTGGATTTTGAGGTGCAGGGTAGCGTGAGATTGTTTCCAGAAGGAGAAAGAAACAAAAAGAAAAATAAAATAAAATAACGGATCTGAAAAGATGATACAAAAGCGGCGTGTAGTTTTAGTTAGGGTAGGATATATTAGTTAGTTTTATTATTAATCTAATTATTATTATTAAGGCTAGTCCCAGTCGCAACCTGGGACGACCTGGGACAACCTGCGCCACGTCAGCTTTCTCTCTCCAGCAACCTGAGACAACCCGGATGCCCCAGTCGACGACCCGAGGAAATTTTATTTTTATTTTTATTTTTTTTATTATTTTTTTTTTAATTCAAACATTTTTAACATTAAATTTAAATTTCATTCAAATTAAAAAAAAAACATTACATTACGAAATTAAAAAAAACATTACACTGCGAAATTAAAAAAAAAAAAAAAAAAAAAAAAAAAAACATTACAATACGAAATTCAAATAAGCACTAGAATACTTAAACTAATAATCTAAACTGTAACGTTCTTTGATTGCTGCCTTAACTTTCTCCAACTCTTCTAGTTGGCGGCCGGTCAAATTTGGATCAATTGGGGTGTTGTAGAAGATGATGTCTGACTCCCGTTTTGATGTCCTCATGAGCTCAAGTTTTGCCTGTTTTATCTCGAGCTTTTTTTCCCTTAACCGTAACCAAGTATCTTCTAAACCCTGCTTATTCTTATCTTTATCCTCTTTTGACGGCTTCTTGGTCCTTAAGAAATTTTTGGCCAACGATTGCATAAATGAGTCTGATGGAACATCACCATCACGAGAGGAGGAGGATGCTTTCTTCCTTCCTTTGTCACGACCAGACGGTCGTGATTCTCTAGTCGCTTCCTCAGCAGAATCATCAACGTCATAAACATCGAAAGGATCACGAGCTGCCGTTGAACCAGAGGTAGTGGTAGAACCCTTTGTTTTCTTCCGACTATTTGTTGATATAGCCGGCAACTCAACCTCCTTCCAAGCAGGATGACCCTTTAAAACCTCGTAGCACTCCTCCAAAGTGAAATCATGACCGTACGTCATACGGTATTCTTTAAGAGCTTTTGAGGTGTCGTCGATATCATTCTCACCGCTTCCATGGGTGTTCTTGATATTCTCCATGATAGCACAATAATTTCCAACCCTGTTACGAATCCTGCTCTTCCATTTGGTATTGATGGAGTCATAGGTTCGGTCTTTGCCAGTTTCTTTCTTAAAGTAGGCGATCACTTGCTCCCAAAACTTGAAGCGGTTCTGGGCGTTTCCTCTCGCCGCGTTTTCCGACACATAGACCCAAGCTTTACAAAGCACCACCTCTTCCTCCTTTGTCCATGGATCTGCTGCCTTCTTGTTTTTCCCCTTGCTTGTTTCCGGCATCTTGCCTTTGTCCTTGGCCTTTGAAGCACGTCTAGATGGCTGCCTTGGTTTGATGGGGGACATCTCTTCAGCGGAAGCGGTTTTCTCATCATCAGAATCATCAACGGGAATGGAACCGTGGTGCGAACCGTGACCCGAACCTTGTCCCATCGAAGCATCTTGACTTGGGTAGTTTTGACTTGGGTAGTTTTGTGTCGGATACTCCCCCATCCAATCTTCCAAATTCATGTCTAGATTAGTGCTTCGAATAGGGGAATAAGGTTGATACGGTTGAGAAGGATAAATGAAGTCCATGTTTGGATGGTAACCAGACCCACTAGGTTCTTGCCGGTAATCTTGGTAAGAACGTTGCGGTGGGACAAAAGGACGGTTAAGATAAAACGCGTTTTGGTTTTGATTTGGTTGGGGTAGTTGTGATTGATAATCAAAACTTTGCGGACGAAAGCGAATAGGAGGCCGGTTTTGTTGTGGTGATATGCCGGTTAACTCGAAGTTGTTTTCCGGCGAGAAATTTAGATCCGGGGCATTTTGGGGTAGTCGTGATCGTCGGGTTTTTGATTGTGGTGTATTTTTCTTTGACATTTTCAAGTTGGATAAGAATTAGATTGAGTTGAATATAGATGAAAATGGTAAGTTGTGAAGTGTGTTTGAGGTAATGTGTGTATTTATAGAGTGGTAAAATAGGTTTGAATTTTTTTTTTGTTTTTTTTGTTTTTATGACCAAACGGTCGATTTTTTTAAATGTGTATTAATTGTTGCGTTGGGAAGGTTTAACATGCACCAACATCGAGCGTTTGGACACTCGATGTCCACAAAATGTTTGGACAACCGATCTTACAACCGAACATGTGCAATGGTACCCAACCGATCTAACATCGGTCGTGGGTGTCGAATTCGCATGCCCAACCGATTTTTTTGCTCCCACTGCGACAAGCCTAAGGGGTTTTTCTTCCATTGGGTATGTTTTCTACATTGTTTCTTTTATTTGTATTTGAATGTGATGAATTTATGTAAGGGAGGATTTGAACTTTCTGAATTGGTAGCAATTTAGAACATGTGTGGCATGTGTGGAACTGTGGTTATAAGTTCTTGTGATATAAGTTATTTGTGATGTGCTACAGTAGTTGTATGAATTGGGTGTGATTCAAGACTTGTTTATTAGCTGTAATGAAATTGGATATATAGTTAACAGTTATTTGTTATGTTATTCGTGTAATTGTGTCTAAATGTGATGAATTAGAGATTGGTTTTATGACTATGGAGGAAAGTTTTTTTGTTTTTAATTTGTGAAGTTAGCAACAGAAATTTGCTAAGTGTAAGTTTAATTTAATTTTAGAAATAAGATGATGGTAGTAGGTTGTAACACCCCCAAATTTGTTTAGCGGAAGCATACGTGTTATAGGGCATGTTACGAAATCGGAGATCACAACACAAGTAATAAAGAACGGAATACATACTCCGTTTTAATTTCATAAATATTTTTAAAACATTATCTTACAAATAAATGGGCACATCCCATAAGTTCAGTGGTCCCAATTTAAAAACATCAATTTGTGTAAAAACACTTCTTTAGATACTACTACGACCATTTACCGCCATCTTGCCTTGCACCCAAGTTCGCAATTTAGCACCTGAGAAAATATGCTAAAAAGGTCAGCTAAAAGCTGGTGAGTTCATAGGTTTAGATTAAAAACAGTAAGTTTGGGCCAAAGCAAAGTCATATAATCATTACAACGAATATAATGTTATATGGATGAATGTCTATTACGTTAGCTCTAAGTTCATGCAACCGATACTACGACAGTTTCTGTATGCTAGCAGATATCATATAATATAGGGGCCCATAGCGAGTGTTTTGTCCCTCAACACTCGATTCCGACATGGTATACGTTTCGCCTTGGCCTAAGCAGGGCCAACCGAACGGAGGAGTCACCCTCAATAGATCTATTTATAACATTCGCGCTTCCCAATGGGGAATTGACGGTTCATGAAAAGGGGCATTCTCTAGGGACATACGGGCTTAGGCTAAACCACGTAATAGTAATCATGCAATAGTTTAGGTCCATAAAAAGGTTTTGCATATTTTCTCACCCCAAAAGTATAAAACAGTTTATTAAGTAAAAGTGGGGCTATGAAGACTCACCTTAGCAAAACGCAATCCGAAAGTAAGATTTAGTGATTGTTGTGAAGCGGCACCGACACGCGACCTAGATAAGGAGGGCAATGTTTTAGTTCATTGTTTTAAGTATCATTTACTTAAAGTAGTTCAATTGTTTTTATAATTGTAGTAAAACTAAACTTAAGTTTGTAACAATGATTAAATGGTTTTACTAGTAAGTATACGAAAGCATATATACTTTTCATGTTGACATTAATATGGTTTTAAAATCCAAAGTTTGATTTGAAAAATAATTACAATATTCCACTAGTAAGTATATAAAGGTATATATACTTATTTAAGTTGACACAAAATGGTATTGTCAAAATTATATATGATTAATTTAATTTCTAATTGTATTTAGAAAATATTTGAGTTAAATTTGAAGTCTTCCAAATTTAATGAACCATAAAATAGTATAGTGGTCTCTATTTATTTATCAAAACTTGTTCTTAATATATATAGTTTTAAACGGGAAGTTTTCTTGACATACATTTGTTTACGCATTGAAGTTAAATTTTGACGTAAACATTATTACGTGAATCATGTTTTATAGCACTCGTTGTCTCATACAAATAAACTTTGCACATATTTACTTATCAACTCGTATGTGTATATTTTTAGGTGGGGGACTTCGGATACGTGGTAAATGAGTTTAAATTTTTATAGTTGTTTATAAATCAAGTACTTCGGGTTTTATTTTGTTGATTAGTTTGAATTACCAATTTCGAACACTCCAAGACCACAGTGGGCTGCGGCCCAGCGTTGGGATACATGGGTTGGGCTTGAACCCCAAATCCAACCAAAACTCTTATTAGTAATATCATGGTTGCAATTGGGCTGTGGCCCAAAACCTGTTGGAAACATAGTTGCTAACCATGTTGAAAGTAGACGTTCGCAAAAAAAAAGATTGTGGAACGAAGGCCAAACGCAGGATACAAGGGGATATAGTCAGGGATGCATTTGAGGTGTCGAGAGGTTCCGAACAAGATGTTATTATTTCGAAGTTAGACTTAAGCCAAGGATGTGGCGAACCATGTGCTAGTCGAGTACTACCCAACCCGGTTTCATCCGACATCCTAACATACCACTACAAATCATGACATGCCATGGGTTAGTCTTATTTATTTGGAAATGAGTACTCTCGACTCGGCTCTTAACTTAGACGAACACAACAAGTACATCATGATCATATGGAAACCATATCAAGACATCACATGTTGACATAACAAAATTAAATTTTTCTCAAGTTAAAACTAAGTTTAATACATGGTTCCGACACCCTTTGAATGACACGGATGTCGACTAAGGGGGATTACTAAAATAAAGTTTTCCCGTGTAACATATTGGATTTCATAAACACATAACAAACAATAATATGGTCGAATTATTTAGAGGTTTTAGAGAGAGAAAGTGGGAGCCTTTCTAGAGAGAGAAAGTGAAAGAAAACATAGAAGGTTAGATTAAGATGAATGAAAGGTCCAACCCTCTACCTTGGGAGGTAGAGGGTATTTATAGTTACAAACATAACGACCTCCTATCGGCCTGTGGATCAGGTATACAGTGGGTAAAGACCCGTCCTTCCTCCACGGTGTTGCTCTAAACTAAATAGCTAACTAAATAACTAGTAAATAACGTAATGTCTACGAGCTAAATTATGCTAGATTATATATGGGGTGACCGACACTTCACTATGGAATTTCTAATTCCTAACAATCTCCCCCTAAGGGAGGTCACCCCATGTTTTACATTTCGAATCCTAGCATTCTATTTAATCTTCAGTCTTGAGCTCGTAGACTTAAATTCTTCAACTTCCGCATCATTTGTGCTTTAGCAGTGATACTTCAAAGTCCGAGTGCTTAGTACTTTCAGTGGAGGCCTTTAACTGATCCACATCTTTGATGATCTTCGAGCTTTCATTGAGATCATCAGCCACAGTAAATCTCTGGATCACCCTTTATTGTGTTGCCATCATGTGTTGTTGTGACTTTCGGACCGACATGCTCACACTTTCTGGATCATGACATCTTTCCATCAGAGTAGCGGAAGCTTTACTGGTTCATGATATTTGCAGCAGCGTAGCAGAAGCATAGTATAAAAATATCAGAACCAGGTTATGTAGATATGCACCAGTCATGATTTCTTCAATTAAGTGTGAATGATGTGAGCATGTGGCTTTGGATTGACGTCTCAATTCTGATCAGCTGCAACCGTCCAAATGTACCTACAAACAACAGTTAGCAATAAAACACACGAAAGTGTCTTTGATCACTTTCGTTGAATTGAGGTACACGGCCAACGGTTCCCCGTTGATCAGTACAAGTACTGCCTGTGATCAGGTAGGATTCCTAAGAATCTCCTTGACAGGGTTTCGCAGCTGTTATAGCTGTTCTCAAACCGGAACGTCTCAAAGAAGACAACACGGAGTGAGTGAACCAGCGAATTGAGATTCACTGATTGATGAAAAATGATTTGAAAAACAATCGCGTATTGCTTGAAGAAAGAGTTTTGCAATACAACGAAGGTTTTATGAGAAAGATCAATTTTCAATCAAAATACTTTTTGTATTAAAGAATGAGTACACATTCGACGTGCTAGTGAAAAGAAGAGATTCGACATCGAACGGTTTTTCTAAAAGCATTTTTCAATCAGATATACTTTTTGAATTTGAAATGAATACACATTCGACGTGCTAGAGAAAAGAAGGTTTGCACATCGAACGGTTTTTCCAAAAGTATTCGTCAATTCCATTCCTGGACCAAGGTTGATTCAAGACTGAATCGCCCCATTGTTTCTATCCAGTTGTCACACGTTTGATCTTACGAGAAGATCTCACATGTCACCCACCAAGAGCTTGTTAGATGTTGGCTCTAGAAGGATTTCCATCTTCATTGTGAATATTTTTACATATCACTCGGATGTTCTGGCAATACCACAAGGATAATGCGTAAGACTCTTAATATATACTTACTTTCCACATTGTGTGAAAAAACAAGTCTTCAAGAATTTAGTGTCATAACGAGATATTGTGGATGATCTCATGGCTCTAGACTCAATAGTGCACATTTGGTTCCTGAGTCGGAGACTAGGGAGAGGGTCTCCTTCTTCAATATCAACAATCTCTAAGAGAAAGTCGATAGATAATGTCGGTTCCCCGTGAGAATGAAACAAGTCCTTTTAAGAGGAACTTGAGTGGCTTGGGAAGTTGTAGTGCAGTGCGTCACTGGGTCCATGACGTCTTGTCTTCAATACCGATGTTACCTTAGTAAGCACCAGTAGCATATGTATTGAACCCGGTTACTGCCCTAAGGTTGAATTATTGGAGGGCTATTTCTTTTCACCCTTTTCACATTCAATTCTTTTTCATTCTTCAACCCCTTCAGTGCTTACCGAGACTTCATTACTAGAACCCTGTTGGGTTTATTCCAGTACTAGCTCTGTCTCAGTCCGCACTCTTCCCGTATCTCACATTTCTCCTTTTTTCAATATACATAAGGACTCTACACTATCTAGTGGATTGTCCCTGGGTAGATCCCCCCGGCTCTGGCGGGATCGTGGGAACAAATACCTAACCTAACCATCCTTATAACTCCATGCATAAAATAAATTGGTCAGTCTTTTGGTATTGTTCTTTCCTTCATGAAACCAATTGAAAAATCATTTGGAAAAACAATCAAGGTACTTGTGATACGAGATCAAAGCATTTTGTACCTTAATAGTTTTGATCATTTTAGAAATGCTCCCCCTCAACATGTGCATATGATTTAAAATTGTTTGGCACATGGAGGCAAGAGTTCTTTGAAATAATTTCTTTGAAATAATTTATTGATCACAATTTTCTTAGAAAAAGCCATTTGAATTTCTTTGGTAAAATTCTCCCCCTCAATATGTGCATAGGATTTTTGAAATCATTTTTATCACATAGAGGCAAGAGTTCTTTTGAAGCACATCCACAATCACAAAATCCATTAAGAAAACCATTTGAAAACACAATCAAGGTACTTTATAATCTCTTTTAAAAAACTTTTGTACCTCGATGGTTTTGCTCCCCCTCAATATGTGCTTCAAGATTCGAAAGCGTTTAGCACATATGAGAGAGCAGCCTGCACAACTGAATCAAAACGATCAACTTATATCAAATTTCATTATTAAATCACAAATTCTCCCCCGATCAAAAATATCAAATCCTTTGAGATTTTGGATCCCAAGTGATTTAATTAGGTTTTGAAAACATGGGAGAAAATGTGGCCTTGTTTAAATACTCATCTGGTTTTTGGATAAATCCTCCTCCTCAACATGTGCATTGTGTATTTGAAATCGTTTGGCACATGGAGGCAGGAGTGCCTTTGAAGGACTAAAACCAATTCCATTAAAACAGATTTGAGATTTAAATCACGATCTCTCCCTTGATCAAAAATTTCAAACCAATTAGGATTTTGGATCCCGATTGATTTAAATCATTTAGAAAGTTTTAGGGAAAGACGTGGCAAGATTTGATTTTGAAAAATGACAGATAAGGACCAGATTTAGACATTAAAGATTGTTAGTGTCAGGTATGATAGTTTTTAAGAGATCTTTAAGTAAAATAAAACAATTTCACAATCAAACAAGAACAGAAAAAATTTCATTTTGACAGATCTTTGAGTTTTAAAGAAAACCATACCATGACATAACATTAAATCTTTAGATCACCACTTTTTAACGTACACACAGACTTTTATGAAGAAATATCGTTTGAAAATATTTAATTTAAAATCACTCTCCCCCTCAATTGATGACCGAAGTCGATAATTGAGTGACTTAAGTTTTGATAAAATGAAGTCCGGTGATTTTCAAAATTTAGTCCAATTTATTTTCAAAAACAATATTTTCCATTTTCAAAAACAATATTATTCAAAGTTTTAGAAAAATGGTATCATTCACTACTTGTCCTGCACAAAGATACATTAGGTGGTTGAGAAGCTTCCGTTGTTGCTGTAGGGCTTGGAAGAAAACCGTCTGCCGATGCAGTGAGACTTCTTCTTACGTTGCATTTTGAATGCCAACAGAGGTCAAATTAAGCTCCGTTTCTTCAATCACTTAGAAGAAAACCATCTGCTGATGCAGTGAGACCTCTTACGTTGCATTTATGCCAACTCTCCATTGAAGTCCAATTAAGCTCCGTTTCTTCATTTGTCAACCCAAGATATCGTTACCCTTTCCTTTCGGCATCCAATCATCTTCATTAGTGGGATCCGGATCGGGAACATTCTTTTATACCAATATACCTGCATATGTTAGTGAACACACATACAAATATATGGTGGTCGACATCACCCAAACAACAATCGGCTAATAAAAGTCAATGCAACATATCAATCAGATCATATAGATGTATGGGAAAAATGTGTTCATCAAACTCTAATCATCTAATCCTAGCAATCATATCCTAGGCACCTAGTCCTTCAACATAGGTTAACATCATTTTTAATTAAGCATATTAGGATAATTAAGAAAGCTCGTTAGAAGATATAGATTTGAAAACATTTTCCCCCTCAACCAATAACTCATTTTATAAAAGATTAAAAGCGCTGAAGTCATTGATTGAGTTTTCAATTTTACAAAATCTCTGAATCTGATTGTTTTAAAAGCAACTCATTTACCACCATTTTAGAAAACACCAAATATTTTTCTGAAGAATTTTAGACGGAAAAACATTTGTGTAGGAACAGCAGTCCTTCGACATACTTTCCTTGTTTTGTTTTTTTTTTTTTTTTAGGATAAGTGCATGAAATATTTTGAAAATAGGTTTAGCGCAACACTTTCCTTCCTTTAAAAGAACGGGTTGCTATCTGAAATAATAGCAAGCCATTGTTAAAGCACGGGTTACAGTCAGAAGTAAATGCAAGCCATATTTTGAGACATGTTTAAAAAGAAATATTTACACCTCCTGCTCGAACTTCATCTAAAGTCCCGTGCCATTATTGAATGACATTTCTAAGACCGCAGATGTTATCGATACCAGAAGACATGTCTTTAGAAAACATATTTTTGGTATTTTTGAAATTTTCTGATTTTTATGGATTTTTGAAGGTTTTATATTTTTCTATTTTCTTTTTGTTGGTTTTATATTTTTCTATTTCTTTTTGTTGGTTTTATATTTTTGTATTTTGTTTTTCGAATAAATATTTACAAGGATAGAATAGATGATATAGTTAAAGAAGATGATGATACGAGTACCGAGATAAGGATATCGAACAGCCCCGTTGTAGAAGATAGAAGTCATCATCTCTTAAACATTCACCACCAAAGCTTTCGAGGCTCCTGAATTGAGAGAAATTGAACCATCCGAAAGTGAGACTCTGGCAGCTTCCCCCCAAAACGAAAATCCTTAAGATGAGCAGATTCGAAGCTCTATTTCAAGCTTGCTTTAGCCAGGTGCACAAGAAAGCACACCATTATCATAAATCCCGCTGCTCCATTTAAGAATGATAATCGAGGATCTCCATTCGGGGTTATATCATCAAGAAGAACAGCAACGTATCATCCCACACATAAAATAATCTTCTCATATTTCTTTTCTACTGACGTCTGAAGCGATCCATTCCAAAAGGTAGTCAAGAAACCACTTCCCCCAAGTAGACGAATTGATGCAGTCAGTCTCTTAGACTAGAGCTCACGAACCCGAATACACATATACCCAAAGACAAAGAAACTTATACCATCGAAGTAGCAGATTAAGTCCAATAGCCAAAGAATAACCCCGATGTATACTTTTCTCTCCCCCTAAAGAAAGTGTATGAAGCTCAAGAACCCGAAGTACCCGACTGCCCAAAGAGAGAATAACCGATAACATTGAAGAGGCAGGCCGAATCAATGATTATCTCTGCGGAGGACTATCTCTGCGGATCTTCAACTCCGGAATAAGTGATTATATATCTGAATCACTGATTAAGCCCTCAAGTAAAACAGCTGAGCATCCCCAATGTACACAATCTCTCTCCCCTGATGATTGTGATAACATCAAAATCATCACACACTTGTGTACCTCTTTCATCTTCAGAAACTAACTCTTCCATCTCTTCTCCCACATAGTTGGAATAAGAACACTAAACGCCTTGATGAGTAAAACCTTGAGTTTCTCAGCGGTCATGACATTTGTTTTCCCGGGATAACTTCAATCACTTAGAAGTATTAAGTCCATCAAGTTTACTCGCCATGAGTCAAACCTTGAGTTTCTCTGCGGTAATAACATTTGTCTTCCCGGGATATCTTCACTTACATAGAAGTATTAAGTTCATCAAGTTTACTCGCGTTTAGATACGTGTCTCCTTCCCCCTTGCTGGTTTTGACACTTCAGAATCAGCAACTCTTTGAAAGCCTAAATACTAGAAATCTTTTGAGAAGAACGCCTGAAGTCTTTGTGAGAATCAACATGCTGAATAATGTGAGCAAGTCTAATTGGGGATTAAATTTGACATATCACTCTCCCCCAATTAGTGCTCTCCCCTAAACCGACAATCTGTTTGATAAATGCCATGAATTAAGAAGAAGTCTTTAGATCGTTAAATGCAACTCGTCTTTAGTCTTCTAACATGTAGCAGAATATGTAGAACCGACTGTAGACTCGACCTTCTTCAAGATTGTCCAGTTGGGGAATAGAAAGCTAACATCTTCAACTCACCAAAAACAAGAACATCACCAAAAAGCATCCCAATCAACTTACATCTTGCAAATCCCCTTAACTAAAATCCCTCCCAATCAAACAAGAACAGAAAGATGTTCATCAAGGAAATCAGCAATCAGGCCGCAACGAACACACGAAATGGTAATACCAAGCAAACAATCACATCAAACAAGAACAGAAGGTTGTTCGGAATCATCATGTTGATGTGCACGTGAAGCATTAACCGGAAGCACTTTGTCAATAAACTCATATCAGCTTGTGAAGATGTCAACTAACGGCTCATAGAAGAAACTCCATGTAACGATGCCCCGATAAGAAGAAGATCGGTTCTTACATGAGTTTGGAGCCGTTTGACCATTTATTCTCAGAAATCAATCAACCATGCAGTAATTTCACACTTCTTCTCCCCCTCAAGAATTGCATACGGAGTTGCCATTCTTGATTAAATAAGTGAAAGTCATCCGAATGTTCTATTCACACTTCTCTCCCGCAAAATCAACACATGATGTCGCCATCTTCATTATAATCGAGCAAGTGGAATGAGAAAACAATCAGTGATAGCCCGGTTCACTTGATGACTGAAGCGCATGGAAAAAGTATGAAGCATGTTGATGAGAATGGTCATAATAAGAAGATTTCTCTTCTTCAGAAGATAAAGCGCACTGAAACGTACACTTTTCTTTTCTTTAGAGTACGAGGCATGAACTGTTGTGTTCATACGTCATAGCCGATTGAATATCAATGTTGAGTAACTTGAACCCGTGAGTTATGAGATATCAATCCTTTTGTTATCCATACTTTAAGCCAGTCCATGTATTGAAGGATCGAAGTATCTGCAACTGAGTAAGGACTACCTGCACTAATATTACAAACTTGATTGCATATATTTTGGTTAGTGACATCAGTATCCAAACCCTTTGGGGTTTCACGGTCAACATTGAGAATGCAATTGGTAAACATCTTTCCTGTAGGTATCCACCTAAGTCCAGCATCCTTAAACATTCTACCAGATGGTATCCACTTATGGCAAGGTCTAGGATTGTTAGGCTTCTTATGCATAGTGAAAGACTTATCCTTATTCCTAGTTTCCACAGATTTAGAAGTTGGTATCCATCTAGGCGAAGATTTTGGTTTGTTTTGCTTCGTATGCACAGTAGATGACTTAGTGAAAATCCTAGACTTAACAGGTTGAACCTTTGTATGAGCATTTACCTTCTTTAGGGATTTCGAAAAACAATTATCATGATTTGCCTTAAAGATGCATTTCAGACAGTTTGAGCAAACAGCTTGTTTAGATTCAGAAAATGATCTAGAGTTCTTAGAGTGATCTGCTATGGGAATAGATTTATTCGAAACGCAACTACTATTAGATACAATCCAATCCCTAGTCTTAAGTTGAGTGTTCCTAGGTAATGGTTTAAAACTACTAGCAGTGCTTTGAAATCTCGTAGAATTCCTCACCCTAGGTCTAGCACCTAAAATTCCATCTTTTTGAATTTGTGCCTTCTTTCTAGCCATTTCTAGATAAGAGTTCTTATACAAGTCATTCATAGCATTTTTACTAGGCAAGTAAGGTGAAGTGACTGGTTTTGTCAAAACTTGTTTCGCATCAACTTGGGAGGCAAACCGTGTTTTTGAAAATTTTGGTCGTTCAGATCTAAACGCATTAGGTTGTCTAATAACTGGTTTCCCCAAGATTGATGGTTTTGCAAACTTAGTGTTCACACTATTCCCTGTTGTTTTTCTGAGCTCATTTTTTAAAGCAACAATAGCGAAACTCATTTCCTGAAGTTGAGCTTTGAGATCATCAATTTTTGCTATCAAAGAGTTTGCTTCCATTGACTTAGTTCTAGTTTCTTTGACAGAGTCACTTAGTTCTATGTGATTCTTTCTCAAAGACTCATTTTCCATTAGTAATTTGGCCACACAAACTGCTAATTCATTATTTCTCATTTGAATATCATAAATAGCATTAATATCAGAATTACTTGTAACCAAATTACTTTTCACATACATACCAGAAATATGTTTCTTCAAAATGTTGATGGTTGAGTCTTTGTCTTGAAGCTGAGCTTTCAAAGTGTTTATTTCAAAAGGTTCACGGAATTCAGGAAGTTCCGGATTTTTACATGGTTTGTTAATTTGGAAACTTTCTTCTTTACTTTGTATCGCAATTTCAAGTGAAATGCAATGTTTTTCAAGATTTGAGAATTTGTTTGAAAGTTCATCAAAAGCCTTTTTATCAACCATATTGTTTGTTTTGAAACACTTAATCTCAGACTCAGCCTCAGTAACAGAACATTCATGAAAGTCATGTTCAGCATCATGATCAGTTTGTTTAAGTACTTTAGCAGATGCACTATGTTGAACAGTAAAGGGTACCTCATTACATGACACCTGCTCAATTTCTGGTCTGATATCTGCATCCACATCATGTATAACAAGAGTCACTGGACCGCTGGATGTGTCAAGCTTATCAATATCTGAGCCTCTGTATTCAGTGCCAACTGATCCATCATCTGGTGTTTTACCCGACTCATCATTATTTGTTGTCTCAGACATTCTGCATTCAGCAACACCCGATTCTTCAACAGGTACATTACCCAACTTATCACAACAATCTCTCAACTGCACCAGACACTCATCCACTTTTTCATCTGTCTGAGTAACTTCCTCAATATACTTCTCCACATTATCCATGAGATGGATAAGTGTCTCTGTGAACACACTAATTTCCATTCCAGTGTGTTTCTTGAAAGACACTTCAGTCATGCCTTGATCATAATCTGATGTGAATTCCCTACTTATGAATGACTGAAATTGGTTGTGGATCACTTGAAGTGCAGCACTGGAACTACCCTTTTGAACCTTTTCTTTATCAAGTTGTTGTTCTAATTGTTCTAAGTTCAATAGTAACGTTCCTGTTAATGTGGATAAGTCTTGACGGAAAATGGCAACGCATGTTCGTTCCATTCTTATCGGTGTGAGTAACATGAGGTGTTAGTGAAGTAGATGATAAGGTTCAATGCTACTTTCCTTTTGCATGGCATTCTGTAGTCCAAGCAGGTGCAATTCTTTTTCATTGGACTCAGAGCATGAACAACTCAAGTCATCATTGATTGATTCCATCATCTGCATTCGATCAGTATAGCTAATATTCTCATGGTTGTCTACAGCATCATACAGTTTGAGTACTTCTGAAATCACTGGGTCAGTAGAGTAGGACATGATGTGGTAGAATGCACGGGATTTTACAAGTCTATGATTCAAACCGAGAAATAAAATCTTTCGCGGGATTTTACTAAAATCAAGACCAAACCGTTAAGCAATGACCAATGGAATGTGTTAAGATGACTGATGGATCGATACAATGAAAGACGATTGTGTGATAGGGCTTTAGATTGTTCGTAGGAAAAGCTGAAATGTTGATTGGTTGAGATTTGGATTGGTTGATGCACGTTTTTACGGAGAATTTTTGGGTCTAAAAACTTAAAACCTCAATAACTTCCTTTCGGAGGGGATTTGGGCCTCGAAAAATTCGTTTCACGACATTGTGGTGAAACCTCACAATATTCAGCCTGTTCCGGTCGTTTTGACAGGTATTTCGCTGAAAACGGAGTTACGGATCAAAAGTTATGGCCGTTTGAAGTTTTGACGTAAAAAGTCAACTTTGGTCAAACCTCTTCTTCGTAAAAATCAACCAAGTCGCTAGAAAATAATGCACCAAGTCGCTAACACCTAATTCGCTACACCACCAAGTCGCTAAAGTCCCAAGTCGCTAGACAAATGCAAGTCGCTAAGTAGTAACTCGCTAAGCCTCAAGTCGCTAGCAAAATTTTGGCAGCAATTCGCTACTCAAGTCGCTAAAGATTCAAGTCGCTAAAGAGCAACTCGCTACAGACCAAGTCGCTACCACCAAGTCGCTACCCGTAGTGGAGAGTCCACTACTTGTACTGTTAGTCGCTAGGTCTAAGTCGCTAGCTCCAAAACTGTAACTCGCTACAAAATTGTGAAGCAAGTCGCTACGAAGAAAGAGATCCGTATATCAAGTCGCTAGCAAGAAAAACCACATAAACATCACTTTTCAATCCAAAAACAACCCAACCAAGATGATTCAAGCTTACCAAATGAAAACCTAAACACTTGTGATGATCCTAAACACAAAAGTACAATCAAAATCCAAACTTTAACACTAGAAATCAACCAAATGATGCAAAAACCACAAAACTTTCTCAAACTCAAAAACCACCTAAAAACCACTAGAAATCCAAAGATATGTAAGAGATGATCTAACCATGGTGCTCTGATACCAATTGTAACATATTGGATTTCATAAACACATAACAAACAATAATATGGTCGAATTATTTAGAGGTTTTAGAGAGAGAAAGTGGGAGCCTTTCTAGAGAGAGAAAGTGAAAGAAAACATAGAAGGTTAGATTAAGATGAATGAAAGGTCCAACCCTCTACCTTGGGAGGTAGAGGGTATTTATAGTTACAAACATAACGACCTCCTATCGGCCTATGGATCAGGTATACAGTGGGTAAAGACCCGTCCTTCCTCCACGGTGTTGCTCTAAACTAAATAGCTAACTAAATAACTAGTAAATAACGTAATGTCTACGAGCTAAATTATGCTAGATTATATATGGGGTGACCGACACTTCACTATGGAATTTCTAATTCCTAACATCCCGTCAAAGCCTAACGACGCAACAAGTGGCCTAACATTTAGGTGATGGTTTTTAAGTAGGAACAAAATTTTCGGCTGTGATTACCTTTTCCCAGTTTTTATTTCGACAAGGTCAAGTGACCAAACTAAATCCCAACTTCCAAATTGTTCACCAAAGATTACAAGTTATTAAGACTTATACACTACTTCGAGTACCACTCGAAGACATCGACTCACGCGAATCTCCACGACTTATACTAACTGTTAATAGCAACCCCTTTTATAAAACTTACTCCTCTATTTTCTTTCATGACTCTCGGCAGAAGAGATACAACCCAAATGAATGACATCTATTTTTTTTTGACATAATAAAAATTAAAAGGAGATACACATGATAAATTTTATAATGAAATCTAAAGTTAACATCACATAAATAACAAATAACCATTACAACAATAAAGATTTATAACCTCAAATCAAGGATAACGTGTGAGGAACGAAGGTTGCTTCGTGGGTCTCGAACTAAACGAAACTTGATTTAGCTCCAATATACTCCCAATTGCAAAACCCCCAATTCAATTTTCAAAAACCCTAAATTCCACAAACCCTAATTTTTGGTACAATTGATGAAGAAACTGAGTTGGGGCATTTCACATCTCTACTAGAGATAAAGGGAGTGTTTCAGGAAGGCATTGACCCACTTTCTTTTCTTGGTGACTTGGTTTGTAGCCGAAAGGATTAAAACCTCTGCAACCTAGGGTGTCTTGAGTTTGACTCTAGGTAGTTTGATGTTGATATAAGCTTCTCTTTAGGTGGCTTTGTCTTGATGTGTTTGGACCCATTCGAATGGTTAAGCACGCCTCCATGGGGAGGGTTTTGTGAGACAAAATAAATCATGGTTTTGGTGAGTGAAGTTTGAGGATGATGAAAGAAGTGTTTTGGTTTGCTTCTTTTGGGTTCTAGACCTACTCGAAATGCAGAGATAGATGTAGGGGAAGATGGTTTCTCTTTTCCCTGCTTTTTTTTGTGTTTTGTGTCGTGTGGGGGGAAGAGATGACAAAGAGATATATCTCTCAAATTTTAATAAAGGTTTTTATTTAGGTGATAATTGTATGTATACATATTATACTTATGGTATTAAATGTGTTTGAGTCTTACAAGAGCCATTATTTAAGTGAGAGTTTGTTAAATATTTTGTGTCCCGCGATATTAAATTGTGACCGAAGTATCATTGTCTGATAATTTTTATAATGTAGTATCTTATAAATACACTTCGGAATTATTATTATCTTGGTAATATTTTCCAGTACGGACGTTTGTCATTTGTTTTACTTGCCATTATCATAGTGTCGGTACGCGTGAAGTGTCGGTCACTGGGGAAAACGAGATAACCTCTCGTCTTACAATTTAATCATAAGACAAAAATGAAATATTTATGAAGTAAAATGAATGCAAAAGTGATGCAATAGTCTACTGTATGCGAGTTAACTACTCAAATGATCAGGCAAAGCTTATGCATGCTTAATGACTAGGCTTAGTAAAAATAAATTATCCTTTACTAGTTAAATTTTAGTGAACATTTACCGTGTGTCACATCCTCCCCGCCTTATAAGGAAAGCCGTCCTCGGCTTTCACTTAGAATTACTTGTTGGAGTTGAGAATAGATGTGGGTATTTACGCTTGAATTGATCTTCACGTTCCCACGTGTATTCTGGACCTCTTTGAGAGTTCCAGCGAACTTTGACGATAGGGATGCGGCTTTGCTTAAGCCGTTTGATTTCCTGATCCATAATCTCAATGGATTCCTTGACGAAATTCAATCTTCCGTCAGCTTGGATTTCTTCAAAAGGAATGGCAAGAGTTTTGTCAGAAGGACATTTCTTCGGGTTGCATACGTGAAACACGTTGTGCACAGAGTTGAGTTCTTGTGATAATTAAAGTCGGTAGGCTACCGACCCGATTCTTACAAGGATTTTGAAAGGTCCAATGTAACGAGGATTTAACTTTTTACGTCATCCAAAATGGATTAAGCCTTTACATGGCGTTACAAATCCATAGTATGAAAGGGTGGTTCTCCGAGTTGTTCGCACCGGAATAGTTGTACATAACGTATAGTCCTGACGGTAATCCGAGTTAGTAAACCACCAGCTCGATCTTGGAGAGGATCTGATTAATCCTACAAAATAGGGTCTTGCCCTTTGCGTTCTTGTTAAAATGGTTTATGCTTTTCTGAGGCGAAACCTCAGCCTAACTTTCTCGTTGGTTTGAACTTCAAGCGACCTTTAGTCCTATATTTATTGATTTTGACGATCAGAGTTCTTTGCACTCGACCTCTGGTCCGCATATTGTTATCAATGGTTCTCGATAGAAGCTTGGAGCCATTGAACTGGTTCCTTACCGGTCTCTGTTATGAACACGATTGATTTGCGCTTTTGACCATACGGTGTCTTATGAGGTGGTATTTTGTTGCAAGGGGATTCGGTTAAGGCAATTTGCCTACTCTATTCACCTTTCGAAACATGTTACTCATGCTCGAAGTATAACTTCTATAGCTTGAACGGTCCTTCCATTTAGTTCAGCAGTCGGGAGACGGTAGGTGGCACTTATTTCCAGATGGATTCTCATGAGCTTTGGAGTGGTCTTTGAAAGTTTGATGTGAATGGTTATCGCTATTTGGAATAATGAGAATTGAAATACTATGACTCGTAGCGCTTTGCTTCAAGCAAACCATGTAAGCTTGTCCAGGTTGCCGTCCATCTTTGTTCGGTAGGGATAGGTGGATTTGGTGAGATGATCAATTATTACCAAAGTAAAGTTATAATCGATAGAGGTCTTTGGTGACTTGGTTTTAGAGTCCATTGTTATGCATTCCCATTTCTATCTGGAAATTTTGGTTTGTACAGGTAGGTTTGATGATTTCTGATTGTTTTGATTTGTTTTGAATTTTCCTTTTCGAACATGCTAAGTATTTAGGTCAAATACCATCCTTCATGTTTGGTACTCATAATAGCTTTCTGGATCAAGGTGCATTTTGTCGGCCACTAGATAAGTATTACTCCTGGCCTTAATGAGGTTCACACACGATAGGATTACAAATCCCTTCATGGTGTGGGTTTTAACATTGGTTCTTGGGGTTAAGATTCCCTTTGGTTCCTTACGGACTCCCCTTCACCTTTAGGTATGCTGTAAGAGTTTTATTTAGTCGGTTCTTCCTTTGAGTGCTACCACTTGAGCTTCAAGACTTTTAATGGGAGGGGCGGACTAGATCTTTCGTTTTCCTAATGAGCTGGCTTTTAAAAGGTTTAGTTTGTTAGATGTTGCTTAGAGTATATGCGGTTATGACTGTTTTGCCCTGGGTGAGTACGAATGTTGTAATTGAACTTATGTTGCGACTCCAATTATTGGTGTCGTCACATGGTCAACTTCCTTTTTGTTTCCGTACATTCCGTAGGACCTTGTGGTCAATGTACACTGTACTTCCTTGATGCAGTAGGGATAACGTTTATAGGTTTTCTGTTAGGTCACCATCTTATCACAACAATATGTATTTCTAGAGAGAGAAAGTTTTAGTGAGAGAAAGTGGAAGGAACTAATGAATGATTAATGAAAATGATAATTGTAATTAGAACCAACAACCCTCTCCCTTCTAGGGAGGGGGTATTTATAGTGTTTACATAAGTAGGGGTGTTTCCCCTTGGTTCTAGAAGAACCTTCTATCACAGCTCATGGGCTTACTACATGAGCTGTGAAATCAATTACAAACATTTATAAACCATATTAATTAACGACCTATTACAAATGAAATGACCTACACTTGATAATTAAAACATGTTCCTAACAATCTCCCCCTAAGGGTTGGTCATCATTTGTTGTCTTGCTTAGGTCGTTTGACGTCTTGAACTTCTTTGGCGTTCATGACTTGTGACGTCTTTGATTCTTTGCATCTTTGTTCTTTGTTCTTGTTGTTGTGATCAGTTGTGAAATCTGCCTTTATCAACATCTTTAACTTTGATCTTTATCTCATAACTTTGCAAATTCTTTGACTTTGATGTAGAATCTTTCTGAAATTTTCTTTGCTTTTTGAGAGAACTTTCAATTAGTGTTGATGTTGGTAGAAGCATGTGAAAAGTCTGCACGATCTTTTCCACCCGCGAGCATCCATAAGAAGAAAAACATAAAACATGGGTTAGAAATAATCCAGCACTTACAAGTTTGAACTTCGAAAGTGTTAACAGCATAGTGTGAAAACACATCTCTAATTCTCACAAAGGCTGTTCCTGAACTGGAGTCCCACAAGTGAGATAACGCGATGTACCGAAATACACCTACAGTTCAGATGAGTCGCTGAGGTACACCGAAGCATCACCCCACGACTGTAGACCGTTTGAGACACACTAAGCGTAACCCACAAGGAGTTACCGAAGTGACCTGCTGTCAGGGCTGTTTGATGTTGACCCTGGCAGGAATTTCCATTCAATCACTGAAGATCACAATTGTGAATCCCCTCATAAATGTTCTGGCAGATTGCTAAGATCTGCGTAGGACTCTGGAAAAAATGTCACTTGTGTCCTTATTGTTTGAACAACAAGTGATGAAATATATAAGTGTTCCTAAGAAATCTTTTGATGAATCTCATGGCTCTAGACTCGATTAGTGCGTTTTGATTTTCCTGAGCAGAGACTAGGGAGAGGGTCTCCTTCTTCAATACCAACAATCTCTAAGAGAGAGTCGATAGATTACGTAGGGTTCCCTGTGAGAATGAAACAAGCTCTTTTGAGAGAACTTGAGTGGCTTAGAAGGTTTAGTGCATTGCGTCACTGGGTCCATGACGACTTGTCTTCAATACCGGTGTCATCTTGTGACAACCAGTAGCATATGAATTGAACCCGGTGTCTGCCCTAAGTTGAATAATTTGGAGAGCTATTTCTTTTCACCCTTTTCTTTAACTTTTCTTTTTAATTCTTCAACTCCTTCTTTCTCCGATTCTCATTTTCTCCTTTTTCAATCATACCTAAGGACTTCTAAATACTAACTATTTGTGGTGTCCTTGGGTAGATCCCTCCGGCTCTGGCGGATCATAGGACGTTTATTCCTAAACTTAGTCACCTTTTAACTCCATGACTATCCTATGTTACCACAAAACCTTTTCTTGAAAAATCTCTCAAGATGTTTATGATGAAAAACCTGTTTTGGTAACACCTTGAGAGTTTTTGGTTTTTCAGGAATACTCCCCCTCCACATGTGCTTATGAGTTTTGACTGAAATATGCACAGTGAGGGTAGAGCTCGCACTTTTGAATTGATCGACTCTTGATAGACAATTCCCCGCGAGACACGGTTACGTTGTATAGTTAAAGAGTTCCATTATCAGCTTTTAGGTGACAACTAGCTCTAATAACTATCTTGAAGATGTAAACTCTCCTTGAAAAAGGAGGTTTGACCCGTCAAAGTTCATGTCAATCAAGAGTGTCTCGAATTGGTACATTCTACTAAGACAAGTTTCGTTGGAAACAAGTCTGTTCGATTACTGACATTTCAAAGTTCGTCAATTCATTGGTGATATCTGAGTCGAGCACGATATGAGATTCCATAACTTCCTGATCAATAATTTTAATCACATTTCTCCCCCTCAAAAATAGCATATGAATGTTGTTTTTGAAAAAACATGGTGATTAAAATATGCTTTTTGAGGCATTGAAAATTCATTTGGGAAGAAATGGATTTCAAGAACATTTGATTTCGAACAAAGATTTGTTGTTGCAAGACAGTTAAGAAGCTTTCGCTCCTTTAATTTGGATTGAAGCACTGAAGCGTACAACAGGGTCCTTTCATTACAAGTACGGGTTGTACACTGAAATGTGTGCACAAGCCATTTAGGAAAAAGATGTAATAAGTATTAAACAAATTAATCCTCTCCCTAATTGAAGATGTTTCAAGATCAGCTCCCCCTCAAACTAACAACCATTTTCCGCAGATTCGAAACTTTGATGTAGTAGACATTTCTTCTAACTTTTGAAGTTTTCAGTATGCAGCGGAATTTGTAGAAGAGCAGAAAACCACACAAGAGAATCTGACTTGTTGCAGAAAGTCCGTTCGAGGGAAACATGCCAGAAATCAACAATGTCTTTGTACGTATGTAGACACATCACACCAAACAAACCACGAAAGGCGAAATGAAATGACTCCCCTTTGATTGTTGCGGTCTATCGGAATACTAATCAACTGTGTATATGCAAATACTCGATAAAATGACCGTGCGTGAGGCATCATAACATCATATTTGGGTAACTTCACACAAGAAAACCCGTGAAAGTGAGACAATAACACCAACTTGAGAAATTTTAACCACAAATCGTCTCATTTCTTCCCTCTAATTGAAGAAATTCATGAAGGCATTGGGTTTTCGCAAAGAAGCATGTGGAAAAACAAGAAACCAATGATCACCTACACTCTCTCCCCCTCGATGTTTTCAATGAATCGAAACATACACCACGTATGTTGATGATGAAATTGGAGACATCGAAACCATGTATGTTCAATTAATCGAATAGGTGTGAAGTACCAAAAATATCTCGTGAGAATCAATTGCTGATAAAACTTCTGAATTTGATCATCAGTTGTGTCATTGTTGTTGGAAACAATTTGATCTACTGTTATCAGAGATTCGATTGAAGGTGCATCTCCAGCAACGGTTGTTGTTGTAGATTCAGGGTGTATCGAGAATTAGAATATGATCAGGTTGTGCAGCGGAAACATTAGATACATCTGAAGCACGACTTTCTATAGAATCTCCAAACAGTGGAGCAAACAAAATTTCCAATTCTTGATGATTGAGTACAATGGCGATGAAGCTGATGGATCATTATGCTTTGGACGGTGAGAAACGGGTCCTAAGCTGTTGTACTTAGAAGCCATAGCTGAAGTGCGGGTCTGAACCTGATTTATTCCGAAGCCATTGATGTTGTACCTGTAAGGAAAATAGGAGGGGGCAAGATAGAAGAAACATGGATCCCCAAGGGTAACTGGGTTCCAGATGTTAGAAGCATAAAGATGTAGTGTCAATAATCTTCTTGACACCTGAACATGCCATTTTGGTGATTTCCTTTCCTACCTCAGGGATAGATGTTGTAGGTTTCACACTTGTTTTGATGCAACTACTTAGTATCTTGCCTGTAGGAATCCACCTAAGACCAACAGTGTTGAAAACTCTACCCGTTGGAATCCATCTAAGGTTAGATCTAGGGGATGTTGAAACTTCTTTTGGGAAGAGTCTGCGTCCTATATTAATACACCTATTAGGTTTCTGAAATTTTACGTTTAGATCAACGGGTTTATTTCTAACTGTTTGTTGATTAAACTTAGGTTTTGGTTTGCTACTACAAGCAGTGTAATGCAACACACTAGAAAGCATCACACTAGGTCGTGAACCTAAGATTCCATCTTTTTGGAGTAGTGCCCTTTTTCTAGCCTTTTCTAGATCATAGTTCTTGTACGTGTCATTTGAATCATATGATTTTTTAATTTTAATGCTTGGTTTAGACACAGTGTTCGAACTAATCCTAGACGGGCCAGTTGCAACTACTCGTTGAGGTTTAATAGAAACAGATTTAACAGAAACAGAAGCATTTTTCTCAGGCCAGGAATGTGGAGTGACTGGATTTGACAAATGATTATTCTTAACAACTTGGGAGGCAAACCGTGGTTTTGAAGATTTTGATCGTTCAGATTTAAAAGCAGTTAGTTGTCTAACTACCGATTGGTTTCTGATTGGTTGTAGTGACGATTTCCCCAAGATTGTTGGGTTTGTAAACTTAGTATCCACACTCTTGCCAGTTAATCTTCTCAACTTGTTTTGTAACGCAACATGCGCAAGCCCCTTCGCTTGAATTTGAGCCTTTAAATGCTCATTTTCATTTACTAATGTATCCACACAATTACTTTGCATTTTAAGTTCAAGAGATTTGCAATGTGTCTCTAGTTTTGAAAAATCTTTTTGAAATTGAGCAATGGTCTTTTTGAGAAGAATGTTTTCAGATTCAAGAATTTGATTTGATGATTCAGTTGTATTGTTTGCAACTAAGGGCTCAGACATGAGACAGTTGTCTGGACATTGTGCAACATGCTGGTCAACCTCTCCTTCATTTCTGAATTCAGGTTGCTCAGTTTGTTTCGCATTTGCAAGCAGAGTATGAACAACAGTAGATTGTACCTCAACCATCTGTTCTTTGTCAAAGGTAGGCTCTGTGTCATAGGTGGGAATGATATCTTCCTCAACCATTTGTTCTTCATCAAAGTTGGGCTCGGTGTCATAGTTGGGTATGATATCTTCCCCAAATCTGTTGATGTCATCCTGCTCTTCCAATGCTACAACCTCATTATTCGTATTACTGACATTTGCAGTATTCTCATCATTCTTGACAAGCCTTTTAGCATTCCTTCCTTGTACATCAACTCTTTCACCTTGCATGACTGCTTGATTTCGGGGATCAGATGAAGTCTGACTCTTTGAATTCTTAAATTGTGAGATCATCTTAGTCAGTAACATCATTCCTTTGTTTAATTCCACAAATGGATCTTCAGAATCATCAGTAGCAAGGTTTGGTGAAAAAGGTTTTAAGCAGTAGATGGAAGGTGAGGAGATTTGTGAAAGCATTTGAGACATTGATATAGTGAATTATAATTTTCCCTCCAAAAATAATTATGAAAAATTTTCTCCCCCAAAATTTGAAATTCACTATAAAATGCAGTTTTAAGGTTGTAAGAAATATTTGAGTTGTGACAATTTTGACGCCAAATTTGACCCGAAAAATTCGAATTTAGGCCAAAAAATTTGAATTTTTGACCAAAATTTTCACAGTTAAACCAAAATTTGAATTTCGCGTAAAAATTGAACGTTTAGTCTCCCCTAGAAATTAAATTTTACTCAAATTATTATTTTTTTTTTTTTTTTTTTTTTTTTTTTTTTTTTTTTTAAATTTGTGTTGATGATGTGTTATGGATCTTTAAAGGATAACTAAGGTTAAGGTTGTTTAGATTAAGGTATATTAGTAGCAGAAATCCAAACTTGCAGAAGAAACTCTCAGAAGAAACTTGCAGAAGAAACTCGCAGAAGAAACTTGCAGAAGAAACTTGCAGAAGAAACTCACAGAAGAAACTTGCAGAAGAAACTTGCAGAAGAAACTCACATAAGAAACTTGCAGAAGAAACTCACAGAAGAAACTTGCAGAAATGTTGACAGAAACTCGCCAAACACTGCAAACTCGCAGCAGAAACTCGCCAAATTCAAACTCGCCAAATTCAAACTCGCCAATTTCAAACTCGCCAATTTCAAACTCGCCAATTTCAAACTCGCCGAATTTCAAACTCGCCAAATTTGAAACTCGCCAAATTTGAAACTCGCCAAACTGCAAACTCGCAGAAATTCAACTAGAAACTCGCCAGAATGCGTGGCTAACTCGCCAAAACTCATAAAAAACTCGCAGAAACTCGCAGAAACACGTATTTAGTCCAAAAAATCCATAAATTCAATCTAAATCACGTTTTTAAGTACGAATTTCTATTAAATCTAATCAATATTAACCTAAACTATCCCTTGGCTCTGATACCACTTGTTAGGTCACCATCTTATCACAACAATATGTATTTCTAGAGAGAGAAAGTTTTAGTGAGAGAAAGTGGAAGGAACTAATGAATGATTAATGAAAATGATAATTGTAATTAGAACCAACAACTCTCTCCCTTCTAGGGAGGGGGTATTTATAGTGTTTACATAAGTAGGGGTGTTTCCCCTTGGTTCTAGAAGAACCTTCTATCACAGCTCACGGGCTTACTACATAAGCTGTGAAATCAATTACAAACATTTATAAACCATATTAATTAACGACCTATTACAAATGAAATGACCTACACTTGATAATTAAAACATGTTCCTAACATTTTCCTAGTGAGATCATGTCAGGTTCCAATTCTAATTTGTGCACTGCGTTATGCTTCTCATGGATCTTTGAGTGTTGAGTATTCTATACCATTATTTTCCTTTTTGGATCAGGATAGCTTCCAGCTCTGGTGTAAAGCGTCTCCCTTAAATGGTAGAGTCTCTGTCATACCCAGGTATGTCTAAAACAAGTGTATCACATGATTTTTCCTTGCGCAGTGTTTGTTGGGTTAACCTAGGGTGTATGATGATCTATTCCTTTCTTGGTTCAGTGTAGGTGATAGGATACTAAATATGAATCGGCATATCCGAGGTGTCAGTCTTTGCGTCCAGTGTTCTACAGGGAGTTAATTCGTTGTCGAAGATTCAAACGTTTCACATTCGTTTCCTTAGTAGAAGATTTCTTCTCTTAGGTGGCACGGTTTATTCTATTCCCGTGTAATGTGAAATGTATGGCATTTTAAGGTGGGGTGTCGAAGTGAGATACGAACTTTACTATTTCGTGATAGTGAGTTAAGCACTTCCTTTAACCTGATCGGGTAAGAATTTCAAGAATTTAACCATGCCCGTGCACGTTACCCCTCCCGAATTATACATAGGTGATCAGGCTATGTATAATTGAGGACCGGTGACGTGTTGTTCGGTATAGTCTTAATCTTGGTGTATTTATTCTTTGGTCAGCGGAAATGTCGCAAAAGTTCAGGTGCGAAGTTTTGGTGTGATGGTTTATAAGATTTGCTAGGCCGACCAATTCTGTCAACATGATCTATGGCTCGTTTGACCAAGATGTGTGAAGCAATGACAACCTTGTTACGGATGGAATGTTGAATTTGTGATTCTTGGCGAGGTAACAGTTTGAGTTGGTCTTAACGGTATTGATAATAATACCTTCGCAATCTTTGAAATGTGGATTCTTCTAAGTCATCTCGTTGGGTGATACCAATTTGTCAGAGAGACTAGTCGCATATCCAAGATGACTTTCTCTTATCTTCAGAGAATCCTTTCATCGTGATAAGATAGTTGAAATCCTTAATGATATGGTGAAAGTGGTCATGGAGAAGACATATATTAAGATAGCACGATAATGACAACTGATATATTACAAGGAAATGTTTAGTACATTAAGGTTACATAGAGGAGTACTTAAAGTAGATTCTTAAGACTACGACTTGGAAGTTTAAACTAAGCTTTATTACAAACAGCACCTCTAGCTAACTTAGTTTCTTCCTTGGTGTCCGTCGGAGGCCTGAATAATTCTTCACACTTTCTTCAGGAAATTGTTTCGATAGTTGTTGCCTTCATGCTGATCCTTCCTATCCGGGCACTTGTTTTTATTGTGACCTTTCATTCCACACCCATGGCATACCACTGCCTCCCGATAGGGTTGCTTACAATCTCCCATCTTATGTCCAATTCCTTTACAAATTCCACAAGGTGTAGGGCACTTTCCGTAGTGGTAATATGGGCATATATTGCACTTGGGTTTTGTTCCAACATACATTACTCCCCGTTTGGTTTCAGCAGTCCTAACTTCAGCTGTCCATTGGCGCTTGATTGATTGTTGCACTTGATCTTCCTCACCATCATATACCCAGTTCCTTTTGTTACCACAGTACTCCATTGCTTTGCTTTGGGGCAGTGACTCTGTCAATCCAGAAGTCGCACCAGTAGCTTCTTGAGTGGCAGTAGGTGCGAATGCAACCACATTTCCCCGAATTTCGGGTGAAAATCCACAAAAGTATGCTCCGAGTTTCCTTTTCTCAGGTACTATCATGTCAGGACATAGTTGGGCCAGTTCGCGAAAACGGTTGGTGTATCCTTCGAGGTCATTTCCCATCATAGTTAGTCCACAGAGTTCTTGTTCCATCATTCGCAGTTCATTCCTTGAGCAGTATTCTGCAATCATCATTTTCTTCAGGGTGTCCCACTGAAGTGAGTAAGCAGCGTCTATTCCTACTAATTGGACATAAGTATTCCACCATGTGAGGGCTTGGTGTCGAAAGGTGCAAGTAGCATACTTGACCTTACAATTGTCCGCGCAACTCTGCTCGAGGAAAATTGTCTCTAACCTTTCTAGCCATTTTGCCAAACCTATGGCTCCTTCAGTCCCCTCAAATGCTGGTGGTTTACAGTTCCTGAATTCTTGGTAAGAGAAAATTTGTGTTGTAGGCGTTTTACCAACAAGTCAACAACTTCTTCCTTATTCCACTGGCTGATGTTGTTGTTGTTGTGATTGACTTGATAGTTAGCAATCCTTGCACCAATTTGTTCAGTAACAAATTTCTCAATGGTGGTTGCATCCATGTTCCGCTTTATTGGAAACATTTTCCTTCAACCACAAGAAATGACAACAATGAGTTTTCTATGAGTAGGAGGACCATGGTGGAGATTCATAAGGTTACAACATGTACTATCTCTCAATCAAATATTTCCTAGGTTGTATTGACTGGATATTACGTAGACTTAGTTTATTATGATGATGTTAAGAAAATGGGAATTGGTTGGAGTGAGTTTAACATAAGGTTATAATTCACAAGACGTTGTTTATTATGCATAGTCGCTCATCACCATAAGCTTGATTACATCTTAAGAAGATTCCTGGCTCATAAGGCCGATACATAACATGCGTTCATTGACTCGCTCTAGTTTGTTATACAACAAAACTACTACTAGCTTTTTTATTGAAGTCACTCATCACAACGTCTAATATAATGCCAAGTGACATTTAAGTATTTCCCGGTGCTGCCCCAGGTTGACTTTGTTGAGTTGCCTTCCATTCCTCTAACTCTCTGAGCTGGGCCTCCATCCTAGCAAATTTGTTGTTGGCCTCATTTGTCCTACTTTCCATAGTACATCTTTGAAATTCTACGACACCCTCCAAGTACCCTGTCTCAGTTAATGCTATTGTAGTAACGGTCTCCAACCGTGTCAGCCGACTCTCAATCTCTGTGAGACGTCCCTGGGTGTCCCCTGGAGTTTGCAGGGCACACCTTTCAATGTGGTCTTCAAGGCGGGCAATTACTTCGTTCAACTTCTCACGAGTTCCTTCTATTACTGTTCCAACATCGTTGTAGCATTCCTTGAGTTTTTCGCCAAGCGCTTGTAGCTCTTCCACCACTTCTTCAATCCCTTCAATCCTTTCTTCTGGTAATACTCCCAGATGGTCCGACATCTCTTCTATTTGTTCCTCATGACGTGTTATGCGTGCCATAACTGTGTCGAGAGTTGGTGGTCTAGCGGTGGCTGCTCCCGAAGTTTCCCCAACTTCGAACACACTAGGAGGTGGTGTACCAGAAGACGATGGTGATGATGCAGAGAGACAGATTTTCTTGCTAGCAGGTATCTCCCAATTGAGAAGTGGATCTCTTTGATGCCTTGGTGAGAGTGTAGGAGTAGTGTAACTGGTAGGTATAGTACTGATAATGGTGATGATTTGGAAGTGAGCAGGTGGGGTGTGGGTAGTACCCTCCTGGTGAACTTGATACACTACCTTGTATGGGTTTCCAGTGTCAGGAGTGAGTTGGGAAGGGGCTGGGATGAGTTCAGCAGGTGACAAACCTTTTGTTGTGTCATCGCATCCAGCTCTAGAGTGAGGGGAAGACATGGTCTGTGACAAGATGGTGCGTATATGTAAGTATATGGAAAAATACTCATGATGAATATGAAATAGTGCACTAGTAAATAGGAAATAAAACATGCAATCCTATTTAAATGAACTCTAAGTAAAATGGCAAGTAAGGCAAGCGGCAACTGACGGTCGTAGTATGATGTTTTTGTAAAAAGTAGTTATAGTTTAGGGTTTATATGTACCTAGTTCTCTATAACTTAGGCTCTGATGCCAATCTGTAACACCCCCAAATTTGTTTAGCGGAAGCATACGTGTTATGGGGTATGTTACGAAATCGGAGATCACAACACAAGTAATAAAGAACGGAATACATACTCCATTTTAATTTCATAAATATTTTTAAAACATTATCTTACAACATTGTTTAGATAAATGGGCACATCCCATAAGTTCAGTGGTCCCAATTTAAAAACATCAATTTGTGTAAACACACTTCTTTAGATACTACTACGACCATTTACCGCCATCTTGCCTTGCACCCAAGTTCGCAATTTAGCACCTGAGAAAATATGCTAAAAAGGTCAGCTAAAAGCTGGTGAGTTCATAGGTTTAGATTAAAAACAGTAAGTTTGGGCCAAAGCAAAGTCATATAATCATTACAACGAATATAATGTTATATGGATGAATGTCTATTACGTTAGCTCTAAGTTCATGCAACCGATACTACGACAGTTTCTGTATGCTAGCAGATATCATATAATATAGGGGCCCATAGCGAGTGTTTTGTCCCTCAACACTCGATTCCGACATGGTATACGTTTCGCCTTGGCCTAAGCAGGGCCAACCGAACGGAGGAGTCACCCTCAATAGATCTATTTATAACATTCGCGCTTCCCAATGGGGAATTGACGGTTCATGAAAAGGGGCATTCTCTAGGGACATACGGGCTTAGGCTAAACCACGTAATAGTAATCATGCAATAGTTTAGGTCCATAAAAAGGTTTTGCATATTTTCTCACCCCAAAAGTATAAAACAGTTTATTAAGTAAAAGTGGGGCTATGAAGACTCACCTTAGCAAAATGCAATCCGAAAGTAAGATTTAGTGATTGTTGTGAAGCGGCACCGACACGCGACCTAGATAAGGAGGGCAATGTTTTAGTTCATTGTTTTAAGTATCATTTACTTAAAGTAGTTCAATTGTTTTTATAATTGTAGTAAAACTAAACTTAAGTTTGTAACAATGATTAAATGGTTTTACTAGTAAGTATACGAAAGCATATATACTTTTCATGTTGACATTAATATGGTTTTAAAATCCAAAGTTTGATTTGAAAAATAATTACAATATTCCACTAGTAAGTATATAAAGGTATATATACTTATTTAAGTTGACACTAAATGGTATTGTCAAAATTATATATGATTAATTTAATTTCTAATTGTATTTAGAAAATACTTGAGTTAAATTTGAAGTCTTCCAAATTTAATGAACCATAAAATAGTATAGTGGTCTCTGTTTATTTATCAAAACTTGTTCTTAATATATATATAGTTTTAAACGGGAAGTTTTCTTGACATACATTTGTTTACGTATTGAAGTTAAATTTTGACGTAAACATTATTACGTGAATCATGTTTTATAGCACTCGTTGTCTCATACAAATAAACTTTGCACATATTTACTTATCAACTCGTATGTGTATATTTTTAGGTGGGGGACTTCAGATACGTGGTAAATGAGTTTAAATTTTTATAGTTGTTTATAAATCAAGTACTTCGGGTTTTATTTTGTTGATTAGCTTGAATTACCAATTTCGAACACTCCAAGACCACAGTGGGCTGCGGCCCAGCGTTGGGATACATGGGTTGGGCTTGAACCCCAAATCCAACCAAAACTCTTATTAGTAATATCATGGTTGCAATTGGGCTGTGGCCCAAAACCTGTTGGAAACATAGTTGCTAACCATGTTGAAAGTAGACGTTCGTAAAAAAAAAGATTGTGGAACGAAGGCCAAACGCAGGATACAAGGGGATATAGTCAGGGATGCATTTGAGGTGTCGAGAGGTTCCGAACAAGATGTTATTATTTCGAAGTTAGACTTAAGCTGAGGATGTGGCGAACCATGTGCTAGTCGAGTACTACCCAACCCGGTTTCATCCGACATCCTAACATACCACTACAAATCATGACATGCCATGGGTTAGTCTTATTTATTTGGAAATGAGTACTCTCGACTCGGCTCTTAACTTAGACGAACACAACAAGTACATCATGATCATATGGAAACCATATCAAGACATCACATGTTGAC